>OX359290.1:1647500-2247500 GCA_947179395.2 Pulicaria dysenterica
ATGGAGTTGCCTATGATTTTTTTTAATTCGTTTTTCACCATGTTCGATATTGAAATGTTATTTTCTATAGGGTAAATTGCACGAAAATACAATGAACTTTCCTTTAGTTATCAATGTATACAATGAACTTTTTATTTTAAAAAACAATACAATCAACTTTGAATTCTCTCATTGTACGCAAGTTGTTGTATACAATGTGAATTATGAAAAAGTTCATGGAATATGGTAAATATACATTAGACACAGAAAAAAGTTGTTTGCATACAATGAAAGGATTATAAAAGAAAAGAGAAGTTGGTTGTATACAATGGTAACTAAGAAACTATTACAAAAAAAAAAAAGGTTAACATATTCTACAATAAAAAAATTTCAATTATCTCATCCATAATTTTAAAGATACTCAAAATGGTTCTAGTTTACATATGCATCAAATTTACAAACAATTACCAGATATACTTGCATTTAAATTTTTTTTAACCCCTACATGTACGATAATGTAGATAGTTAATAGATATGTGTATGTATTACTTCAAATTCTACATATATCATTTAATTTTTCAAATAGTTTAATTTTTTTGCATTAAGTAGTTTATTTGGTAAAAGAACATCCATATTTTGATAAGTTTGTTATTATACATATCTAATACAAGGCTTCAAGCCATGTTTTCTTGACTCTAAGCCTAAAAAGGAGTCACAAGATGAGAAAATAATGTTTATCAGGCTAAACCAAAATTGTCCAATTACAGAAATACCGAGATCAAACTAAACTATGAGCTAAACCAACTTAATTGAAACTGAAAGTTTTTCAAATACTAAGAACCCAAAATTTTCGGTTTTCTTCAGTTTTATGCAAAGCCTACCTAACCAAATTGTGTTGACCCGTCCGTTTTTTAATTTAAACATTGAAATTATTCCAAATTTCATTTCCCTTAACTTTGTGTTAATTTAATCGACTAAAATTTTCTTCATTTTTGTTAAAATAATGCTTGATAAACACTTTTTTAAATACAAAAACTGAAATACACCATATACTTTAAGCTACCTGTGTATTATATGTGTGTGTATGTGTGTATATATGTATGCAACTATGCATAAACGTATGTATTGTATGTGTATGTGCGTATACACAGTTAGGGAAAAACCTCTTGATGGCTAAGGCTGCTCTTGCTATGTCCCTTCATCATAACTGGTAATAATAAGTCATACACCAAAGAAAGACAATCCGCTGTTGGGGTAGCAACATCCATTATATAAGACAGGTACCTGAAAAAGTTGCCTAAAACGTCAATTTACAAGTTAGAGAAAACCAGCTATGGCTATTATTACCTCTTTACTTATGAACAGGTCGATTTGGGGTATGTTATATCTTTAACGGGTCAAACATGTGAAATAAAAAAATATTAGCAAGAAGGAAAACGAGTCAAAATTTACACAAAACATAATTTGAATTCACACGTCATTTTATTTAGTTGAATCTTATTAAAATAATAAAAACTTTGTGATCATATGTGATAGACAAATTGATTATTAAAAGAACAATTTTAATGGATGAAAAGTGTGTTCTAGGTTGACCCAGCCCGTTTTGTAGTCTCAGGGAAAAAAACTAACAAATTTCTGCAAACAAAGAGCATCCAACCTTAGCTTCGTATAAGTATCAGAAACACCATAATAGGATGCAAATTCAATGAGCAACCATTTCCATGGATCATGCAACAGTAAACTTCTTTGTTGGAAGTTTTGCTCTTTCATGGCAACCTCCAAAACAATGTCATATGCCACCGTTTCGGCAACAGAGCCACACTGCCAAAAAACAAGGTTTCTTGGTCAAATTGTCAAGATTTCTTGGTCAAACATGATTGATTTCAAGAACTTCAAACCACTAACCTTGAGGCTATCATCTAAACTTGTTGTATAATTTACATAAAGTTGGATTTTGCCAACAATCTCATGCTCAGGTTCTCGGTATATAGACCACCAACGTAGTTTCTCGCTCTGCCATAATTATGCATACAAGTTTTTTAAACATGAAATTGTGCAAATTGCAATAAGTAGTCATTACTTTCTCTTAATTTTATAATTGTCGTCATTAGACTTCAAAAATCATGACTAAAACACAAAACGACTATCCTTTTCATTATAGTGGTGGCAATTTCAATCTGTTTACTAAGAAAGAAAGTTGGTTGATTTGGGTTGTGTTTCATCTCAAGCGAGTCAAATAAACAAATTCAGCTAAGAAAGTTGAATGGTTTTTCAAAGTCGGCTGATTTATGTATCAGTTACCGAAAACAGAACGGTCTTCACAACAGTTATCAAAAGTTGGATGGTTTTACTATAAGTTGAATAACCAAATTACAAAATGAAGTGAATGTGAATAGCTATTTATTGCAATCTCCCCTATTTAAAGAAAGACAAAAGGAATCCAAACACTTTACTGGATCTTCAGTAATAGTAGCCACTTGGACAAGGACCCGACCATAATGGTTTCCCTTTGAATCGTATACTTCTAAAATCAAGTCATCTCCAAGACTATCTGGCAGACTGTAATCTCATTGGTTAGTAACTTCAGTCACTCACATTATCATACAAGATGCATAATTTATTTATTTAATTACAAAAAAAATCAAAAATAAAAAAGTACATACAATATATGGGTTTCACTTGAACCAGGTTGCATTCGAACAGTATCCCCTTCAGCCAAACTTTTAAGTCTTAGCAAGCATGAATATGTTTCTGTTGACATTGTAACACGAGCAGTTGAAAATATATTAAATTTGCAAATATGAAGAGGTGGTGGTAAAGGTAAATTGTCTAATTATATCTCTTATTGCACAAAATGTCGCCTTTTTTTGCTATTATATCTCTTATTCCTAAATCCTAATATGACCATATTCATAATTTGTGAGGCACACAAACATTATAAGTTATAACAACATCAAACAGCATCCAAACACCATCTCCTAGACAATTTCATTACAGTTAATTATCTTATCGTGACTACTCAAAATCACATAGTAACTCTAAAAATGTGAAACCAAAACCAAACAACCCCAAATTGTTACCCATTCTTGCTAATGAAAAGGAAATACACAAACCTTGCAGAACTTCATTGGCTGCTGAAGTACTACGTAAGCTTGAGACGCCAGTCTTAAGAAGGCTGGAAACCTGTTTTATATACTGAGTGCTTGCTTGCATATAAGCCAAGCTTTGATGAGAAAAAGAACCATTGGCAGGCACACGAGGTGAAAAGGGAATTCTTTTTACTGCGTGCCAACCAGAAGACAATTTTGATTGCACAGTGAAAAGGTGTCGCTTAACAGTTTCTAGTTTAACTTTGGGAGGTTTAATTGAGGAAAAGCTGCACCCGGTAGGTGGGTCCAAGGCCATTCTCACCTTACGAACTGCATCAATATACAACAAAAAGTAGTCTATTTCAGATAACTTTTATCAAGAGACAAGCAAAAGAGAACACACAAAAACAAACAGTAATGAATCCGGAAAAGTAGATGTGGCGAAATGGGTTGGTTGGATAACAGGTCAAAAGTCACTACGTTTAATTATGTACAAGGCGGGTTAACCTCAAGAGTTTTTGTCCAAAAGTTCTATAAAAATATAAATGATTTTTAAAAGATTTTATGCATCAAAAATAAAACTTGTCCCGCTTTTGAGGCCCTTTTATTAGCCAAGTCTCCTTTTTTTCACCCCTTTGAGTTGTTAGAGATAAAACATAACTCAAATCCACCAAATCATAAGTAAATGGGTCAAAATTGCTACCTCTAACCAGAGAAAATCTAAGAAAGTGGACAAAAACTACAAATTGATTACATTTTTTCCATGGGGGGTCTAAGTAATTGTAAAAATTTTAACAGTTGCATTATTTACATATAGTTGGGATACGGTATTAACCACAAACTGAATATAATATCTGTTGCGTGTAGGGGTAAGGGTGAAAATTATTTAACTAACAATTTTATAATAAATTTTTTTAACACATATATTAATTTTAAAAGTGAGGGTATGGTAACTATAAACCAATACCTTGCACCTTCATCTTCCCAACCATTTTCTTTGGTTTTGTTGCACCTCCTTTGCTACTAACTTCTGATGACCGTTTTATAAGCAATTCTTCCTCCGATTGCAGTAACACTTGCTGCAAACTGTCGCAAATATCAACCAAATATTAGAAAGAAAATACTTGCAAATCAAATATCTACATAGTTTCTTTTATTTTTATTTCCTTGAACAGCATTACAGGCTACAGCAATATCTACATAGCTTTTGAAGCTTAACAGATCCAAACGTATGTATGAACAGGAGAATAACAAATAACTCACCCAAAGGTGCTTCTTAATAAAGCACATTCGTTTTCAAGAAAGATGGGGGCCTCAATGCAACCCTTGGCCCAAGCATGAAGGCAAAGCCGAACACAGGCATCATATGCAATCACAGAATGCCAAGGCCCAAGTGAACTAAGTTAAAAGAAGAAAAAATGTGTATTAGATAATAGGGTATATAATAACATATCAAAGTCGGCAACTTTTACTCATTAACTTTGTAATGTACCTTGCATGAAATGTGGGAACTCGACCAGAAAACGATCCTGAAGACCGCCTGCTTTCAGCACAAATGTCCGTATCAAAAAGAACGCATAATATATGAATAACTAATGTTTATGCTAAAGTGACTTTGACTTCATAGGTCAAATCAATCATTTTACAGGTTAAAAGGTAATACACTTGAAAGGTCACAAAATTCCATACACGTTATTGAATTTATCGTCTTTAATCTTAACTCAAATGTGCATACGTACCTACCTACCTACACACCTACACACATACATATATATATAGCCTAAAAAATGGGCCAAATAAGTTAAAAAGGTTGAAAGTCGCCCAAAATGCAATTCCAAAGCATAAAACCTTGTAAATTCTTTTATTTTAGAAACAGAGATTATTGTTGAGATTTTACAAATCATGTTCACACACTAACTATTTATAATAAGTTCAATGATTTTACAAGAGAAAAAATATTCCGGGTCAACCAAAAGAAAACATGTACCGACACGTTAAAAAATAATAGCAATTTTTGAACTCATTTTGATATGTTACCCAACCTGCCTATTTTGCCACCTCTACTCAAATAGAAGCCAAGGTATGCATAAACACACATGTAGAGACACACACACACAAAAAGAAACAAAATCTAGTGTATACGATTGTTAAAATTATAATATTAAAATTTGTTATGTTATTTCATATCTTTGAAAATCATGGATTCACCACTAAATGAGAAAAAGACACCTGATAACTCTTATCCATCACCAGTTAAAATTTAGGAATTATTTATTATTTTTCTTTTATAAAACATGTAAAAAGGAACAATTCATTTGAGTCGAATTCCTAGCAAATTTACGTTTTGACACATTGGTTTTTCTTTTAGATCCCTTATTCTATATTTATCTTTCTGCATATAATAAATAACTATATCCCTGTCCTACTGGTGTAGATCTACTCCATATGTATTTATTTCTGTAATGCCATGATTGATGAAAGCTAAAAGATGATCTAGTTGACAAATTTAAAGCAAAGTGGACACACTTTGGGGCATAAAACAAACCTATTAGACGACTTTGAAGCCACGTGTTTATGATTTTCCTTGAAATCTACACTAGGCGTCTTCGTTTCTATACTTGGCTTAGCTGCAAAATCATGAGAATCAACTCTTAAAGGATTATGATTCGATTTAGAGTGTTGGGAATGTTCTTGTTGCTTGATTTCCCCAACCGAACCCAAAAATGGAGGTGCACTAGGAATATCTTCATCAAAGGCCTTCCGATCCTGCAATGGTTAACTTTTATATAATACATATAAAAGCAAAACGGTTTGACCATGAAATAATATCAATGAATACATATACATAAATAACAGTTTACATATAGAGGAAAAAAAACAAGATTTATATCCACTTAATTTATACACCACCTAAATATGTAAAATGTGATAAAGACCAGCTCCAATAATAATCAGCCCAACAGGCCCACTTATACTTTGTTACACACTTGCATACCCTATAGAACTTGCGGCACTTAAAAGTCAAAAGAAAATAGATATTTGTTACAATTGTGCAAATCCTGCTTGGAAATCCCGAATATGCTATTGAAAATTATGCAAAATTCATACAATAAATTGCTAAATAAACAGTGTTTTCTCTCACTTAATTCATCAGCAACAGAGCTAAATCAATGCCCGCATCCTAGAGTTAGCAAAAAGGGGGGATCAGAATAGTTGAATTTTTTTACCAACCTGACCCGCAAACACCTTTTTTCATTTCTTTTTAGAATTGTATGAATGACTAATTTGTCAAATATGATTATAAGAACTACATTGTTACAATGATAATGAAATTTCACTTTAATAAACACAATTGAAGGAGTTTTATGCATTTTGGATATGTTTTAGGCAACTTTCTACCCGTTTGGCTTGTAAATAACTTGACTTCTTTTTACCGAAAATATATAACCAAAATCAACCCATTTATCCAAAAACGGGTCAATATTGCCACTTCTACAGCAGTTGATTGAAGCATATTTATTTAGTGAGTCAATAAAAACATTAATAAACCTGTTTGACCAATTTACATTTTAAATTAATTATCTTCAATCTTACAGATTGATGCAGTAGAAAAAACACCCTAAATCGACCCATTCATTCATTATTAATGGGTCAAAATTCTCACCTCAACGGACCATTTGACTGAAGCATGCTTATTGAATATGACGATATCCAATCCTTTAGTAGAAAAATATGAACATGTAAGACCAAGATGAAAGTCAAAGTTGACTTGTACCTTCTTAGAGGATATATCTACATTGACCCGTGATGAAACTTGTGTAGTTGAGAACTCTGAGCTACCTCTTGAATCATCTGACTCGTCTTCCGTAAAAACATTATTTCTAACACGATTTTTATCAACTCCTTTGGTCTTTAATATATCAGCCGCATTCCCCTTTCCTCTAGCTCCCATTGTTTCAACCGATGAGCTTATGTCACTAGAGTACACATGATACTGTGGGTGTGTTTGCGGAGGATTATAGTACCTATTGTTACTAGGAGGAACTCGATCATCTTGAGGGGAGGAATCTAGTGAGTAACGTCCACCGTACACCTCTCCATCCGAGTCCGTTGACAAATCATTTTCAGAAGTTGAATTCATATCTTCTCCTGGTAATACTTGAGATATTGGAACAACATCCGGTAGATGCCCACTTCTGAATTTTGAAGTTGGAGGAAGACCGAATCCCCTTGCCCCATTTCTTGAGGAAATATCTATTTGTGGCCGTAAATTTGGCATGTAGTATGGAACATCCTTCTTCGAATTATTAGACCCCTGAATTTAGAAAGAATACCCTTTTAAAGTTGGCATATTCTATTCAAACTTATAAGGCAACTAGTCCTGATACAAATTCGATAAAAAACAAGCATGATTTCAACGTACTAGTGATTATTCTAATAAATCCTATATCAATAATCAAGGAGACTTGAGTGATTATACTAAAACAAATGGGATTACTATTTACAACCCTGATTTTCGCAAGCATCACTGCACATGGTTGACTAATTTTATTTAAATTTACAAGACAATGCTAGAACTTTGTACATCCACTTCTTGATAAAAACAAGCAACTTTTCAAAGTTCGAGTGATTATTCTAATAATTTTCATATCAAAAAGTAAGTTTCTTGTTCAGATTAAACACCTCAGAATTAAAATATATATATATATAAGGTCAAAGTTTGAGTGATTATACTTAAGAATCGCCATAGCAAAACTAAGTTAGCTAATTAATAAACAAGAGTAGGTAACCAAATCCAGTATTTTCATTCAAATAAGTTACCTAATATATAAAATCTTGAATCTAAAATCAAATAAACAAAAACCCATATAGCATAAGCGAAAATGCAAGTAAATCAAGCAAAATCCATATAAATATCAATATCAATTTCGAATTCCAGCATTTGCAATTTAGGATTATTGAAAGTACATCTTCTACCAAAAATTGCAGGCATGATGTCATTAATAAGAGTAATTAAACAAAACACAAGCAAACCCCATATGAACAATCAACATCAAATCTAAAATTTCAACATTTGCAATTTGGGATTCTTGAAAGCTAACCTCTTTTACCCATCTAACCGCATTGGTATCTAATCCTTCTGTAAACATTATCGTTTCCTTTTAGGGTTCTTCTTCTCTGAAAAGCACATCCAGCAACTCACACCTGCAACGCTAATCGAATGTGGGGTGTATCAAGAACATGAAAAAGTTAAAAAATCAAGAAATTAGCAAGTAAAGCTGTGAATGCAAGTGAGCAAATGTGTAAATTGCGTACTGAAGATCAAGAATCTGGGGTTTCAGTGAGGGTGGGTTTTTGCTGCTGAAAACAGAGTGTTGGAGATGAAGCAGTAGAATGTGGGAAAAAATCTTGATTGAGAGAGCTGGATCTGATCACAGTAATGAAAAAAATGAAAGGAAGTTAAAGTTGGATTTTGAGTTGCTCTTTCTTCTTTCTTTTGTTTCTCTGTGTTTGCTTTCTCTCTCTGCAGCTTCTGCGGAAGAATGGGGTAATGCTTGTGGGTTGTTTTTTTAATATTTATCCCTGGAATAATAATAATAATAATATAAATATAATATTAATTCTATATATAAAATAATAAGTAATTTTTATTTCGTAAAATTTTATTTTTAGGTTTAGAAATTATACACAGTGCCTCTACTTTGAAAGTTGTTTACCATTTTGGTCCTTTATTTATTAATTAGTCTCTTAGATCATTAGATCTATACAAATGACAATTTTATTTTATTCATTGCTTCACTTTTGAATCTTTTCTTCCTTAATATTTACACCAGTTATATATTTATATATAATTTGTATATATAGCATATATGTGTATATTATGCACACATAAGTTATCTCGTGTAAGGATAGCTATCCAATGGTTGAAAGAAAGTAATAAACAGTTAGCTAGCTAAAATTAGAAAGTTCATAAGTAGTCTAGTTGGTCGGTGGTCGCCATTGTTGGTGACCATGGGTATCACTCTTTCCTCTTCTCTCTTCTTTTGTTTTTTGTGTCTTTCGTTGTTAAGATATGTAAACAAATTAAGACAATGAGCCTTTCTTTGTTATATTCTACTATTATTATGAACTTGTTGTGAAATTACAATCCATGCATGTTAGGGCATCAAGATCCTGGATTTGTGTATTGTGTTAGAGTTTAAATTTGGTAAATTTGGGTTGGATCCAATTCAGGAATTTATGGTTTACAAGTGTTATGTTGGTGATTACAAGAAGTACATTATTAGCTCGATGGTAGCGACAACACAACATGGAGGAATTGATATTAGCTGCTCGAGGAAGACATAAGGAGGGAGTGCATGGGTTTGACTTTAATCTTAGTCTTGCTTCAATTTTAATTTACTAGATTCGATGATGGTGGAGTTGTCAATAACGATGGTCCAAATGATGGTGACGATAATGGTTGCTTCAACCCTTAGAGTATTAGGAGTGGTCACCTCCTACCACACCTACCACACCGCCACGTCAGCTATTAACTCTCACCACTCAGCTTATCACTTAGACCCGTAGTGGTCACTCCTCACCACACCAAATAATGAGACCCATCTTATTTATTTATTTTATATTTAATTTAACAACACACAATAAAAATAAAATAAGATTTTTTAAACTAAAAAATCGTTTGAAAATTTTAAGAAAAAATCTAGAATTATTAGAATTTAGGTGATATGAGGGGTTAAAATGAAAAAAAAATGTTTGATGGACTAAAATGGTTAGTTGTATAAAATTAGAGGGATATATAAAGAAAATATGATGCAAATTAGGGTTGAAAATCAAATACTTTTCACTTCTTCTTTTTTTTCTAGTCATCTTCTTCAAGGTTTTTGTCTCTGCACCTCTTTTTTTTTTGTTCGTAGCCATCTTATTCAATAGAAAGGTTTTTCTTCTCATCTAAGTTTTTTTTAAAGATGTTTATTTTATTTTACCTCGACTTTAGTCATGTCCCCACTTGAAATCACCACGCAAGTTTGTTTGGCGTGGATGTTACCACCGGCCGCCTTCCACCACGGCGCTATGGAGTGGGAAGGCCACCTTCTACGGCGCGGTGGGCATCACCACGCAATTTAAACCCCTCCCACTACGAGCTCTCTTACTCGATTTCACTAATGGTGGTTGCTTCGGAATTTAACATATTCATGGGTGTTAGTTTAGAGTAACACATACAAATACACACATAGTTAATAAATATTTGGAAATTTAAAAAATGTTAGAGATTAATATTTAATATTTAAAAAAAGATTTCTTTTTTTCTAGAAAGTTAGGGATCATCAAGTGTAAAATTAAATAAATGATACGCAGCTATAATTAAGTTAGGAACCAACACAATATTTTTTCAATTTTAAATAATATGCATATCTATACCCTTCTAATTTCTTTTAATTACTTATGGTAACTCGTATTTTCTATTGACCAAGTATTTAAAACAGTTACTTGGTAATTAATAAAATGATATGAAGCTGTTTCATAGCAATGTTACCGAATTTCATGTTAATTTCTATTGTTTATTATTGGAAATAGTTTAGATATAAGGGAAAGTATTTATATAATTATAATACTTATATACTACTAAAATCATTAAAACACTTAAATGAATGAAACACCTCTTGTTTTAAATGATATGTGAATGTAATTACATCTTAATTATATACGGTTAACTGTACAGATCATTTCCACTTAAATATATCATAAGTATTTGGATAAATGATCTTATGATCATACCAGATCCATCAATACTTCAAAAGAGTAAATGATAAATATCTTATATTTTTTAATACTAATTTTCAAATTGAAATTTCTCTCTCTTTAATATAATGTAATGGTAAATTAAAGTGGTGAGTTAAAATTGATACCCGAGTATCCCTCCCTATATTCACAAGTTTAATAGAAATAAATCCAGTCAACAAAATTTATTATTTACGGAAGTGATTCATTAATGGAATCGTTTCTTAAGTAAAATTAATGTGTGTGAACTCATAACTGAGAATAATAATTTTTAGAAATAAATTGTTTGGTTTTATCCAAATGGCCGAGAGAGTGTCGCTTCGAGGGGAAGGAAGACAGTAAAACTGACAGATTTGAAACGATGTCGTCAAGAGTAAACCTTTACATGTACGAGTGGTTTACGTGGATAAAGTGATCCTACGTGACAAAGGCATAGACGGGACATATTCAGCTATTTTTTATTTAATATTTATAAATATTATTATTATTTAATTAATTGATTATTATATTTTATAATAATAAAAAAATGGAACTTAGTGGACACGCATTGACTCGTCAGCCGCCGACTCAAGTTTCCCGCTTTTAACGTATAAAAATGAGGAGAATCACATGGAATGGAATGGAACAAACTCGACCACCGTGGAACGTGAATCACCAAAATAGCAATTTTAACTTCGCTTTTAGCCTACGATAATATTAAAACATTTTTTCCATAATTAATTATCTCAAATCAACGTTAAAGATGTAAAATAAGTTATCATTTCATGAGTTAATTATATAAACTGTTCTTGTAATTATATAAAGATTTTAGATTAGATTTGTTTCATTTTTTATCTTCTACAATAACTTTAGTTAAATTTAACTTTGTTCAAAGGGTATTGTTATCTTTTGGAGCAAAATAAGTTATCATTTCATGAGTTAAAAATATAAATTGTTCTTGTAATTATATAAAGATTTTAGATTTGATTTGTTTCATTTTTATCTTTTACAATAACTTTAGTTAAATTTAACTTTGTTCAAAGGGTATTGTTATCCTTTGTCACTTTGCTCCACAATGTTATCAAACACCATTTCAAGGTTGTCTCTCACGTTATCAAACCCCCTTTCCCATTATCGACCACCACGGCTCCAGTACACCACTATTGCAATAGTTCGGTTATAAGAGTTAAAATATCTTATGGCTAAGAGCTTCTTTTTCAAACAAAAATAACGATTCGAGGATTGTTAAGATGATCGAAATCCATCTCAACAAACGAATTAATCCAAACAATCTCTTGTGGCAAAAGCAAAATCAATTTTTCAAATACAAATCAAAACCTAAATCGAATATCTCCGCAAGTAACAGCAACAATTCCGCCTTATACCTCAAGCTTCATTGTTTGGAGAAATCAAGAGATCATATCTGGTTTAGAACTTCAATTCAAGGAAACAAAACACACACAAATCACATCTACACTAGAGAGGTCTAGATTTAAAAAGAATCCTGAATCCTAAATAAGTTCATAAAAATAAAAATAATTCTAAATAAACTTTCTTGGTTTCATCGCATTTCGCTACAGCAGATTTTGGCGGAAAAGACGAACAGGGAATTGCTATTTATGTCCTCTTCAAGATTCAAAAGACCAAATCTTGGAATTTCATACATGCAAACAACCTAATTTATTTTGGAGACAAAAAACCGACTCCCGGGTTGAAGTTTGATTTAAAGAAACAGCAACAGATTTAAAACCGACCTTCAGCCTTCTTCTGCCACCACTCCATGAACTTAACCTGGGCAGCCATCGTGTCTAACCTGTATAGTTGAAGTGAATGATTTGCAATTTCTTGACCAAAACTCATCCCACACACTGCACCTGCTCCCAATGCCAATACAGCACCTGTAAATCACACACACAAACTTAATCAGTTTCATTAATAATTATGAAAAATCGATAATTTATAGACCGACAAATGTCTAGATGAATAACACACGAGGATCAAATTTATAGGGCCAACGAGTGTTTGGATTTGCATTTTTAAACTGATTAATTGATCTTGAATTTCAGACTCTCATAACCGGTTTGAAATAGACGGGCTTCTTGAGAAGTGTAATTTGTTTTTCTTTTCAGACAAAAACAATTAAAGATGGTCAAAAAAAACTAATCTCAATCTTACAAAAAGTTGACATTCTCTGTGTGAAGTTTTCGGCCATCAAACTCTCAGATTGTATGCAGTTAGCCACTAAAAGATTGGAAATTTTTGGACACAGATAATTTAAAACAGAATGGATAGAATAGCAGATAGGAGGAAAGGGCTTACCATGTGGACTTTTTGAATATTTCCATGCAAAGCCAGCAGTTGACACAGCTCCAAATATGCCTCCAGCAACCAGAAACTTCACAGCATCACGGGTCGTCTTCAGCTGTATATATAACAATTTCATACTTTTTTTAGAATATAATAGTAGTCACAGGGAAGTACATTAATCATTAGCCCAAAAAAAGTGAACAATGATACTCTGAAAAGTTGTATAGTGACCCCAAATATGACATGGTATATATAATTAATAAAATGTTTCTTATTATTGATACCGTGAAAAGTTGTATAGTGACCCCAACTTCGACTTGGTAGACAACAACAATAATAATACCCAATCCCGCAAGAAGCAGGGTAACATCTACCTACAGGTAGAGAGAGACTGCTTCCCGAAATTCGACTTGGTATATACAATTTATAAAAATGTTTCTTATAATCTTATTATTCTATTTTATTGAGAAAACACAATAAAACGTCTATATATCCTTTTCTTCATACAAAGGCATAAACAGAAAGTCTATATAAAGATGCCAGGCAGCCAGGTTTCCTACTTCTAAAAGACTTATATAAGGGATAAAGATAAAGATAAAGATAAACCAAGATTTTTCAATCCGCTTTCCATCTATTAGAATAGAGTTGCACAGAAAAAAAAACAGTCCGACACTATAGCCCTAACTCATTCCTTTGACTTCCTTCAGTAAATGCATAATGTTGTTCCAAGGTCAACAACCACTTTCAAAAGAGAGCAACTTTCTTTGTTAGATAAGAAACAGTTGTCCCTCTTTTATGATACAGTTACTGATTAAACACATGGAAAGAGGAATTAAATGCATAATAACATGCCAAATGCATATCAAACAATCATAAGCTGTAGAAACAGCAACAGGATTCATCAAAATGCCTTCATGGTTGCCACTAATATACAAGTTGTTACAATCAAATCTCATCTGGATCTTCCTTGGCAACTACTTTAAAATCATAACAGTTTTTCAAAACCATAGTATGATGGAACTAGGAAGCAGAAGTTATTATGTCCTATGAAAACAGAAACATTATTTTATGTATGTGAGTAACTCACCTCAAAATTATGCGAGCCAAAATCATTATCATCCATTTATTTTTATTTTTAATGGTGTGTAAATAATTATTTAATTGTTTTCTTATTGATTTACGGCTTCCATGTAGGTCTGCCAATGAGTCAAATGTTAACAGTACTCTTCTAGACATCCTCATAATTACTAATAAATGAATGATAATGATTTCACCTAGTAAGATTCAAACAAGAACAAAAAACAAAAAAGAAACCTACATGCTAGATACAATGTTGTGATTTCATACGACTGAATAAGTTTTGCTTATAGCTTAAGTACTGTTGTGATTATCAGCCTGTAACCAAGAGCGATCGATGACTCTTCAACGAAAATGAAGTAGGGCAATGACAAAGGCATTTTCAAGGATCTTGTTATGTTGTACAGCATTATAAATCGAGCAATGCACTGCCACGTAGACAATTGAATTGTAATACAAGTATACAACATTATCCAATTCAAGGATCTTTATAAGCCGGAGGTCTATTAGGGAGTGTTGCAAAAGTCCACTTACGTGGCTAGCCGCTAGGTGGCCACTTTCCTTGGCATTTACACCTACTCGGGATGAATTAGTAGGAGGCAGAACTAGTCGTACCAAGTCGGCCTAGGCGGTCAATGGAAGTCAACATTTTTTCTATTTTATTAGGCTATTTAAGTAGCCAAGAGGTCAAGAACGACCCATTTTTTGGAAGCGCCGTTCTCTGCCTTGCCCTCGCATGAAGGTTAGGTGGCCGGTCAACGATTTCTTCTTTTTCCACATCGTTTGGATGATTTCTATGACCGCCTACATTTTACCTCCCCCATACCCCGCTCATGCAGGATTGGGTATAGTCGTCTTTAACTTTCTATACACATAAGCTAGCACAAGAAGAAAATAACAAAATTAATTATGTATGTCTATAATGCAATAGAAGATTATTGTGTCTAAAATAAGCACATCAACTATAACTGAATTAATAAGAAAAACATTATCTATACTACCTATACAACATTATAAAGCATTTAGACATTTTGCTTAAACTCTTATATTTTAAGTAATTTGAAATTACTAAATTATCCCTCGTTCCCTCATATAAACTAAATAGAAACTACTAAATAAAGTAACTATTAAATAGAGTTAAAATGATTCTTATATTTCATTTTAGTAACTAAACCTTCCATATTAAAATAAATCAACTCAATACAAATTAATTTAATTATTAAAAAAATAATTTCATAACCAAACCTTTCATTTTAAATTTTTTATCATATAATAAATATTCCACTTAATTATTGGAAAATAATCAAATATGTATAAGTAGAACTTATAAACTTGTATAACCTATAAGCAAAATTAATATAACATTTTAAAATAGCTCATAAACCAAATCAAATAAAATAACTATCCAGTGTTTTATTCTATTTTCTTAATCTCTTAATTTTAATTACTTTTAAATTTCTAATTTACACCCTGAATATTCATGCAATTTACCTTATTTTATAAGTAGGCTTTTTTATTATTTTATCGTTTTCAAAATTTATTTTACAAAATTAATAGAAGAGTTTATGGTTAACAGAAAAGTAAAACAAAAGAAATAAAGATAAAGAAAATAGACATGTTATCAAAAGAAAATTATTCGTTGTCACTGTATAACATGAATACCATACCCCCATGTCTTGAAAACGGATAATTTATTGACTAGAAATTATTCGTTACCAGCACATTGCGCATGTAACATGCTAGTAGACTATAGATGTTGAACATGTTGCTTGAGTGCACCTGAGGGGAGTTAAAACACAAGTTGCCATACATTTTAGATTGACTTACATATTAAAAATGATTACAACTCTAAGCCATGAAGCTAGAGCTATTTAATTTATCCCTAGTAAATTAACACCACTTGAGCGTACTCCTTTGACCAAATACCTGATACCTCGCCCTAATTTGAGAACAACTAGAGTTGATTTAAGTTTTACTGCGACAAACATTAATAAGCTGCTAAACCCCTATCATACTCAAATGATTTTTTTTCTTTTGCAAATTCTTAGACCATATTGATAAATGATAGTGAAAACAACAAGAACCTTGTAAAGATTCCGATGCTTCCTTCGCAACGGCAATAGTCATATGATAAGAACCAATTGAGATGAGTTGGATGCTCTATTAATATGGAAGAAAAAAAGAGAAAAACGATTATGCCAAAGGTATATGGCTATTTGATATGCCAATGATCTCCAAGAATTTGGTGTGTAATAAGGAAATTGAAAGCCCGTATCTTCTAATTGGGGTGAATACTGAAATTTCCTTGGCGATTTGATTGGCTATGGTCTAACCGCCTAATCGCTAAGCGCTAATCTTGGTTCAAAAAAGCATGAGGCGTAAAGGGTCCGGAAGCCGAGGTGTAATGCATGTCGCATTATGCGCTCAGCGCTTGCGAGCGCATCATGCACCCGAAGTGTCTGGTATTGAGAAAATACTTATAATTTAATTTCACATAACCTATTTGATCTTTTAATTTAATTCAAGTGTCGAAGGAAACTTCGACTATTGCACGAGACAACAACTACGGTATGTCTAGTTGAGGACTTAAGGTCGACTTTAGGATAATGGGACAACCCAAACTGCAAGATGCGTAAAAAGCATACACCTTAGAATCAATTTTAGTCAACGCCTCGTAAAGCCTTGCACATCAAAACCTAGAACGAAAACGATTATGCATACTATCCTCTCTCTAGAGGACACCTACCTACACATGACACTTCTATGGTTAGAGAACAAGGGAGGAATTGTGTGATTATGGCGTCTTAGAGCTAAAAAAATGAATCATGGATAGGTTTTAATTTTATTCGGAGTCAATTATCGAATTTCGGGCTTAAGGACAAGCCAGATTTTATGGGGGCGGCATTGATAGAGTACATGCTACTACATAGACTGACACCAATACCTATATTTGGGAAGCCTAGTCCACTAGGCCTAAAGCCTTTTAAAGTAGAACTTGTATATATAGCTGATGTTGGGCAAAAGAGCGGTATGGAGATTATTGTTAGTAGAATTCATGGGATTATGTGGGAATTGGATTTTAATTCCTAGAGAATCCAATTCCATCAAAAACATTCCTGCAAACCAAACACCACCTTAAAGCATGGGTAGGACGACATCGTTCTTCTCTGATTTAACTATTTAAGGCAAGAGATCTCCTTCTGATTTACTTGTTTAATTGTTTTCCTTCATGTATCTCCATATCTTTTCCTGTAACCCAACCTACTATAGTATCTAATATAACAATTGATTCTCTATTCCTTATATCCGCTCTATTTCACCTATTTGTTGAATCAATTCCTATCAAAACTCCTCTTTTTCTTTGATTCCCTCCTCTAGCATATAGAAGAAACCGTCCTTTTAGGTGAATTCACCACGGATTGTAGATAAACTAACCAAACACTATTTGTTAAGGTGTGTTTTGATAATACATAAGCACATAAGCTATTTTTATAAACAAGTTTAAGCTAATAAACTTACCCACACATCCCTAAGAAATTCCATTATGCTAATTCCAGCATAAACTAAGTAAATTATCAATCTATATTTCTATCACCTATAAGCCGCCATACCACCCAACCCGAAGACTTCTGGTGTGACTTTGGGTTGGTTGGGTTAAATCTAAACACCGCTACCCCCCCCCCCCCGGCCACACACACATACTCACCCGATCTGGTGACTCATTCGAGTCCCCAACCCCATTCGAACTCCCCTCTCTCCTCTTTCTCCCTCCTTTCTTCCTCTATTTCTCTCTTTTTCCCTCTTTTATATATATCATAATGAAAAGTAGGTAAGATTGTGCTAGGCTATACTAGCTTTTGGGTTGGAACGGGGAAGGGAATGAGAAGGTTATGTGACGCTGATAAGGCATTTAGGTTGGGTAACCCGAATTACATGTCATAATCATGGTCTTACACCCCTGTCCCCTTTCTCTCTATCTCTCTTCTTTTTTTTCTCTCTCTCTCTCTCCTCTCTCTTTCTCTTCTTTCCCTCTCTCTCTCTCTCTCTCACACTCTCCTTGATGATAATAAAAAATCATGGGGGAAAGATTGAGGAAGGGTATAAGTGTATAACATAGGTTATAGGAAAGGGAAGGGAAAGTGATGTGCGGAGAGGGAAGGGAAAACGAATAACACATAGCCTTACAAACACAGTCCCAAACACCGCTAATATTCTGATTTGACAAAACACTTTTCTCAATTATACACAACCAAGATATTGAACCAATCATGGACCTGGTTAGGTCTTCGTATGATTCAAACTGGCTTCCTGTATGAACGAATACGAAAACTAATAATCAGGAATGGCAAGTAAGCAATATTGCAGTGTTATTTTAACCTAATCAGTCATTCCAAAACAATAAACTGCTATAAACAGATCAATAAATCACCGTAAAAAGGGATTTAATCGAAGACAGGTATGTAAGTATGAAAGATTGATCATACGACTGGTCCGTGAACAGGATCGGAGGCGATGAATTCTTCGACGTCGGCGGCGGACCATGACGGAAGAGGGGTTTCACGGCGGATGTAAGGGTGGTAGCTATTTAAGATCCTGAATCTTTCGCTCCAGAAATCTTTGAATCCTTGCCATAATGGTTGATCTGAAGCTCCTTCTGTCGCCATTACTTCTCGATCTATCTGAAGCTCGAATCACTCTACTGCTCTTTATTTTTTCTCGATTGTTCAATGCTTTGGGGGTGTTTGGATAGGTAAAGCTTATTTTTTAACTTTCCTCGGGGACGGGATGTATATATTTATAATATTTATATTATATATAAATATAACTATATATAAAAAATGAAAAATATACAATTGTAGATTTTTAACGTAGTTAATTAATTTTTCCCTTTGTTTTTGATATAATTAACAACCTTTATAACTGAATAATTATACATATTCAACTCTTATGATTCGGTATTTTTAACATGTATACATCTTTAAGTACTAAAGCATAGCTGACAACTACATCTTTAACAAAATCAAATATGAAGAAGAATAATTGTCAATTGAAATACTAACATGAAAATAGAAAGTTAAAGTTTTAAGGTAACAAGATAAGGTAAATAATATTATTATATTAATGGGACGAGTTTTCACCGAAAATAACAATTACTCTAGTTGTACTCAAGTAAACTGATATTGTTTTTCACTCATTTACTTTATAATAATATTATTGTCTTTCCTATACCATCTCGTCTTTTGATACTTATTCCAACCTACTGCCAATAACTTTTATAAATATATATGCATTTACAACATGCAAACACACCCCCCTTACACTCATTGAACATCTCTCTCGAAAAACAAAACTCCAAGCTTTTAAGCAAGAACACATTTTATAATCTGCATAAGTGTAAAAAAAATTGTCCATATGTTGGACCTCTTAAACATTAGTTGTTTTAGAGAAGTTTGTCTATGTGTTAGACATATTAGTTTACACCTTTTATCGTATTTGGTATTTCCGCTTCCTTATACATGTAATATTTGATTCATAATCAACAAGAATGCTATCAAAAGTATTAGTGTGTGCAATTAATTTAAAAAGTTTAAGTTTGTATTAAACTCTCCATTCTACAAATATTTGTTGTTGTGTACTCAATTTGAGACTAACAAACACTTTTACAAATAGAAGATCTAAGGTTGTAAATGAATAACACATGTTCAACATTTGACTTGTGTAAATTACAAAGAAACAGGGAAATTAGCTAAGTAATTTACTGATGAGATAAGATAACATAACTGAGCAATGAATTCCTCGGATATGCATGCTCAGCCAAGGCAATAGACTACTCAGCTAAGCGACAAACTCCGCTTAGTTGATTAAATCTGATATAAGTACATGGTTAGCTGAGCATCCAGAATGATCAGCTTAAGGTTTCACTAACTCATTCGGTATAATCAGATTATTAATCTATAATACTAAGTAAAATACAAGTCTTATGTAACGCCACCCCTAACGAGCTTAAAATTAGAGTTAATTTAAACTTTTTAACAACGATTATCAAAAGCGTTACAGCGGAAATAAACACCAATTACAAAAGCAACGTTGATTAACTCGGCTAATTAATTACATCAAAAGTTAAGCCAAGTTCGTTTACTACAAGCGTTACCTACAAGTTTTTCCGACCATCGGATCCATACAAAAAAAACAACGTGTTCCCCAAAAGGTATATACAACAAAAGCTACCATCAGTACCCGCCTCACCAGGCCTCTAGCATCAACCTGCGAAAAAGATAAATCTTGCACCGTTAGCTACAACTAGCTAGTGAGCACCAATTACACATAAGTAACAATAAGCAGGCTATCATGTATCAGAACAGCACACAGGGCTATCCTATCATATTGAGGCGAGCCAAACGTGGCAGCAGTAGTCGTATGTTGCAGGGGAGCCAACCCCGCTCAACAACCCAACAGCAGTCCACGTGGTACACCATATCTTTCATGCTGGTTCCAATCTATCAAGGAACCCAGTCCCATAGAGGAACGGCGGCCTGCAGAGCCCTACCCAAGTGTATACTACTTGAGTACCGTTAGTTCCCCAATCCGTAGTCCCTAAGGACCCTGGGAACCCAGCTAGATACTAACACCCGTCTACCTGACTGACCTCCGTGTTCTCCAATTCAGTGTCCGGACAAAACTTCATAAACAAATAGTTGATCCAATAAGGATCCAGTTCATGCGCGCATATAATCACAACAATATCTTTCATATCAATAATAAGCATGCTTGTACAACTCTATCATAACATACCTCCATTTTCACGTATCAACACACCAATTCACATGTCAACAAGTACCACAGATAACTTACCTACTGAGACTCATGGGAAACCGGTACTCACCTCGAAACTACAAGAGGCAGATATGCAATCGGGGATCCCAAGAGCACACAGAATCGTCCGAGTCACCTAACACCAATAAACATAGATAAACACCCCTTAGTACACACTACAGTAGACTGCACTAACAACAGTCTCAACAAAAGGTCAACATGGCTTCTGACAGCCTCCTACGGCCGCAGGAACATGTTCCTACGCCCGCAGGACAACTTTCCAACACGTACTACGGCCGTAGTATTTATACACTACGCCTGTAGCAATTCTTGCCAAAGAACCATGACCTACGGCCGTAGTAACCATATCCTACGCCCGTAGTAGGTATCCTTTGGGTAACTACGGCCGTAGGTTATATACCCACGCCCGTAGTCTTGTTTCCATCACCCGTGGGTGGTAATCCTCTTAAATACGACACTACGGCCGTAGCAACCATTTCCTACGACCGCAGTAAAACAAACTACACCCTACGGCCGTAGCAACATCATACTACGCCCGTAGGAACCACATTTACAGTGTGTTCTTGCTCTGTTCGAGCACAGTTACGGTTTTTACCCATTTTGGACTCAAAATCGACTTGAATCCGTATTCAAGTGTTTATACAACATTTCTAACATATATACTAACTTACTAACATGATTTGGACACAAGAACAACATCAAAACACCTCTAAATCTTCACTTTGACACCACACACACAAGAACATGAAGAACTAGGTTTTTGATCAAGAACAACTTACAAATGATGATATAGAACAGATTCTAGACTTGGGAATCAACTGAAATCAGCAAGCAAAAGGTCTTCCCTCTTGATTTCTATCTCAAAATGGCAAGAGTTTGAATGTGTGTGAAGATATGCGTATGTATGTGTTTGTGTACGTGAAAGAGTTTTCCAGGGGATAAGGAAAGCCCTTAGGCCGACCTTAATAAACTAATACCCCTTGTCACGTATTTTGTTCTCCTATTCAACTTAAAACACAACTTAGGTTTATCCGTTTCAACTAACGGAGATATTTTTGGAATCATTATCCAAAACCGTTCAACTATTTGTCTATCAGGTCAACTTATGACACTTTTCATAATACTACATTTTTTATCCACAATTAACACCAGTTCATGTTTAAAACACCAATTAACATTTAAGACACCATTTAGCAACATTTATATTACAGTTAGCAACAAAACACCAATTAAAGTCAACGTACAACTGTTAAAGCTACATGTACTACAGTTTACAACTAGACCCCATTTTAGGGTGTTACATCTTATCTTAACAAACACATGTTAATATAAGTTCTAATCTATTACAAATGATTTTTTTATAATCAAATTTTATATTTTCAATAAGATGATTTGATTATTGGGTTAAAATGGTTATCTCCCAAATATAATTGATGGCACTAAAATCATTACACTTAATCGCTAAAAAGCTTTAGAAGTTGAGATGTCATTTCTTTTTAGGTAGGAAAGATGTTAATAATAATATAGTTGGATTGCTTGGAAACACATCCTATGATCCAAAGAAAATGACGGGCATGGTTTAAGCAGGGCCGGTCCAATGATTTCGGATGCCCTGTGCAAAGTGGAATAAAAATGCCCCAATTATATATATGTAAATTTTAAAAGTAACATGCTTTATACTTAAAAAAAATTCAAACCATTACATCGATACCTACAAACTTGCTAAACCCATGTCTACGCGTATTTTTTGAAAAATACAACTTGTTCAATATAGTCAAATTTTTTTTGTTTGGATTGTAGTTGCAACCTTATGCCCTCTTTTTGCAATTTTTTTATGAATTAATTATTTTATTTATCTGCTTTTCAAAATAAACAAACTGATTTTCATACCAAACAAATGAACAATTGTGTATCATTAATAAATCAGTATATCACAAATGGTTTTAATAAACAGCTTTCAAAAAACTAGTTATGTAGTTTCAAACCAGTTCAGCACTTGCAAACAGAAAAGGCCAAAAGCGAATAGAAACGCAAAATAGAAACAAGAAACACAAATACACAAATCTCAGTTCAATACAAAACAGCTAACGGTTGAGTAGTTTCAAAACAGTTCAGCAGTTGCAAACAGAAATGGCCAAAAGCGAATAGAAGCACAAAATAGAAACACGAAACACGAAACTCAGTAATAAAATACAAAACAGAAACAGAAACAACAAACAAACCTGTTTCAGCACTCAAAAGTTGAATAGTTCAGCAAACAAACCTGAAACCTGTTATATGTGCAAAATCGAATCTCAGTAAAAGCAAACACCAAATTGCCAAATAGAAACACAAAACAGAAACAGAAACAACAAAATAATCACAAAATACAAAAACTGAAACAACAAACAAACCTGTTAGCAGTTGAATACTTGAATAGTTCAGCACTTGCAATTTGCGAAACATCAAACAAAAACAAAAAGGACGAATTAGGCACAGGGCACAGGCGCACAACACGTCAGCACAACAAACAGAAACACAAACGAGTAAACGACGAAGCAGGCACATGCGACGAATCTGCTGTGTAAATCAGTAAATGTGTAATAGATTATGACACTGTAATCGTGAATGGAGAGTCTGATTTAGATGGGTTAGACACCATTGTAATCGACTAATCGTGAATTTGTGATTCAGATTAATATGGGTTAGGAACTTAGACCATTAGACATCGAAATAGCAAAAGGTGCAACACCTAACCGGCTATACTGTGTAATCGAGAATGTATAAGGCATTGAGAACTCCAAACGACTCGCTCTCTGATGTGCAATAGACTTCACGCCTCGTTGCCCTCCCCGTCGCCTCGTAATCGTTGCCCTGCCCTCGATAGACGATAGTCATAGACTCAAAGTCGATCGCTGCTGCCCTGCTGCCTTGTTCTGGACCGATTATATTTAAGGATATGGAGTATGGGCTGCCAAATGAACCTACCCTATCATATATGGCCCATATAATTTGCTGCCCCTTAAACTTTGCTGCCCTGGGCCCAAGCCCAGCCTGCACATGGCTTGGGCCGGGCCTGGGTTTAAGTAGCTTAAGAGTTTTGAACCTAGTTCTTTTTTTTTTCTTGGCTCTCTATTTTCTTTATTTTTTATTATAAGTTATTTCAATAAAATTAGGCTATGTTAAAAGATAAATAAATTAGTTTATAAGTATTTTAAAGTTTACCCGGAAGACGTCATATACAAAGTACAAACTCTCTTGTGCCTTTCCGGAGATAAAAGGGTTTGTGTGTTCCAAACAAAAGCATCTCCTCTTTTTTCTCAATATTTTTTCAACCAGCAATCCTCCTCCGTCAATGGCGGCGTCAGCAACCGTGCCAGAAAACCTAACCAGAGAGCAGTATGTGTACTTGGCTAAGCTCGCGGAGCAAGCCGAACGCTACGAAGAGATGGTCAATTTCATGGAAAAGCTCGTAATTGGACTAACACCGGAGTCTGAGCTCACAGTCGAGGAGCGAAACCTTCTCTCCGTCGCGTACAAGAATGTCATCGGATCTCTCCGAGCTGCGTGGCGCATCGTCTCATCGATCGAACAAAAAGAGGAATCTCGGAAGAACGATGATCACGTTGTGCTAGTCAAGGACTACAGATCTAAGGTCGAGAACGAGCTTACAGAACTTTGCGCCGGGATATTGAAGCTTCTGGAGTCAAATCTCGTGCCGTCGGCTTCTTCTGGCGAGTCGAAGGTGTTTTATTTGAAGATGAAAGGGGATTACCATCGGTATTTGGCGGAGTTTAAGGCCGGAGATGAGCGGAAGGAAGCTGCTGAGGATGCTATGAATTCGTATAAATCTGCTCAGGTAGCTCGTAATTTGATATTATATGATTACATGTTTTGATGATTTTTTTTATGTTTATCTTAAGCTTTGAAAACAGTTCATGGATTTAAAACGCAGTAGATTCATTAATTAATTGAGTATGCCATTAACTTGTTATCTGCTAATTTGAAGATTGAAGAACTCATAGTCTCATAGATTGTCCCTGTTTTGAAATAATATCTATAAAATATATAAATGTAAATCGATTGAAATGCCTTACAGACTTTTAGTTTGTCTCGTGAAAAATAGTAAAATTCTGCATTGTTGATTATATAAGGGGATAAGATATATGTTTCTAGCGGCACTAATCTTAGGCTCCTCTAAAGATTTGTTGAGACTTGAGACTTCGTGTGGTAACTTGACTACGAGATACTTATTTTTTTCCACACAGGTCAACCAAAAAGATAGTGTTTCAAGTCTCAACCGGGTATTAGGTTACCAAATGACTTAAGTTGAATAAAAGATGATCACTTGACGCCCCATGTGCATTATCTAAAATGAGACAAATGAAAATTACATTGACATGTTTTATGTAATTTGCCCAATTTTTAAACATTTGATAGCTGTTTCCTGGATACCATTAAGGCATTAATTTCTATACAAGTTAGAAATATGACAACATGTTATAGTACTTACTTGCTGTTTATATCCAAGGAATAGTCAAAGTTAGGCAAGATTTGGTAGTGTATTTAAGCTGTTAAGGTTGATGTTTATCTACATGTATGTATTTATAGCAAGGTTACACTGTTACTTCCTCGAATTTTTCAGTAGCTTGACTAATTATGTAGCTTTTCTGGGGTTTAAAGCTCGATTTCAGTTTTATACTGGTCTTTTAAGACTTGATTACTGGTCATGTATGCTTGGAGTTATATACAAACATGTTTCATCTGATTTTTATTTTATTATTGTTTAAGGACGTTGCAGCAGCAGATATGGCTCCAACACATCCAATAAGATTGGGTCTGGCACTAAATTTCTCAGTGTTCTACTATGAGATTCTCAATTCATCAGACAAGGCTTGTAGCATGGCTAAACAGGTATATTTCGATAACTGTTTTCTTCTTTTAGTATTTTCATCTGATACAATGTTATCACCACTTTTTTGCATCATTTTCGAGTTCAACAATTGGTCAATGATGGAGTCAACCATGGATCATATACATACCATCTACTTATGTAGTTATGTACTTATATTTACTTAACCTTGAGCCAGTTTCAGCTTTTATGTGAAGTGGAAGATAGTGGAACCACAAACTCTCTTTGTTTTGACATTAATTTTATGCAGTTCATAATCTGAAAAAGGAATTGTTAATATTTACTATATTAGATACTTAGGGGGTGTTTGGTTCATTCTTAGTTTTTGGGGGGATTGGGATTTATGGAAGGATTTGCATTTGTAAGGATTTAAAATCCAATCCTTTGTTTGTTTCACCAAAACACAACCACACATCCCACCACCCACCAAACCTCCGGCCACCACTTCCAAACCTCCGGCCACCACCAAACCGCCGCCACCCTACCACAAATCTGCCGGATCTCCTCGTCCCCCTCTCTAATATCGCCGCCGCCACCCTACAAAGAAAGAAACCACCACCGATCTAGGGTTTCTTCGAACGGCGACTAGGTTTTCTTCGACTAGGTTTGTGACGGCGACTAGGTTTTCTTCGAAGGAAGGAGTTGCAGATCGTTGTTTTTGCGAAGGAAGAGGACGATTGCGATCGACTGCGATTAGGGTTTCTTCGAACGACGAAAGCGACGGCGGCTAGGGTTTTTTGTGACGGGTTTCTTCGTCTAGGGTCGCCGGAGAACGACGAAGGTTTCGTGGGTTTCTTCGTCTAGGGTTTCTTCGACGGGGTTGCAGGCGACGAAGAACGACGAAGGGTCGCCGGAGGGGTCACCGGAGTTACAGAGAACGACGACGGTTACCGGTGACGGCTAGGTTTCTGTGGGGAAGGCAAAAGTTCGCCGGAGAGGTCGCCGGAGGTTCGCTGGAGTAAATCCTTCACACTTGGGATTTCCAAATACCATGGAGTATGGGGGGATTGAAAAATCCTTCAGATGTGGGATTCTTTAGAATCCTGGGAATTTGAATCCCTTGTCAACTTTACAAACCAAACATGGTATTTCATGGGATTTCAAATCCCATTCCCATGAAATCCCATGAAATCCCACGAACCAAACGCCCCCTTAGTGAGTTTAAAGGGAATATCTAAATCCAAAGGTATCGGTAATGATCTCATTTCTCTCATGGTAGTTGCAAGATTAACATATTATCTTCACTTATGAAATATTGTAATGTTAAAAATTTTCCTTTATGTGACACATTTGGTTTCTATAAATCAATTATGACAGTTAATAGTTGGTGAAATGTATTTTGCTCGTACACAAACACTGTAGTTACCATATATCTATTTCTATCTATACGCGCAATCAAAGTGAACTTGTATCAATTTATATTTATATCAGTATGATTGGTTATGTGTAGGCATTTGAAGAAGCCATTGCTGAATTGGACACTTTGGGTGAAGAGTCATACAAGGATAGCACTCTGATTATGCAACTACTGAGGGATAATCTAACTCTTTGGACTTCCGATGCACAGGTTAACACTCTTTTGACCTTTCTATGTCTATCATGTGCACTAACACTCCTGACTGGAAGTTCACGAACAGTAAAGTGGCATAATGGGCGGGTTGGGTTGGGTAACATGTCAAAAAGGGTTCTAGCAAAAAACGTTAATTCTTGTATGGGTTGACCCAATACACTAGTGTTCATCTTTTTAGAGAAGTTCCTATAAATATTTAGTATGTTAAACATGATTATGGAAGCAATCACTATTGTAGATACTAATTTACGTACTATTTCAAATAGACCAGTTATAGATGGTGTTGAGGATTGCTTACTCAAACAGCATATGGTTATGCTTATAAGTAGAAGCCGATAATCAGAAAACTACTTATTTCACTTTAACTCTTTAAGGGTAAATGTGTAATTCTGCATTCACCAAGAATGCTCCATTTAAAATAAGTTATCTAAAACTGCTAGTTGAAGCAGGAAAGCATCTTTTCTTCATCCAAATTCTCAATAGTGCTTATTGGCTTTATAAAGTGTCAAAAGAAGATAATTTTCTTAAACAAGGCATTCCCTTATCAGGTTGTATGTAATAGGAATATTCTTTGGGGAAATTTTTGATCATTTTCTTTTTCAGCTAATAAACTTCCGCTCTACCCTTTTGACACGTTAGGAAAATATAACCCAAATTGACCCGTTTATGAAGAGATGGTTCAAAATTGTCACCTTTAAGTCGACTAAACTATTAATGCAAAAAAGTTTCTGTGGGTATTTTAACCGAGAACATTTCTTTTTGGGCAAAATGCAGGACCAGCTGGATGAGCCATAGATGCAAATGCTAAAGTGGTCTTCAATTATTATCTCATTTGTATCACCATGTTAAAGTAATCATGTGATCATCATATGTTCCATAGTTGAACATTAGGATTCTTTTCCAAATTCTTATTTGGTTTGGCTTCTTCGTGCTAGCCCAAATCCAATTTACTGTTTTTTAACGTCTCACACAAGATTTACACTTGCCCAATGCACCAACATAGTGTTGGAGCTATAGTTTGTTAACCTTTTCTAAAGCAACAAGGTTGGCAGGTGATGGCCAGTACTTGAAACCCCTAAACAGCAGTGTTTACGTGGCTGGGTACACCTTGTGCCCGGTCTTGTGTTTTGGCTCAATGTTATGACTCGGGCACCTTTAACGGCCCTGATAGTGAGGAAAATATTCATCTCTGAACCATAGTCCATAAACCGTCTTAAGGGGTTTCCTGACCAGTCTCACGGGTTAGGACGTGTGAGAGGCAAAGCGCGTAAATATACGCGGGTCTCTGTTTTATGGGACTCTGGAAGGCCTCTGAGTCATGGGTTGGTAAGTCGAAGACTTGAATTTGTTTGGTTTATACGAAGTCGGTATTTTATGTTTTATGAGCTTGCATTAGGATTGAATTATTTTTGTCGAGTCAATATTGATTTTAACCTAATAGGTGTAATAAATATTATTTTTTATAATAATAGTAATTAGAAGTTAATCTAAGTTCTGTTTGAAGCTTTTGCGGTCTTTTTCCGAGTTATATGGAGGGGAAGGAAAGGGCTGAGAGGGGAAATTTCATTCATTTTATGTGTAAAAAACTTCCCTCTGATTTTTGGGATGATTGGTAGGAAAAGATTTTCTATCATTCACTTTTCTTTCCTCCCTTCCCACTTCTCTTCTCTTCATTTGAAAACTAGAGAACAAGCCGTTGATCTCAACTCAAGAGGGGTTGATTTTACTTTTGATCAACATCCAACCCATACTTATTCTTTCTAACCCATTGACACATTAACATCCATATTATTACTTTCAACTCTCTTTAAGCAACAAATCCTTACATCCAACTCACACTAAATATTAATAAAAAATATATATTAATTAAAAGAGAGAAGAAAAGAAAAAAGAAAAAAAAGAATAAAAAAGGAACCCGCAGCTAGTCTCCAAACCAGCCAGGGTTGAAAGGTCCATGAACTAGTTATGGACTAACGGTGCGATGGTGCTGGTCTCCAACTAGCTTGAACCAACTCCATGAACCAGCCCTGGTTGACTACCAATGCGGGTGGTCTCAACAAACCGTTTATGGATGATGACACATACATGTGGTTGGCAAAATTTAGTTTGGATGGTTCTTTCTGTTTGTTAAAACCTTGGTTTAAAGGTTGGTAATTGTGGAATTCCGAAGATAAGATTTCAAGTTTAAACCGAGGATAGAGATTTATTTTAAATATGAGCTATTTTATCGTTTTTAAGTTTATCCAGTCGATAGTCGATAGGGTTTATCTCTTCCGAGATTGGAGGATTCGTTTCTATTTAATGTTCTCTGTATTTCGTTTTTCTGCAATCAATATAATTATTCGATCCTTCATAAATCGCTACATGGTATCAGAGCTAGCTCTGAAAACCGAAGCCCTGGAGATATAGATCAATCACAACACGGAGGATTAGAAACCACCTCCGCTCAAATCACTGGTCATAAGCTAAATGGCCACAACTACCTTCAATGGTCGCAATCGGTGATGATGTACATCTGCGGAAAGGGAAAAGATGATTACATCACTAGAGAAGTCACGATCCCTCTAAAAACAGATCCCAAGTTCAAAATCTGGAAGGCCGAAAATCACATGGTGATGTCATGGCTTATCAATTCAATGAACAATGACATTGGAGAAAATTTTCTGCTGTACAGAACAGCGAAGGAGATATGGGATGCTGCTAGGGAAACGTATTCAAGCACTGAAAATACTTCAGAGTTATTCGAAATTGAAGCTAGCCTGCACGATCTACATCAGGGAGACATGACAGTAACTCAGTACTTCAATAAACTGTCATCATTATGGCAACAACTTGATCTGTTCGAAATTCACAACTGGAAGTGCTCAGATGATACAGCATTGTATCGCAAAATCGTTGAGCAGAAACGCACCTTCAAGTTCTTAATCGGCCTCAATAACAGCCTTGATGAGATCCGAGGAAGGGTAATGAGCACAAAGCCTTTGCCAAGCCCTCGTGAAGCCTTTGCTGAAGTGCGACGGGAAGAAAGCAGGAAAAAGGTTATGAAGGGATCTCTAATGTCTCCTTCCAGCCAGGAAGGCTTAGCTCTTGCTTCTCGCGGTCAACAGGGTAATAACAATCAGAGGAATGGAAGACCTTGGTGTGATCATTGTTGTAAGCCTGGACACCTTAGAGAGAATTGCTGGAAGATTCATGGCAAGCCTGCTGATTGGAAGCCACGAAACTCGAATGATCATGAAAAACGTGGAAACCTCACCAACGCTTCGGATGGTACAACACAGAATGATGATAGTCCATTCACCAAGGAGCTGCTTGAGATGCTACGCAAACTACTAAGTCAGAATGATAATTTTAGTATCTCGAATACTAAGGCGGGAAATCTGGCCAAGAAAGGTAAAATATCGATTGCCCTTGTTATCAAAAGCAAGAAACAGCCAAATACATGGATCATTGATTCGGGAGCTTCGGATCATATGATTGGTGACATTAACTTGTTTCATAAATACAGCCCATGTACACGAAAATATTCTGTTCGAATTGCAGATGGGTCTCTTTCTCAGGTTAAAGGAATGGGGTCAATCATTCTTTCAAATAACCTGACCCTGAATTCGGTACTTCATGTACCAAGACTGGATTGTAATTTGCTTTCTATTAGTAAGTTAACCCGTGACTTTAATTGTGTGACTAAATTTTTCTCAAACTGCTGTGAATTTCAGGAGCTGAACTCGGGGAAGATGATTGGCAATGCTGAGATGCATGATGGACTCTATCTCCTCAAAGACCAAACCCGTTTTAGTGCTAAGTCTACATCTTTTGTGAGTAAGTCGTATAGTGACATTATGTTATGGCATTATCGCCTAGGTCATCCAAATTTCAAGTATCTTGCAAAGTTGTTTCCTTCTTTATTTATCAATAAAAAGTTTGAATCTTTGAGTTGTGAAATCTCTCAGCTAGCCAAAAATACACGTAACAACTATCCAAACAGTCCATATAAGCCTTCTAGTCCCTTTGCATTAATCCATAGTGATGTTTGGGGTTCTTCACGAATAAAAAATATAACAGGAGCACGTTGGTTCGTATCTTTTATTGATGATCACACCCGAACCACTTGGATATTCTTAATGAAAGAAAAGTCTGAAGTTGGTCAGATCTTTAAAAACTTTAATAACATGATACAAACTCAGTTTCAAACAAAAATCCACGTGCTCAAAACTGATAATGCAAAGGAATATTTCGAGTCCACTCTTGGTTCATATCTCTTGAACCAAGGGATTGTTCACTTGAGCTCGTGTGTGGACACACCCCAACAAAATGGGGTGGCAGAAAGGAAAAACAGACACTTGCTAGAAGTAGCACGATCTTTAATGTTCACAACACGCGTTCCTAAATTTTTTTGGGGCGAAGCTATTCTCACAGCGGCATACTTGATAAATAGGATGCCTTCACGTGTCCTCACTTTTCAAACCCCGTGTCAAGCCCTCCTTAAAAGTTCCCAAATACCAAAATCGTCACATCCTTAGACATCAAACTCTTTGGATGTACAGTATTTGTTCATATCCATCAACAACATCGCAGCAAATTAGACCCCAAATCCGTCCGGTGCATATTTCTTGGATATTCACAGAATCAAAAAGGATATCGATGTTATTCCCCACAAACAAAGAAGGGTTACAACTCTATGGATGTAACCTTCTTTGAGCATCAGTCATATTACCACAAATCTTCGGTTCAGGGGGAGAATATGAGTGAATCTCAGTTTTGGAATAGTTACCTTGACATCGACTCTGATTCTCCATTGTCACCTCCACAGGTCACACAAACCCACATCCCGAGTCAACCAGAAACTAGTCAACCGAGTCAACCTGAAACTCCACCTGAGTCACCTCCTGTCAAAGAACCTGATCCTCCTCAAAACAAAGAGTTTCAAGTCTACTCTAGAAAACCCAGACCCGAGGGAGAGAAAGAGTCCAGACAACCTCCCAGCGTTGGCGAGGAAAATATAAGTCATTCGGAGGATGAAGCTGATTTGGAGATACCTATTGCATTAAGGAGGGGTGTTAGATCGTGTACCAATTATCCAATCTCCAATTACATATCATATGAGAATCTATCACCAAAATACAAGGCTTTTGTTTCTTATCTTGACAATGTGCAGGTACCTTGTTCTATTCAACATGCCCTAAATGATCCCGCATGGAAGGAGGCAGTAGATGAAGAAATACGGGTCTTGGAGAAGAATGGCACTTGGGTGATCTCTGATCTTCCAGATGGTAAGAAAACAGTTGGAGCTAAATGGGTGTTTACAGTTAAATACAAGGTTGATAGAAGTGTTGATAGACTGAAGGCTCGACTGGTTGCCAAATGATTCACTCAATCCTATGGAATAGATTATCAAGAAACGTTTGAACCGTTAGCAAAACTCAACACCATCAGGGTCTTGCTCTCAATTGCAGCTAATAAGGATTGGCCCTTGCACCAATTGGATGTAAAGAATGCATTCTTGAATGGGGATCTCGAAGAAGAAGTTTACATGGAGATTCCTCCAGGTCTGGAAAGTTCATCAAACCGTAACAAGGTATGTAAACTTAGAAAATCCTTGTATGGGTTAAAACAATCTCCCCGCGCATGGTTCGAGAGGTTTATGCGCTCAATTAAAGGGCATGGTTACACTTAGTGTCAAGCTGATCATACTTTGTTCGTGAAGTGCTCACCAGACAAAAAGATTGCAGTTTTGATAGTGTATGTGGATGATATTATTCTAACTAGTGATTATGATGAGGAACTAGTTAGAATAAAAGATCTACTCTCAAAGGATTTCGAAATCAAGGATCTGGGTGAACTAAAGTACTTTCTTGGTATGGAAGTGGCGAGATCAAAGAGTGGAATATTCGTCTCTCAACGTAAGTATGTCCTTGACCTACTTAAAGAAACCGGCATGCTTGGATGTAAACCCGCAGATACTCCTATGGAGTCTGGAAAAAGGATCGGGAGTGCTGGAAATAGCGTTCCTGTTGACAGGGGGAGATACCAAAGACTGGTTGGTCATCTGATTTATCTATCACATACACGACCTGATATCGGATTCGCTGTTAGTGTTGCGAGTCAATTTATGAACAACCCAACAGAAGAACACATGGGGGCAGTGAATAGAATTCTAAGGTATCTCAAAATGACACCAGGAAGAGGGATACTTTATGGAAAGAATGTTAAACGGAGTGTTGAGATATTCACGGATGTTGATTAGGCTGGTGATAGATCAGACTCCAGGTCTACTTCAGGCTACTGTTCATTTGTTTGGGGTAATCTTGTAACTTGGAGAAGTAAAAAGCAACCTGTGGTGTCACGAAGTAGTGCTGAAGCTGAGTTCAGGGCTCTTGCACATGGTATATGTGAAGGAATGTGGATACAAAGACTACTTGGTGAGCTTGGGATGAACAATGAGGCACCTATTAAAGTTTTTTGTGACAATCAGACAGCTATTAGCATCTCAAAGAATCCTGTGCATCACTATAGGACGAAACATGTTGAGATAGATCGTCACTTCATCTCCGAAAAGATCGAGAACAAAGTGGTTGAGCTGATGTTTACTCCTAGCAAATGTCAAACAGCTGATATCCTCACCAAAGCTCTTCCAAGGACAAGCTTTGAAGATCTTAGAAGCAAGCTGTGTATGTTCGATATTTACAACCCAGCTTGAGGGGGAGTGTGGAATTCCGAAGATAAGATTTCAAGTTTAAACCGAGGATAGAGATTTATTTTAACTATTAGCTATTTTATCGTTTTTAAGTTTATCCAGTCGATAGTCGATCGGGTTTATCTCTTCCGAGATTGGAGGATTCGTTTCTATTTAATGTTCTCTGTATTTCGTTTTTCTGCAATCAATACAATTATTCGATCCTTCATAAATCGCTACAGTAATTATATCTCTCTTTTACTCCAAAAATATAAATTAAAATAAAAATAAAAATAAGACTAATACTAACAATAACATTAATGATTGATTAATAAAAGTAATATACAGTGGAAAAGGAAAAAAATTGCGGCTTATGTAAATTTTAGGGGTCGTTTGTTATTTTGAAGTCTCGTGGGTCTTTAATAAGAAAGAGGCGGTGAATGTTCTGAAAACAGTCATATATATATATATACCAGTTAGACTGTGTACATCTGAATTAATGGTAAATGTCTCTCGGTATTTTGAACAAGAAACATCTTCTTTTTACTTGTTTAAAAATACTATATTTGCACTCGGCACTCCTTAATCATTAAGCTAGCTACTATACATATCTTATAATAACGGAGTGTGTGAGTCATAGGCTCATGATATGATCATAACGAGCAAGCAATGCCTGTAACCCTACTTTGGTTGGTTCGAATGCTTGTTACAGCTTACGCCCACCAAGAACGTAACAAGCTTTATACCATGTTGTAGATCTTTATATATATATTAGCAAAAGGAGATCTTATCTATTTGACATTAACATATATATGTTACATCGTTATAAATTTAAATATGTTGCAACATTAGTGTGGTGGACCCACGAATGATTCCTAAAGTACATCCAAAATGACTTGCAATTTATATTCTGTAAGCTATCATCAAGACATAATATAAGCCGAAGAAAAAGTGTCTTTTCCACTACAATTAAATTATAAGGGAAAACAATAGTTGTATTATGATGCAGCTACCTTGATTTTTGTTGTTTTCGTAATAGTAGTCCAGCAGTTGAGGTCCTTAACAACACACAATCTATACCAGACGTTAAAATATCAAACACTAACACATGTCTTTTAAACTTATATTACACGATATACCGTCGCAGTGTGTGAGTATGGTGTTAGAAAGTAACAGTAATCATAATCGAACCAAACATCTCCTAATTCTATAACTCGGCCAAAATCAAAAACCATAAGTGGGTATCATCCAAAAGTTAAAGATCTAAAATCCAGTGAACACAAAACATCAAAATGTATACAAGCATTAAAAAACAAAACTTCAAACCTAATTGAAGTAAAAAGAAACTTGACTAGAATTAATACAAATGAAGCACATGACATACCAAAGTGGCAAAGAGACAACTATGTGTTACTTTAACAATATACTGTTAGTTCATAGCCTTATCAGATTAATTTTTTTAAGTAGTATATATGCATTCATGTATTAGGATTGTTGTTCTTTAATATTTGGATGAAATGTTTGTTTGATGCATTTGATTTTAATTAATATTTAAGCTATGGTTTTAGCAACGGAGGTGATTTATGTACAACACACTTTAATCTTATACAATAATAAATTTTAGACATTTATGTCTTTAGACTACCCATAGTCATAACATGCAGCATGATTGCTATAATTGAGTGTCATGTATATAAGCTTTTGAGCCTATGACTATCCCATAACTAAACACCTCTAGTCATTAATGCATGACTAACCTCCACATGACCCTCACTATCAAAACTGGACCAAAATAATACTAATTTAAATTAATATGATTGGTTGAAAAATTTTAAAAAGAAAAAGAGTGACGAGCTACGAAGATCGTCACCATGGTGACGAGCCTTTAACACACAATTTGTAGTTGATGACGAAATTGAAATGGTGATGATGGAGCTCTTTGTGGTGGACGACAAGCTCGAGTACGTGTTGTCTAAGATACATTAATAAGAAAATAAAGATAATTAACAATTTTGTTGTGCATGACTAAAATGTGTTATGTGCAAATCATTTACTTTTAGCATTAACGATTGTTTTGGTTCAAATATTAGTTACATTTTTGTATGTGCTTTGAAGTCTTCTTAAATATTCGAAGATGATGAACATGGACCAAAATATGGTGAAATTATCAAAAATATCTTCATAGGTCAAGTGCATAATGAGATGTTGGCCAACAAACGGTATTAATGAAGAGTTTATGGATCTAATTCATAAGTCTCATATACCACATGACCAAAATGTGAATTACTTTAAAATTATCATCATTGATAGATCTTCAACTTGATAATTAAATATGAATATTAATAGATCTTATAGTAGTTATCATTAATACTTTTAAACCAACATCTATTTTTTTTATAATGTATATGCAGCCAAATCATACACAATGATGCAACTCATGTTAACTAGATTAGTATCTCAATGCCAATCATATGTTGAATTAATGGGCAATACAATAAAATGCATATAAAAGAATGGCATTATAATAATATTAATATTTTAAAAATACTCCCATTGAATAATTCAAGTGGATTATTGTTTAGAGAATAAAGCAGTAACTGGGTTTGCTTAAGATTCCATATTGGTCTAATGGAGGACAAAGAGTAATATATATGACTGATATTTTGGGATGTCTGTCTATGACAAATTACAATCTTGAGATTAGTAGTTTTACCGGGTTATCAATTAATATACAGAGTTGTGTATAATAAATTCTTCAAAGGTCCTGTAATTAAACTGTTAATTATTAATTTAAGAAAGGTACTAAATAGAAAGATTGTTGGGTAACTTTGATTAATGAAAAATGATTATAACTAACTTTGGACACATAAATATAAATTTACGTGATACATCTATACTTAGTACATATGGTTGCTTTGTTCTAGCTAGATAAGGGTTTTGGGATGATATATAATGTGTTTAAAATGAAGGTATAGCTAGTGTAAATAAGATATCAATGCATAAAGTAGGGCCTTTAGAATGAAAGTGAATGCAATGGAATGGGTAAAACTCTATCCCACAAGTATGGAAGAGACATGTCAAGTTATTTACACTTGTGAGAGAAGTGTGCTTGTGCTTGCATATTTACATATCTTGAGTGCATATGTACTTGTGTAAGAGCTTTAAGACCATCCGCATCCATGGTTGAAGCTATCGGCTTCTGCTAATGTGGAGCCTGGAAACCGACGGGAACACCATCGCCGCTGGTTGGGTGGTGGCGGGTTCCAACCCCATCGAGTCCACCAACCCGACCGGCTCCTCTCTCTTTCTTTTTTTTAATAGAAAAATAGAATGGGGTTGAATTGGGTTGGATGTGGGGTTGTAGAGTTAGAAAGGGTTGAAGGTGAAGGATGATGTGGAAGCTGATGTGGCGGTGCTTTTGGTTGGGTAAGTTGTGTTGGATGCTGATAGTCTAATTAGCTTCCATATCTAATTATTGAGAAGTGTGCGAATCATAGGCTTGTGATATGACCATAACGAGCAAGCAATACCTATAACCCTACTTTGGTTGGTTCGAATGCTCGCTACGAGTAACGACCACCACAAATGTAACGAAGTGTATATGTTAAAATCGCAATCGGGGAACTGACTAATGATATTGTCCGCTTTGGGTTGCCCCTCACGGATTTAAAATGCGTCAAGTGGTAGGATTAAGATCCTCTCTTCTTATAAGGAGGATGAATTTCCCTTGCCTCACCAATTGATGCTCCTGCATTGCTACAGGAGCGGTGGGTTAAGAGTAACGGATTTGACCGGCTCGATAGAACGATGAGCCCCATAAACCCAACAGTATACCATGTTGTAGATATATATATATATATATATATAGCAAAAGGAATCATTTTGTAAAAGTTTCTATGGATCTATAAGGCATGTAAACATGTTTCTTAGGTTATTAAAAATGTAAACATTTTCAAATGATGCCTAAGGGATCCCAAGGGTGTCTATGCTTGGTGTTGACTCGAATCATGATATAGAAGTTAGTCGAAACTTCTAGACACCAGGAATGGTTGCTTATAGTCTAACCATCAATCTCCCGAACACCATTGGTTTGTTATTTTCTCAAATTATAGTGTACATACTACATAGTAACAATGACTTATAAAGTATGCAGATTGATATGATTACTTATGTTTTCCAATCATAATACATGTTTCTAATTTCTATTCGTTCAGTAGTGTATAAATAATAAGCCTAAATACAAACATTGTCCAAAAATTAAGGAAAATCTTGCCTAACTGATGCGGGGAAGTAGTCTATTAAATACCAAGTTAAAACTAAAAAATCCACAAAAACACTGTATTTAAACCTTTAAGCATATTTTTAAACCGAAAATCGAAAAATTCTAAAGTGATTTCCTTCATTTTGAAATACCCTAACTCGCAATATTTCACCTTGAATCAAAATTATTGAATAACACACAATAATACACCTATTTGAGTTTCAAGCAAGTTGAATGTTTCGAATCAATGTTTCCGAAACAGTTATTAAATCATTGGTTTTAAACCAAAGTTCATGCAATATAGGGTTTTAGAGTTGGAGGGAAGTGGTGGATGTATATATTTAAGTGCTCAAGTGTGTACTTGTTGTTTTGTTTGGTTATAAAGTTTCTCATTAGCACAAAATTAAATATGATGGTTAAAATACTCAATAGGAAACATACAATGCGATACATTGAGATTGAGGAAAAGAACAACATCATCCATATGGGGCTCATACTTTTAGGGAGTTAAAAGGGAATTTTAAACTATGCACAAAAAAAAGCCAGACTCAATTTCAAAAAATCTTCTATAAAGAGAATTTCAAAGATTTAAAAGGTAAAAAAGGTTTGAAAAATATATTCTTAAAGTGTCTTTTGAAAATAAGCTTACTATTTTGAATTACTAGTTTAAGCATCCAAAGTAAATTTTCAATTTTTTAACCAAAAGTTCGTTTCTCCTAGATTTATTTACATTAAGAAATGTTTAATAGTGTGTTGAATGGATTTAGACATTTTGATACTAATAAGGGTGTAATCAAGTCCAGACGATTCGAAAAATACTCGATGTTAGCCGATCGAGTCAAGCTCGAGTTCGAGCTACTCCAAGTATGGAGCCAAGTGAAGGTTGAGTTGCTAACTACTTTGCTCATCAAGCTCACGAGCCTAGTCGAACCTAATCGAACCTAATCGTGCTTATGCTAAATTACTTTTTTACCTTTCATAAATACATATATTACCAACATATCCATAGTGGTGGGTAACACCTGGTTATATCATGCTGTTTAAAAAGGAATTTACTACTGTTTTGAGTGGAATTAAGCTTGAACCATCGTCTAATCATCAAGTCGAGCTTGAGATTTGAGTCCCGGTCGAGCTAGAATTTTCTATTCAAGTCTAGTTGGCTCGATTATACCCTATTACTATACTCTTTACATATTAAAAGTATGCATGTTTTATTTTTCATATGTAGACAAGCAAAAAGTAATGACTTAATATGAACATACTCGTCTCCATAAATAATCAAATATTAACAACATTTTTCATTTAAAATAAATAAATTTTTATAACTTAACCAATTACGCTATTATATAGTAATATAATTAGGTAAAAAACAAAACGTGCCAAGTCTGAACCAAAAAACCAAGTAATCAATTTTATCTTAACAAATGGGTTTAACACTCTTGTAGTCGTGTTCATAGATGGTACCTTAAACGAGTATTCAAATGGTTTCATTATCGACAAAAAAAAAAAAAAAAAAAAAAACACACACACACACACACATGATTAATTTTACAAGAAAACTTTTCGAAAGAGGTTAATTATTCTCTTTGTAGCTTCCTTGAGTAGATAGGAAATGGTGAGACCGTTCACATTTTAGTTATATTTTGGTAAAAGTAAAAGAAGTTGGAGGTCGAGCTAGAGATGATAGTTAGAATCGAAGAAGAAATATGTAGATGAAGAAGTATATATAGATAACAAAACAAATAGAAAATACAAATAATTAAAGGGGAGAATGATAATTTAATTAAACCAACCTTTTAATAACATGAAGGGTAAAATATATTTTAACCTCTAAAGTTTAGGTTTAAAATGGTTTAACTTCTAAACTTTTTAAATGAACGATTTAATCCCTAAACTTTTTTAATGAATGTTTTAACCCTTAAACTATTCATCGTTTTAGCCACTTGACCTTCTACAGCAAATTACCAAGCTTTTAAAGAGCATTTTAATCACTAAGCTTGGGGGTGTAATCGAATCAAACTGAACCAAACCTAGTCAAACTCTAACTCGTATAGTTGCACTAGTTTGATGATTGCATATCTTCGACTTCCTCTATCTCTATTTTTGTTTTCTAGTTTCTTTGGGAATCTATGAGATGATGATTCGTGGCTTTGTAGATTGTCGAATAGCGGTTAATTACCACTAACCAAACGGTTGTTCAATTTTCACCGGCTTAAATTTTAGAGGCAGTGTCGAGTTAGAGTTTGACTAGGTTTGGTTCGGATTGATTCGATTACACCCCCAAGCTTAGTGATTAAAATGCTCTTTAGAAGTTTGGTAACTTGTTGTAGAAGGTCAAGTGGCTAAAATAATGAATTATAGTAAGTTTAGGGGTTAAAACATTCATTAAAAAAGTTTAGGGATTAAATCATTCTTTTAAAAGATTTAGGGGTTAAACCATTTTCAAATATAAAGTTTAGAGATTAAAACATATTTTACCCTAACATGAATTATTAGAATGATATATCTTTTTGGGGTAAGCTGTAACCTTATTTTAGTGTTAAATAAAGATATCTGAAACCAAATGAAGTGATTAATGATTCAAAGTTTTAAGATTAAAACTATATTAAAAATATTTTCTAATTTTATCTTGTAGGGATAGTTAGAAGAGAAGAAACAAGTTCTTGGGAATTAGCTTGAATAAAACTTTCAAGTAATTTAAAATGAGGTTAATGATATAAACGTTTTAATGAAATAATTATTCATATTTGGAAACTAAATTATACCCCTAATTCCAGTCAAGAAAAATTAGGTGCTCTTAAAAGTTGCAAAAAAGCAAAAGAACAAACCTTTTCCTTTCTATTCTGCAGTCACTAGGTGCATCAAATAATAATATAGAATTTTATAATTAACTTTTACTCCCCACACATGTTAACCTATCTATGTAATAAAAAAATTAAGCAATTTTCTTTTTATGTATATATCAGAAGTTAAAATGAAAACTATTCTTCATACTACTTTTTAACAAAAAACAATCTTTCTAATATCATATTAGTTATTAAAAATATTAATTCTATTAATCAGTAAAGACATATTAATCCAGTTTGATTTCCTTTGATTTTGAAATTGGAATTAAGGACAAAACTACAAATCTTAACCTTTGATATCAATAATTTTTTTAAAGAAATAAGTTAATTATACTATATAACAATTAAACAGTAACTTCTATCAACATGTTAGAAATTTTAATATTGAAAAGTATAACTAAATTGATGTTGTTGGATTGGCGAAGCACATTGCTTTCTACATGGTCACCATGAGTTCTTACTCTTGAAGCATGCGTTAGAATTGTTGGACTCAGCTGGATTTGAACCAGTGTAGACATATTGTCAACAAATCTACAGTCGATCCCCATTAACCACTCGAGCATCGACCCAACGCTTAATTCATTTTAGACGTTTCATAATCAACTTACTTTGGTCTTCCAAGCAGACTTGACAAATACATATCACTTGATATGAAATCCAAAGTCCGACTGAGTAGACTAATGAAGGGCTTAACGAATACGGATCACAATATTCTTAAAATTTTTGGTCATTATACGAGAGACAATGAGAGCCTTTTCTATAGTTTTTCTCTCGGAAAGGGACTAAAGTCTTATCTTCTAAATTATCTTGATTTTTGGAGGATACATTATGACTAAAATAAGTCTAAATTTTCCCTTTAAACCTCTCCATTTTCTTTCTTAAATTATACTCGATAATACATTCTTTAGAGTTTTCCTTCCAAATCATTATCTTTTCTTTCTTAAAAAAACTCGAGAACAAATGTGACCTTTGTTTCTTTTTTTATTTGAGTTTTTAACTTTTATTATTATTATATCGGCTCGAGTCACACATTCTCTTATATAATTTTTTATATAAGTTTTAGATTTTTATTACTTTTATATGAGTTACTTTTATGTTCTATATTCTAACATATAAGGTTTGGTTTTGGTACAAACACGTACTTTGTAACACCCCAAGATCAGAATTGGCTTTTATTTAATTATTTTGATTTTTATAGAAGTGTAAGGGCTAGATATGTACATCATAACAAAATAATTAAAGTGCAAGGGCTAGAAATGATAATACGCTAAAGTTGAACACATAAATACTTGAAAATTAGACGGTTCATTCATTTTTGCACACACGCAACTTGGGGAAGAGAACCTGGCGATTTTTAGGCCTTCATTTGGGATAGCTTCAACAAGTATTAGCAAGGAATTCATCCGAGTTAGCAAAGATTATGGTATGTTTAATGTTCTAGAACATGTATTTAGTACTTTGTTGACTTAATTGAGTCTAGATGATCTTGCATGTGTATATACATGACTAGTATGATGAATTGTTGCTAAAAAACAACTATATAAGTTGTTATTAGTGTTTGGAATACACTATTCGTAGCATCAATGTCGAAATTGAGGTAATTGAGCTTGGAACACTGCTGTTCAAATGTTGTACACTGACTGTGTACGAGGGCTACACGGCCCGTGTAGCATTTGGAATGTTGTGTAGGCCAAACACGCTGCATGTAGGAATGCATGGCCCGTGTAGGACCTTAACCTACAAAGGGCATGTAGCTCTTACCCGATCGTGTAGATTTATACTTGTACGCAGAAAAGAAGTGTTATATTGATCAAATAACCACTGTGAGTATACTTATGCCTATTTGTAAGTGTAATGTATGTCTGCATTTTATTGTGCTATGATGATCCATCATGTATTGGGGACGCTTACAATAGGGATGCTTATATGGGGACGCTTTCTTGGTACCTTGCATATTTTGAGATCAGTATTCGTTATTGATCTTGAAGTGTAATGTTGTATTTGGATATTACATGCTTACGTGTACGGATACGGTTGATAGGTATGCTCACTAAGCTTTTGCTTATTAGTTGTTATTTAAGTATTTTTAGGAACCTCGGGAAAGGACAAAGGCAAGGCTCCGATGGCTTGATGGTTTGAGGATGGCTCCTAACTGATTTTAAGTTCCGCACCTTTTGAACAAATATTATTAATATTTCAAAGCTTGAAAGTATTTTAACAAACTTGGTAATTAAACTAGATCTCCATTTTATATATCTTTGTAGATCAAGCTTTTATTTGTAATCAAGTATTTATGTTGTTTGAAATTTTTTTGGGTCTTTACATACTTTGATATAAAACCATTTTACAATATATATGATCTAAAAAATGTATTTACACAAATCCTAATAATAGAAAAAAATCATTTGGTACTCTCTAAATGTAATATAAAATTAATTATATTTTTGTTTCATATGATTTAGGATTATTTATGGTTTTTAGAGAATATTACAATATATATTATCTAAAAAATGTATTTACACAAATCCTAATAATAGAAAAAATTCATTTGGTACTCTCTAAATGTAATATAAAATTAATTACATTTTTGTTTCATATGATTTAGGATTATTTATGGTTTCCGTCTCTAACTTTTCAAATTTATGGTTTCTTATGAATTTGGTATTTTGGTCCCTCACCAAACTTGGGATGACCAAATTACCCCTACCTACATTTTTTAATTTATTTTCTCAATTTCTAATTTATTATTAAAATGACTTTAGAAAATAAAAATTAAAAAATTAAAAAAATCAACTCTCTCGAATGTTTTCTCTCCCCAGCTCTCTTATACACCAATGCCAATTGCCACCCACAACATCATATCACCTTGGCTATCACCTCCACCACCATCGCCGATGTTTTTACCACCTCCGTTGCCACCATACCCTATCCGTAAGATCTCTCTCTCTCTCTCTCTCTCTCTCTCTCTCTCTCTCTACCCAGTCCCTGCACTACAACACCACCGCTACAATCAACTCCACTACCACTGTAATCACCCACTACCACCACTACTTACCAAAATTTTAATCTCTCTCCTTTATATTTTTGTGTCTGTTGTTACAAATTAATACATTTAAGTTACAGATCTTGATCAAAATAACAAATCATAGTAGATAAACCCTAATCAAGATTAGAGCAGTGGTTGCGGCAATAGTCCAGATGGTGGTCACAACAGTGGTGCCTGCGACTTCATCAATGGTGAGTTAGATGGATGGTGAACCAGATCGGTGTGTGTGAGCATATTTTATATACAAGGTTGTGAGAAAGAGGGATGAATCTATCTAGGGATGCTATCTAGGTTGTCATTCAGTTATCGGTTAATTCGGGTTGGATAATTTGGTTGTTTTAATTATAAGATATTAACCATTAATTGAACCGTATTTACTATTCAGGTATCGATTATAGGTAGCTTCAAGTGCGGTGTATTTGAAAGAAACTAAATTTTTATTACATAAAATAGAAAATTTTAAAAAAATATATGAAAGTCAAATATGAGTGTATAGTGATGAATTCGAATATGCAAGTAGAGAGAATATTTCAAGAACACCTTTAAGTGTGTGTTTTATATTCCAATATGTCAAAAGGTTACAATATGTCAATGTTTACTTAGTATTTATACTAAGTACTAAAACATACATATTACACCATATAAAGACTAGATCTAATCATAAAATCTAGATCTAACAATCTCCCCCTTGATTCGATCTAGTCTATGTTACGTTCACCCAAGATCCTTTGCCACCTGCGGAGAGTAGCTCTTTCTTGCATCTTTTCTTCCATTTGTTCTATAATCTCTGTCATGCTAACTCTTGCAGTTTGATCAATGTCATCTTTAAGACTCAAGCTATGTTCTCTGATCTTGATTAACCAGACTCTGAGAGATCCATCAGAATAAGCATTAAGTTCCTTGGTCCTTAGAAAGAATTTCTCCTTCTTGTTGTTAAACAGAACTATTCCTTCATCATCCTCTCCAGACTCAACATCCTTCCAAATTACTTGAAACATTTCTAGCTCTTCAATCCTAGGATGAGAGGTGTTAGGATTTTGAACATTAATCTTTGCTTTATCTGCCTCAGCACCAAGCTGGATGTCGTTTCTTTCAGCAAGTAGGATTCTTTGTTTAATAAAGTCTAGAATGAGCTTGTATCCTTCATTGTTTGCTTTTGAACTGTGTTTCTTGGCTTCAAGCTCATCCATAATAAATTCAATGTCTGCCAAGCTTAAATGTTTCAGATCTACTTGACTGAACCAGTAAGATTTCTGATCTATTCTTTGCACACAGAAGTAAACCCAAATCACATTAAGAATTTTTCCAAATGAGCACTTTACTTTTGAAACAGGATGTTTGGAAGCCACTTGATCTCTTGATTTACCATGCCAATTCATTATCAGTCTTCTACCTGCATCAGAGACATATGTTACCCCCAGTAGATTGATAGGTAATTCCTGTTGAATTTGTTCAGAATAAATCTCAGAAATTTTCTCTTCAAGAAAGGCCACTGCAACATCAAAAGCACTCCAATTTCTGTTTGTCTTATTTAGAGCCTTTTTAGTTAGTACCACTCTTTTCCTGATGTCTCTCATGCTTGAAGTCAGACTGGGATCTGGATTGTAACTTCTAGGAATTTTCCATTCAGCACCTTGCTTCAGTTTTCTCAATCTTTTCTGTTTCTCTTGTTCTCTCAACAAATCTCTTGCTGTTTTTCTAAATTTGCCTGGAGAAGGAGGAAACAAGTCATCCACTTCTTTGTTTAATCTCAGAACATTTTCTATATTGAATGGATCAGGAGTGGAAATTTTATCTACCTCAGGCTTTTCAACCCTTGGTGTTGTCACAGTTTCTTTAATTTTGCTTATATGTTGCTGAAGAGTTAACTCTTTTTCATGTTCACCAGCTTCTGCTACAAATGATCCATAAGCATCAAAGTCTGAACCTGCACTTGTAAGAAAGTCAAATGTATCATCTACTAGTCTGTCTGTATCCTCTTCTTTTTCATTAATCAAAGTCCTTTGCCTTTTTCCTTTACCTCTACCTCTGCCTCTCTTTGGAGTTATTGGTTGTTTGCTTTGTGAAGACGAAGTAACAGGTAGCTTTGATATTAGAGATGTCACAGGAACAGTTGCACGACGTTTCTCCCCCTCAGAATGATCGGGATCAGGATCTTGATCATTATGTTTCCGTTTCTTTCCTTGAGCCTGACATGTTTCCAGAGAAGCTTTAAGTGCAGCAGCAATTACAGCTTCCTCTTCAGCATCAATTCTGCCTGAAATCTCCCCCTGCCCAACTGGCTCACTCTCAACATCCTTATTAGAATCAATGGCATCCATCCTATTGTGAAAAGCAACTCCAAAAGCTGCCATACTATCCCTCATCTCGTTTTTGAAACTTTCAAAGTCTGATTTCTTGTATTCAGTTCTTAATAAATCAACCAGTGTAGCATCTTCTTCATTGTTATCTGGCCTAGCCATTAGCTTTGCATACAACTGGGATTTCAACTCCTCTACCAAAACATCCGGGCCTTGTTTAGCCAGCAGCCTATCTACCTTCTCATTTACAACATCAATTTTTGCATTAACCACAGACAAAGCATTTTCAAGGTCAGCCTTAGAAACAAATTCTGAGGCAACCTGAGAAACTTTTGGAGTTGTAACACCGGGATCACCTAGATTGCCCGTTAAGACTTCAACAACTGGAGGAACAAATCCTTCAGAAGTTGAGCCACCCGTATGCACAGCTGTATCAGGGTTGACTGTGTCGGGATTTCCGTCTAATCCTTGTAGTCTACGAAAAGTAGCTTCTATAAATGTTCTGCTAGGTCCTTCAGGTAGGGTCCTAGTTGGTGGGATAGATGTGTCTTTGTGTTTAGAAAGAATTGGGCTTGCGATGTGCTCTTGAAAATGAAATTCGGTAGCCTGGGGAGAACTGGTACCTGTTTCAATACCTACTGTCTCAGAAGGAGACTTCGGTAGATCATGTGTTAAATCCCCGTGAGAATATGAAACAGTATCCTTTTGAGAGGATTCTGAGTGGCTGAGTGGGGTTTGTGCATGCTCTGGTGGGATGCCAGAGTCTTGTTCAACACCAGGACTGACCCTGTCAGACCCGATGGCAGATGTGGTTTCCCGACTTTTTGTGGTTGGGGAACTCTCAGCACTCTTATTTTCTTTTTGCTCACTTTCATTTTCTTTTTCTTTTAATATTTCTTCTTCTTCTAAATCAAAATCAATGTTAAACATATCATCATGTGCAAACACAGTTGTTTCCTTTGTTGTTCCCTCAGGTGTAATAATCATACTTTCAACATTATATTCTACACCCTGAGCTGGTGTTTCCTGAGATTGAGATTTTTCAACAAATTTTCCTATAGGCATATCATCCTCCTCATCTCCCTCACCTACACTTTCATCTCCCTTAGCCACTTCTTCACCCCTCTCAGACTTTTCTCTCGACTCTCCCCCGTCAGTGTCACCCGAAGACGACTGACTACTAGAAGCTGAACTCTCTGGTACTAATGTTCTTTGGGTAGGATCAACAGGCTCTTGTCGATCCGGAAGAACGATGTTATTTTCTCTCACATATGCCTGAACTATGGGATCATCTAAATCCATTAACATTAACAGATCAACAGGCATGACAAATGGCTGAACATCAATTGTCTTTTCAATTCTATACAGCTTCTGCATAATGTACACCGTTGGCAGAGGATCATTATCCCTTAGATTGATGTCATTAGGGTGCTCTAGCATGACACATTGCACAATCATCGATAGAAACCTTGGATACGGAAGAAATTTCTTCGCCTTTTGTGGTATTTGTTTCTGATGTACAACTGTGTAAATGTCCTGAAAGATTATAGATGCATAGTCGACATGCCAGTGTTTGACCATTGAGACAAGAATTTGAAACGAACTTGAACTAGCACTATCAACTCCTTTTGAAATGCTAGTAAGACACCGATTAATTATAGCATACAGAGACTGTCAGATTGGTACCATATTATTTCTCTTGAATTGAGCAGTCTTGGTGAACTCTCCATTGAACCCAAGATCCTTGACATGTGGAAAGATAGCTTTGCCTGATAGAATATGATCAAAGCTTGTTTTGTTAGGATAAGTACCCCTCTCAGATGGAAGTTTAAACATAGTCCGAAGCTGGTCAACACCAAAAGAGAATTTGAAATTTTCAATCTGACCAGCCAAGATCTCCTCTCCTTTATCATTAACAGTAGTATGCAAAGAGTGCCATAGTTGTTGCACATATACCTCTGGAACATGAGGTTCTTCTCCATCAGCAGTAGGGTTATATGTTAAAATGTGGAATAGTGGATGTGAGACTATTAGTTCAGAAAGAATAGGAAATTGAGTGGTGGTTGTTAGAGAGTCAAAACAATGATTGTTCATGAGATTGGGTAAGTAATTGGTTCGGGGAAACAGTTGGTCAGAAGGAACAAGATTACTAAGATTAACCATCTACAAAAAGAGAATAATACCAATGATTAATGATCAGATGTCCAGAAGATAACACTAGATAAGTTGTTTCCTTTTCTGATTTGAAAAATTCACATTTCAAAAAATTTGAAAAATTTTCAAAATTTTCTAAGTGTTTTATCGGATTTGAAGAATCCGATAAACACTTAAGAGAAATCCGATAAAATTCCTTTAGAGTAGGATTCCGATTAAAACTCATTAATTTTGATTGAATCAAGAATCCGAGAAAACCAAGAAATCCGATTAGAACTACGGAATCTGATAAAAGTCTCGGAATCCGATCAAAATTTTCTTGCAATCCGACAAAAGTCTAGAATCCGATAAAAAGTTTCGGAATCCGATCAAAAGTGTCGGAATCCGATCAAAAGTCTCGGAATCCGATCAAAAGCCTAGAATCCGATCAAAAGTCTTAGAATCCGATCAAAAGTGTCGGAACCACCCATCCAAATTCAGAATTTTAAAATTCAAAAATGTCAACAAACAAATCCAAGTCGATTGTATTATTTGTCATGCTAAACATTATTAACAAAACATGTATCCCCATCAGTGTTCATTACACATGCTAAATACACAATGTACAACTCGTAACCCAGTTACGCAAATCGGACTAAAATTCACCCAAATTCATCTTAAACAGAGACAATAGAAGTAATCTAACAATAGCAACGCATGTAACATGTTATCTAAGCATACCCAAGTGATTAACAAGTTGATTAACAAGAAACAAGCATAAAAACAATGAATAATAACATCGATATAACGAGGGTTTTCAACCTATAAAATCTAACATTCACAAAGATGTAATACAGCGTAGAGAAATCAAAGTGTACCATGAGAATCGCAATTGAAAACCAAACCAAAAGTTAGAAACTTGAAGAAATCCAAAGCCTTTTGAAATCTTGATGAAACAGAGAGAAGATATAACACCGTGTTTCACGAGCTTAAAATTAGTGCCAATATAAACTTATTTATCAAAAGCCGGCAACAGATAAAAACACCATTCACAAAAATATCAGATTGTTATCTGACTAGTTATCATTTCACAAACCAGGTGTTACCACGACTAACGACCGACCATCGGATCACACGCATATAATTAACAAACAGTGTTCCACAAACATAAATACTATTATTACCCATGAGTAACCCAAGCTCGCCAGGCCATCAGTCTCAAACCTGCGAAAAAGGGAAATCTTGCACCATTAGCTACAACTAGCTAGTGAGCACCAATTTACACATAAGTATCAATAAGCATGCTATCATAACACATTAAGGCACACAGAGCTAAGCTATCACATAGCGGTGTGCCGACAAGTCAGCGGAATCATATCTTGCGAGGTAGCTAGCCTGGCTCAACGATCCCAACTGAGAAATCAATCACAACCGACCGCTTCGGTGGGGAGCGAAGAGCAACCCACCATCGCGTTTACCAGTTCCGGTTTGCACCAGTAACCCCATTTTATAACCAGTTCCGGCTTACGCCAAGAACCCCATTATATAACCAGTTCCGACTTACGTCAAGAACCCCATCTTCGTCAAGGAACGGTGGCCTGCAGAGCCGTCACCAAGCGTATACACTCGGTGCCGTTAATCCCCCAATTCCAGACCCTATTGGGCCCCCAGGGACCAGCTTAAGTGGCTGACCTTAACCAATCTCCAGGAACTGTGGTACAGTCCCCCAATTGTCCGGACATAACATATAAACACATAACCGATCCAATAAGGATCCAATTGCATGCACATACATATTATCACATTACCTTCTGCTCATACTTGATGAGTAGAAGACAGTTTACACTTTAAACATGAGCAAAATACAACTATGCTTTAATCATAACATACAACTGTCACATAAGTCACAACCCTACGTGGGTCTATCTCGTATCACTTCACTTATCTATCGTCACTACCATAATCACAATACACGTGTTATATCACAACACGTCACTATCACTTATCTATCGTCGCTATCATAATCACAATTACACGTGTTATATCACAACACGTCACTATCACTATAACTCGTTTCAACACACAACAGATAGCCCTACTTATTGAGTCTCATGGGAAAACCGGTACTCACCTGGAGTCTTTGCTAAGCAAATACGCCACTCGTGTCTTCAGGGTTCCACAGGTACACCTAACAAATTAGGTTTAGGCTTGGTTATCACATACACATAGCACACATGGGTTAAAACACAAATTACACAATCTGTCAGGTTGGATCCCCTGCTTGCGGTCGCAAGGACCTGCCTTGCGGTCGTAAGGGACCCCTACAGAACAGCCATGCGATCACAAGGATACCCCATGCGATCGCAAAGGTTCTTCTTTTCCCAACTCATGCTTCCGATCGCAAGGGACATCACCTTTTGATCGCAAACATGATTCTAGGGTTGGTTACGATCGCAAGTTACATACTCATGATCGCAAACCTTATTTCCTTCGCTCGTAAGCGGTAAACACCACAAAACAGACCCATACGATCGCATGGACCTACCATGCGATCGCATAGCATACGTACGAGACTTACGGTCAAAAGCCTAACACATGCGATCACATCACAAATTTACGCGACGCGACCTTTAAAAACTTACGCGGCGCGTAATTAACAAACACCCCTTACGATCGCAAGCACATGCCATGCGACCGTATGGATACCAGAAACCCCATGCGACCACATGCACATGCCATGCGACCGCATGCACCCCCATGCGACCGCAAGCACATGACATGCGACCGCATGGAACCCAATTACAGTGTTCTTCGACTCTGTTCGCGTACATCACCCAAAATCACGTTTTTTTAACATATATACGACCCGATTCTCAGTTTTAATCATACATACACTTTACTAGACATCACTTGAAGCTTATGACCACTTTTCACACCAAAACCCATCACAAAAACACCATTTACACCATTAATTTGGTGTATCTTCTTCATAAACACAAGAACTAGGTTTCTTAATAAAAATTACTTACAACAAGATGAAGTACAGCAGTAGCAAGGCACGAATTCAACACTGAAATCACTTGTTATAGCTTGATTCTTCAAAAACTCTACAAGGATCCAAGGGGTGTGGGTGTCGTGAGCATGTATGTGTTTAAGTGTATGTTTTGTGTGAAGTCAGGGGATAAGAACTCCCCTTTGAACCGCCTTTGGTTCACCAAATTAAACACCGGGTATTTTGTTCCCCTTTTCAACTTACAACTTAACACACGCTAACCCGTTTTAACTAACAGGGATATCTACGGAATCATAACGCGAAACCGTTTAACACTTTATCACTTTTAAACACGTTTGTCACTTTTCATATAATCACTTTGATTAACGCATAACATGCGTTATTAACTTAAAACACACTAATTTAAATCACTTAAAATCAATGTACAACTATTTAATCACAAGGTACAACTAAGTACTTCTAGGCCCGTTTTCAGGATGTTACAAGAGAGGTCAATTTTTGAACTGAAATCCGATAAAAAAGTCAAGAATCCGAAAGTTCATGACTTGTAGGCCCACAACACTTATCGGATTCCGAGAAAGGATCGGATTCTGATAAAATTATCAGAATGTTGAATGTATTATCCAAATACTCGGATTCCGATAAAAGTATCGGAATTTTGAATGTGTTGTCCAACTTCTCGGATTCCGATAAAAATAGTTACTTGACCAATGAATGAAAAAAAAAATCTTTTTTTTATAATGTTGCAAATGTGTTTGGATTTTTCAGAATTATAAATGAGTCTCCCCCTACAAGTATGAACCATCCGTAGTTCATAACTTGTCAACTCAGATCAGACACCCCCGACCCTAAAACACTTAACTGTGCAGAATGTAATTAATAGAATAAAATTACAGTCAAATACTCAAATTCAACATGCCCAATTTTGAAACTAAAGTGTTAAAACGATTTTCATCCAACGGTTTGGTGAAAATGTCAGCAAGTTGATTTTCAGTATTAAATCATTTAATTCTATCAAACCTTTTTCAACATAATCTTTGAGAAAATGATACCGGATGTCTATATGTTTTGTTTTAGAGTGATGCACGGGATTGCATGAAATGGCTATCGCACTCTGAGTGTCACACATCAGCGGTATGTGAGAATATTCCAATCCAAAATCCGATAGTTGTGTACGAATCCATAGACTTTGAGAGCAGCAGCTGGCAGCAGCAACATATTCAGCCTCCGCGGTGGAAGTTGACACGCAGTTTTGTTTCTTTGATGCCCAGCATTCTAGTCTGTCTCCCAGAAAATGTGCACTACCAGATGTACTTTTTCTGTCCAGCATGCATCCTGCATAATCAGAATCCGAGTATCCAATTAGTTCAAAATCAGAATCTCTAGGATACCACAAACCTAGATTTGGAGTACCCTTAAGATATCTGATTATTCTTTTCACTGCCAACAAATGAGACTCTTTAGGATTTGCTTGAAATCTGGCACAGAGACAAGTAGCAAACATTATATCTGGCCTACTAGCTGTTAAGTACAATAAGGATCCGATCATACCACAAAAAGTTTTTAAATCTACTGATTTGCCATCAGGGTCAGCAAACAGTTTAGTTTTAATTCCCATGGGAGTTGAAAGTGGAGAACAATCAGTCATGTCAAAGCGTTTTAATAAATCTTTTATATATTTTGACTGATTTATAAAAATCCCATGGTTAAATTGAGAAATTTGCAATCCAAGGAAGAAGTTAACTTCTCCCATCATGCTCATTTCAAATCTCTGTTTCATGGTATTAGCAAAATCATCACCATACTTTGGGCTAGTTGAGCCAAAAATAATGTCATCTACATAAATCTGTACAAGAATATAATCTGAACCAATCTGCTTTTTGAAGAGTGTTGTGTCTGTGGTTCCTTTTGCATAGCCCTTGCTCAACAAGTAATCTGACAACTCATCATACCAAGCTCTCGGGGCTTGTTTTAATCCATACAAAGCTTTGTCAAGTAGATATACATGCTGCGGGCTTTTGGAATCCACAAAACCTTCAGGTTGACCAACATAGACTTCCTCTTTGAGTTTACCATTGAGGAATGTAGTTTTAACGTCCATTTGGAAAACCTTGAAATTCTTGAAGGCAGCATAGGCTAAAAATAATCTGATCGCTTCCAAACGGGCTACAGGGGCAAATGTCTCATCATAGTCGATTCCTTCTTGCTGATTGTACCCCTTAGCCACTAGCCTAGCCTTGTTTCTCACAACTACTCCATCAGAGTCTTTCTTATTTTTGAAGATGCATTTAGTCCCCACAATTGATTTTCCTTCAGGTTTGGGTACTAACCGCCAGACTTTCAAACGGTCGAACTGATTCAGCTCGTCTTGCATAGCAAGAATCCAGTCTGGATCTTCTAAAGCTTCTGATACTAGTGTTGGCTCTATCATACTTAGAAAATTCATATTCAGACATTTGTTTGCGGTTGCGGGACGAGTTAGAACAATAGCGTTCAAATTGCCAATGACTTGAGTGTCAGGGTGACTTCTCAACCATACAGGCTCGGGGGTCCTAACCTGTATGAAGTCATCTACTGGTTGAACGTCCGTTGCAAATGGATTTACCATTTCAACTTCAGCAAACGGATTTACATTATCATCTATTTCAGCAGTAGAATGCGTCTGTGGTACAAGGAATGGACTATTTGTAGCTTCGAACTCGGAACTTTCCGGATCAGTGTCCCGTACAACAGAAGAAGTGGTGACTTTGACTGATTCCTCTTGTTGAGGTGCTGGATCAATCCTGTTTACATTTACAGAAGAAGTATCATTAGCTTTGAAAAAATCAAACATGAAATCCAAATTAATATCTTCATTCTGAATGTGTTGATTATCAGATTTGTTGGTTTGGAAAACAGGATCTTTATTATTTGCAGGTTTGGTTGTCAAAGAGTTTAAGTTTACTAAATCATCAAATGTCACATTGATGCTTTTGACAAAAACGTTAGTTCTCGTATTTAGAATTCGAAAAGCCTTTTTGTCAGTTGAATACCCCAAAAAGATTCCCTCGTCAGCTTTTGGATCAAACTTAGAAAGTTTGTCCGTTTCATTCAGAACGAAGCACCTATTACCAAATACATGGAAGTATTTGATATTAGGCACTACTCCGTTGCACAACTCATAAGGAGTTTTATTGAAACGACGGTGAATTAGGGATCTATTTTGGGTGTAGCATGCTGTATTGACAGCCTCAGCCCAGTAGGATGGAGACAACTTGGAGTACTGTAGCATTGTTCTTGTAGCTTCAACAAGTGTTCTATTTTTCCTTTCTACAATTCCATTTTGCTCAGGAGTGTAGGCTGCAGAGAACTGATGTGAGATGCCTTCAGAATCAAGATAAGAATCCAGAGTTCTATTCTTGAATTCTGTGCCATTATCTGTACGAATTGCTTTTACGGGTTGACCTTGTTGAGTATTGTGCTTTTTCAGGAACAGAATGATCTGTTGAGGCACGTCAGACTTGTGAGTGATAAACCTAACCCATGTGTACCGAGAATAGTTGTCTACCATCACCAGAATATATCTTTTTCCGTTTCTGTACTGTATTCGCATAGGCCCACAAAGATCCATATGAATCAACTGCAAAGGAGTTGATGTTGTTGAAACTTGGACAACCTTGTGTGGTACCCGCTTAAGCTTCCCTAGCTCACAATCTTTGCAGAGATGCTCTTTTTCAAACTTAAGCTTAGGGATGCCTCTAACCAGATTCCCGTTCACCAATTTATTGATGTTTTTGAAATTTAAATGGGACAATTTTCTATGCCATGACCAGTTCAAATCTGATACAGCTTTAGACAGCAGACAAACAGACGAACTCAAGTCAATAGTATACATATTTGACTTTCTGTTGCCTCCCAAAATCTCAGTTCCTTCCTCAGTTCTCAAAGAGCAAGACTTCTTTTTTAAAAGAACCTCCATACCCTTATCACAGAACTGACCAATTGAGAATATATTGTGGCCAAGCCCCTCTACATAAGATACCTTCTCAATCCTAACATTCCCTGTTTCCAACACTCCGTGGCCGAGGATTGGTGCTACCTGGTCATTCCCAAACTTTACATTTCCAGAATATTTGCACACGAACTGTTTGAGAAGACCCTTATCCCCAGTCATATGTTTGGTACACCCGGAGTCCATGTACCAAAGATTACTCTTCTGCACATAGAAACAAGGGGTGAACACCTTACCCATTGTGAAATGGGATTAGGTATGCTAGAGAGAGAAACAGAAGAAATAACATGATCAACAATCAAAGATTCAGATTTCTTTTGTTGTTTTATCTGCCACTTCCTAGGTTCCCATTTTTGTTTATTTATTACAGGAGGGGCGTTGGTTGGTTTGTTATGTGAATGAACAACAAATTTGTTTTGATGCACTGATTTGGAAGAATTGTGAACTGGTTTGTTAACTGATTTGTAAGAATTGTGAACTGGTTTGTGAGAAACAGATTTATTTGGTGACTTTGCAACCTGAGGTTTAGATTTATTCAAAAATATTTGACGTAGCGAACGATTGAGTTTCTCCACTTCAATCTTTTGTATTTTTGCTTTCCTCTCAGATTCAGCTACCATGCGCATTTCCTCAAGATGTTTTTCCCGTTCACCAAACAACGTAGGTAACCTTCGATGTGCATATTTGCGAAGGAAAAATCGCAGTTCACTCTTCTTGATCCATTGATGGATAATGTAACCCTTACGGTTAACAAACCAAGTGAAGATCATATTTTCCTCAGGATTCATCCAGTTTGGAACAAATTTGAAACCACGCAACATTTGATCTTGATGATATGAACAAGCATTCACACAATGACCCTCAACACAACCATTACTAGCACAAAAAATTTCATTTTCAACAACCTGTGATTTTGAAACACGATTTTGGCTGTTTGAAACAATATCAGTCTTTTTCTGCCAAATGAAACTAGATGCACAATTATTCACACAACGTTTATGATGAATTGAACAAAAAGAAGGAAAAATATTTCGGTTTCTAAAATGATGTTTTGTGATTTGACTCTTGTCCTTGACTGTTGTCTGCTTGAGTGGTTGACCAACATCCGGCTTCTTCTTGACTTGTGGAATTTCTGCTTTCTTCTCCTTTGTCACTTCCGTTTGGAAAACAATTTTGTTTTTATCTGATTCAGAAGAAGATTTGTTAGATTCCTTATGGAAAGAAATTCTATAAGAAGATGATGCAGATGATGAGGACTTGGTGCCTGATGTAGACCCGTTTTCACGGATACTTGTTGAATCACAAAACTGATTGCATTTGTGTGATACATATTCTCTACAAGCTTTGGGACAAGTAGGAATTGCCACACCCCAACCACGATTCACTTCTCCTAGAAGTCGATTGATCTTTTCTTCACGAAGTTGAGTTTCCAGTTCAAAGATAATGAGTTGAGGAATTACTAAATGTGAATAATCATAATGTTCTACAGTAGAAACATTTGATTTTTGAGACTCACTTACTTTGCTTTTTAACTTTTCACTCAACTGAACAATGATTCGTTTATCAATCTCAACATCCTTCTTTGTTTGTTCCAATTCTTCAGAAAATTCTTGAATTTGATTAGTTAAAACATCATTTTCAAATCTCAGTTGATTCATCACTTCAGAGTTAGATTTATTACAATGAACAGCGGAAGACTGTAAGTGAGACACCTTTTCTTTCAACATTAGATTTTGAATTTCTAAAATGATGTTGTTAACTATGCAGTTTGTTTCAAGAATTTCCTGTCTACGCTGCAATTCCATGTGAGGAATGTACAAGCGTGGTGCATATGATGTGACATTTTGCTCTTGATTTGGAAAAAGTAGAGTTTCAGCATGGAAAACAGATTTATTCTTGAATGAAGAACCTTCAGTGGTTTCATACGAGGCATTCAGTGGATCATAATTTAATGGTTTTTGGCATTTTGCCGTGGTCTTTCTCTTGAAATCTTCTACTCTTTTAACTTCCTCAGCAGCAACAAAAACCATCTTTTCAGTTAATCCACAATTCATTCTTTCGGCCTGATAGAGTTGAGTACAATTGATTTTCTTGAAAAAGTCACTTTCATCATAACCTAAACCCTTGTACTTATTTCGAAGATCTGGATTTAATGTTTTGAAAAGAGTATGACGAGTTGTGGGTTTCTTACGAACAACTTCTTCAAGATTGTTAACTTTCGTTTCCAAAATTTCTTTTTCTTTCAAAATCAAATTAAAATTGATTTCAGCACTAAACTTAGCCGCATTTAGATCATGAACCTGTCTTTCTGTTTGCTCATGTATCTGATTCAATTCATCCTCTTTTTGTTTAATTAATTCTTGAAGTTGACTAAGATGTGTCGTGTGTTCAGAATTGACGGCTTGATTCATTTTAAGATTAATGTTTTGTGTTTGCAGCTTTTGATTCTTAGCAGTTAAAAATTGAATTTTATCAGCAAGTGCCATGATTTGAGCAGCAGAGATATGAGAGTTATGAAGAGATACCTTCTCAGCTGTAGACTCTGACTCAGTTGAGAGAGAACTGGAGCTGGAAGGTGTTATTTCAGCTTCATCATTACTTTCATACTCACTCTCTTGATCCGATTCATCAAACTTAGCCATGAATCCAGTATCTGCATCTCCTATCTCTGCATCTTCAACCACAGTTATGTCTTCAGCAAACTCCAATCCATCAATCTCATCTTCACTCTCACCATCAGACTCTAAAAATTCAAATTCTTCAACATTAGCCATAAGAACAAATTGAGCATGAACATCATCATCTTCATCTGAATCATCAGTATCAGACAGGAACTGATCTTCCTCTGCCAGTAGTACTGTACCACTGTTCCCCTTCTTGATAAGATTCAGCTTAGCTTTGTAATATTCTGAGTCTTTCACCTTTGGCTTTTTACAGTCTTTGATAACATGCCCTGTGCTACCACAATTATAACACTTCTTGGGCTGTGAAGCTTGAATCTTCCTTTCATACCTCTTTTCCAGATTTGCACTGTCACTTCTTTGAACATTATTATCTCTTCTTCGAGATCCTGAAGTGTATCTCTGACGATTGTTGGTTTTGGACTTTGAAAATTGATTTTGTAACATGTTGGTGAGGTAAGCAAATGCCTGCATAACTTTTTCATTATCTACTGGCTCCTCAGTATCAGTCTCAGAAGATTCAGATTCTTGTATTTGCTTAAGTTTCAAAGATCTGCTTGAAGATCTGCCTCTTCTATCATTCACAACTAATGCCAAAGGATCAACATTTTCCTTTTGAGAACTCATACCAACCTCATCTTGATATTGGTTCAATTCTTCAAAGATCATGTGATGAGTGACCTTATTGAGAACCTTTTGGTTCATTTGTCGATAGATGGTCACTTGAGTTCTTTACTCAGGTCCACGTGAATTCATGAACCTGGTATTCTTTGTAAGATCAGAATAAGTATCAAGCTTTTGATTTCTGAGATCATTAAGTAGCTTGCAGAATCTGCTGTAGGTATCAAACAATGTTTCACCTTCCTTAGAACGAAAGTGATCAAATGCATTTACTAGTGCAGTTTCTTTAATCCAAACCCCGGACTCAGTCCCTTCCATTTGTCTTGCAATCTCATCCCAAATTTCTTTGGCTGTATCAAGTCCATTGTTCTTAATATAAAACTCTGCAGATAAACCATGCTTCAAATAATACTTTGCCTTTTGATCTGCTGTTGCTCGAAGCTTTTCATTAGCTGTATATTCTGCAGGAGTTTTAGGATGATTAATTTCACGAAGTGGGGGATTGTTGGTTGAATCAGCTGCCTGATGAAACATGAAAATACCATTTCCTTCCTTGATGCTTAACTTCATATACTCTCCATATTTTTCGTTATTTTCAATAAAATCCATAAACCTCCCTTTCCATACATTGTATTCTCCTCGATACAGTACGGGAGATTTAGTGTCAGAACCAAATGACAACGTTTCACTATAAGCACTCATGTTTAGATCGTTTCTCTGAAAAGTTTCTTGTATTGTGAAAATTTGACAAAGTGTGAATTCCGATAAAACTACACTCTGAAATCCGATAAACTTTGAAATCCGATAAAGCTTGAAATCCGACAAACTTTGAAATCCGATTGATACTTGAAATCCGACAAACTTAGAAATCCGATAACCTTGAAATCCGATGAACTTAGAAATCCGATAACCTTGAAATCCGATGAACTTAGAAATCCGATAACCTTGAAATCCGATGAACTTAGAAATCTGAGAATTTCAAATCCGATGAGTCAAAAACCGATAAAATGCAAATCCGATTAAGCAAATCCGACAAAATCCAAATCCGAGAAAATTCTATCGGAATTGAGGTAATCCGAGAACAATTCTATCGGAATTGATCGAAAATCCGATAAAAATCTATCGGAATTAGAGAATCCGAGAACAATTCTATCGGAATTGATCGAAATCCGATAAAAATCTATCGGAATTAGAGAATCCGATCGATTCAAGCTTGAATTCCGATTAATTCAACAAGCACAATCCGAGAACTTCAACTTTCAGATCTGAAAATCGAATTTTTGATCAAATCCTTTCCAATCGATCTGAGATTGTTCAGAACAGTTCGAAATACTCCAAATAACTCTTCTAAATCATAATTCCTCGATGTCTAACACTACAAATCAATTTTTTCAACAGAATTTCTCACGAACTCGAAAACCCTTCAATCAATCATAACTTCAAATCTGTTGTTTGTAATGATCCAAATTTGATTTTCGAGTGTTGGGTTGTTCAATTCCTTCCCAATGAACACAAATTCAACAATTCTAATCCATTAATTCTTCAAAATCAGAATCAAGCTCGTAAAAGATGAAGTTCTTGAAAATCTCGAAATTTTAATCAAATTTTCACCAATCAGTTGATGATCTTGCTTGTGATCCTTCAGAAACCAATCAGAGTTGGCTCTGATACCAATTGAAAGTCAAATATGAGTGTATAGTGATGAATTCGAATATGCAAGTAGAGAGAATATTTCAAGAACACCTTTAAGTGTGTGTTTTATATTCCAATATGTCAAAAGGTTACAATATGTCAATGTTTACTTAGTATTTATACTAAGTACTAAAACATACATATTACATCATATAAAGACTAGATCTAATCATAAAATCTAGATCTAACAATATAATACTATAAGGGAGCAAGTAATACAAGAAAATGATACATACACCTAATATCATTTAATCAAGGTGATGTTGCTCATACGTATTACTTAAATAATGTAGATTAAAGTCTTTCAATTTTAATAATCTAAATGATATATGATAACAAAATCATGTAATTTATGTGATGTACTGATGCTAGCTGCATGTGTAATTTCTCTAATAATATATATCAAGATTATACATTCAAAATTAAAACTCAATAAAACTCAATACAGGTGTAAAGAAAAGAGAGATAATACACTCAAAATTAAAATGGAAAGACATCTCTACTCTTTCCTTGTCAATACATACATAAATGCAAAATACATGTTTACAGAAATGCATGTATGTAACGTATGCATATATACACAGTCATACATACTAACATACATCCTCTCTCTCTCCCCCTCTCTCTATAGTCTATATGCCCTAAAACCAAAACCCTTCACACACTCCCATTTTCCTTCTCCTCTGCATACGCCGCGTTCTTTGCTCTTTATTTTACTTGCACCCTGTTTCTTGAGAGTAAAATACACCGCAAAGAGAGCACAGCGTCAATCTAATCTTCAATCAGATCGATCTTTTCGACATTGACTAAAAGAAAAAAAAAACACCCATTTTTAATCTACATTTATTATTCCGTTTCCGTTGTTCAATAACTGAATCATACAAATTGGGGATTTCCCCTTTGTAAGTTGTTGTGTTCCTGAAGGTTTTGTTAATGGCTGATTGCCTGCTATCAAGTTTATTATGTGCAGAAGATAATAATAGTATATGTTATGATGATAATGCTGATCACAGCAATGTTGATGATGGATTCTGGGGTTATACGAATCTTCCTAACTTAAATCAAAACCATCGCTTTATTAAGAATCTTGAAACAGAGTGCTCTGTTCTTGATTTTCCTTTGCAAAGTGATGAGTGTTTGTTTTTATTGATTGCAAAAGAATGCGAACAGTACGTGGGTTTTGATTATCTGAAGAAATTAAGAACTGAAAACTTGGAAATGGTTGCAAGACAGCAAGCAGTTGATTGGATTAGAAAGGTTTGTTAATCTGAATCATGTTATTCTTGATTTTTTTTTGGTGAATCCATGATTTTTGTAGCGTATTAGGGATTTTACGATCTGGGGTTAAAACTTTTTTGTGAAATTCATAGGAAATTAAGAAATTTGTTGCTTCATTGATAAAGTTAAGAAATCTTGAAGGTCCTAATACTTTTTGTGGGTGATTTTGACTTTGACCAGGCTCATGCTCATTTCAATTTTGGACCCTTGTGTGCATATTTATCTATCAATTACTTGGACAGATTTCTTGCTGTCTATGAATTCCCTGTAAGTATTTATATCAAAGGTTTTTTTTTCCTTTTTTTTTGTGACATTTTATGAGAAGTTAATACTCCTTTTAACATCCCAATTCAATGTTCATTGATTATATTTCAATCTTTATCTGCCATTTAATGAACAGAAAGACAAAGAATGGATGATGCAATTGCTAGCTGTAACCTGTTTATCACTTGCATCCAAAATGGAAGAGGCTGAAGTACCCCTCATTCTTGATTTACAGGTTTAGCTTCTTGTTTTCATAGCCAAAAAGTTGACTTTTTTTGTGGGGTCAAAGTAAATTTGAATTTGTTAATAACTATATGAATGAATTTGCAGGTTTGTGAATCAAGATTTGTATTTGAAGCAAAAACCATTCAAAAAATGGAGCTTCTTGTGTTGACCACACTCAAATGGAGGATGCAAACAGTGACTCCATTTTCTTTCATTGATGCTTTCATTAGAAAACTTGATGTTGATCAACCCATATCAAGATCTTTGATATTGAGATCAACCCAACTCATTTTAGCCTTAATTAATGGTAATTTATTGCTACATTTAGTCTAATATAACCTCCTACATAAGTACTTATATGTATAGTGTTGATGATACAATGGGATAAAATGGTTATTTTACAATGCAGGGATTGACTTCTTGGAGTTTAGACCTTCTGAGATTGCTGCAGGAGTGGCAATTTCTGTAGTTGGAGAAACTCAAATGTCTGCCCTCTTTCAACATGTACAAAAGGTAATGGTTATATAATGTCTAGATTTTTGTTTCTTTTTCTGATCTGATGCATGTTTAGTTGTATCTTAGTTTGATTTATTATCATGATGATCTAAATGATGCCAAGCCGTTCATTTAGAGCCGTTGTTTACACTCATACTATTAATATCAATTCAAGATCTTATATTAGAGGATACACAATTTTCTGTTATTTGACGTCACAAAAGACACAGAAAGTTCCTTAGGATTCTCTCATTAAATCTCGAGCTCCACCACTAGTCCCGAATTTGATACTTAACCTTTCTAAATATGTAGTTTTATAGTCAGGTAGTACTTATTAAGTTCTCACGTGTATTATTGAGCGTTTTGTAAGACGTTCAATTCATTATTTATGAACAACATAACACACAGTCACACACTCCCTAAACCTACTCCTAAATCTTCAGATTTTGTCCACCATAGGACTTGACCCCACTACACCAGATACCGCTGGTTGATGATGCTTACTTTCACATGTAAAATGGTATTTCTCGAGTTCCGCAGAATATCTTTTAGAGGAAAAATTAGTAATCATGCCACAATAGTTTGTAATTTATGAATAAAAACTTGTACATTGCTCCAAATATGTTCATTTTTCGTCCAAATTTTCAGGGAGAAAAAGTTAATAGCTTTGAAAGTGTGCAGCCTTCAAGATTGATGATTTGGTTGATACTAATAAAAATTCATGTCTTTTCTATATGGGTTTTTACAGGAGAGGATTCTTAAATGTGTGGAATTAGTTAATGAGTTGAGTAGTAGTTGTACCAAGAGCATAAAGAGTGGTACAGTGCCACAGAGTCCCATTGGTGTGCTTGAAGCAGCATGCTTGAGTTGCAATAAATGTGATGATGATTCAGGAGTTGGGTCAACTACTAGTAAAAGGAGGAGGCTAAACAATAGAGCACCCCCTCATTTGGAGCTTTAGATTGTTTTTATAATTAAATGGAAATAAAATGTTTGAATTTTTTTAATTATTGTTTATTTTTTGATAGGTCAAGTCCTTGATGTGCTTATGATTTTGTTTAAAAGAGGAAAAAAAAGTCATGGTCTTTAAAATTCTTTAAAAAGAAATTGAGGTATCATAAAACTATTATACATTGGGTTTTTGTTTTCTTGACAAGTATACCTTTTTGTAGGTTTTTGTTTTATCATGGTATAAAGATTGAAAAATGAAAAAAAGTAAATGAGCAACCTTCAACAAAAAGATTTAAAAAAACGGGTGATAAACACTTTCTATGTATGTTTTATAGTTATTTTACTATACCTCTTACAATTTCACACAATCAAATTTTATGTTTTTTTTAAACATCCACTTGTTTATACACGGGGTAATAAACTAGTAATATTTAAAAACATGAGGGTTTGGACCTATGTTGAGTTTGATCCAATTTTTCAACCTGAAAAAGAATTTTCCGCTTAAATGTTTTATGACAACTGTCTATACTTTCTTGGTTATACAAGATTTTTAACATCTAGGCCTTTTATGCATGACATTGAGTTTGATCATTTTAAATAATAAAAAAAAGTACATATGCTAAAATTATTATGTTTTTCAACTTGGGCGAAAAATAATGAGTATACCTTTCTAGAGTAGTTTTACTAGTGGTGGCGCTTTTTTAAGGTCATATTTCCAATTCCCTTTCTAACACCTTAGCGACTGGAATGTCTTTAATATTTCTTAAGGGATTTAAATGTAAATTCAAAGGCTTCTTAGTATTGAGCAGCCTTCATTGGGCTGTAAACTAACCGAAAGGATACAAACAAGGCTTATTCGTGTTTGTTCGTTAACTTTAGCCGAACAAATAAACGAACACGAATGGATAAATGAACGGATTTCTGTGTTCGTGTTCGTTCGTTTAAGTTTAGCCGAACAAATAAACGAACACGAACGGATAAATGAACGGATTTCTGTGTTTGTGTTCGTTCGTTTAAGTTTAGCCGAACAAATAAACGAACACGAACGGTAAACGAACGGGCATGTGTGTTTAAAAGATATGGCTAGTTCGTGTACATGTTTGTTTGTTTATCATTTAAATGATAAACAAACGTAAACAAAGAAACACGTGCTATAATACATATCCAACATTATTAAACACAAATAAACACTATATCTAAACACACACACATATTTAAATGAATAATTATATAAAATATAAACGAACATAAATGAACGATAATCGAACGTTCACGAACATAAAGGAACGAACGAGATCTCTGTTCATGTTCGTTCGTTTAATTAAACGAACGAAAAATTTTGTTCATAAAAGAACTTCGTGCCGAACAATTTCACGAACGGTTCATGAACGTTGGTTCGTTTACAGTATTATAGTCATCATGTTAATTTTATTTACAAATATCAATTGTATCATTACATGTGAATTAAGTTCTTATCATGTTACATGGTATTGTTTTGTTTGTGTAAGATTGTTATCTTTGGCATATGATATATATATATATATATAGGGACGGGATCCACTAAAAAGAGTCTTAAACTACAAATGATAAGGAGAAATCTCAGCCCTTAGATCAACCAAAAGTCAAGATTAAAAAGTCAAATTTTTTTAAAAAACTCGGAATTAAATAAAATAGAAAAGGGTATTTCAGTAAAAGTGAAATTGAACGTGGCAGTTACAGCACAGACCCACTTCGTTAACCCCCCTCCCCACCACCGCTTCTCCTTCTCCGGTCTAAATCAGAAAATAAAACCCTACATGTGATGTACAACCAAAAAATGTTGATGCATTCTGAATACGGATCTGATGCGGTGATGCACTACTCTGAAGCGGCGATGCACTACTCTGAAGCGGCGATGCAGAGGCGATGCACTAATTTGAAGCGGGCGATTCACTCATTGTGAGGATGCACAATCAATCTAAACTTATCTTCACTGACTGATGCACTTCTCTTCGCCGGCGACGGATTTTAGAAATCTACCGCAACCCAATAGATGCACAACAACGAAATCAGGGATCGACGAGCTTTGATTCGGTTGTGGATACACTTTTGTTCATCGTCGGCGGCAGTGGTAAGGTACCGGAGACTGTCATATGGATACACGCCGGCGACACCCAAGAAGGGTTGCTGCTACACGGCGGCGCATCGCAAAAACGATGGCAGAGATCAGCCATTTCAGATCGGTTACGTCTAGAGCCATTTCAGATGGGGGCGAAGAGATCAGCCATATCAGATGGGGGTGCAGAGATCAGCCATTTCAGATACCGTGGGGGGTATGGACGGCGCCAGAGAGGAAGGGTAGGCGGAGGTTTCGTGCTCGGGAAGACGCTGGACGGATGGAGGCGGAAATGAAACAGATTAAGGTTTGGAACGTGAATGTGAACGTGGGTTGATAAAAAAAAGAGAAATTGATATTTTCTTTTAGTTCCGAAAATACCCTTAAGCCAATAAGGACACGTGGCATGCCCACGTTTCTCCCTACCCTTTTTACCATAAAACTCTTTTTATTTGATCTCCATTATATATATATATATATATATGGTGAGGTTCAAGGGAGAACCCTTTTAAATAGAGAACAGAGAGAACACGTGTAAACTTGTAATTTATTATTTCTTCTTTATGTTCATGTTCACCCATAGCTACCCAAAAGTCAACTTTACATCCTAAATCTTAAAATCAAAATTATTTCTATAATTATTAACAATTTAAAATTTTGGATGCATTGATGCATCAAATAACACTTTTGTATGCATCGATATATCAGGATTATATTCGAACATATTATCAAAAAAACGTGACATATTTTAAATCCGATGATCAATGGAATCAAATGCCTAAATAAATTGTGACAATTTTTGAACCATCTGATCAATGAAATCAAACTTTTAAAAGTGTTCTCTCTGTTCTCTATTTAAGAGCGTTTTCCCTTGATCCTAACACTATATATATATATATATATATATATATATATATATATATATATATATATATATATATATATATATATATATATAGAGGAAAGTTCCATCGAGAACCAAAAAAAATGCGAGAACTGCGAGAACTGCGAGAACCGATCTAAACCGTAAAATATCTACCAAACGCCAAGATATTAAATTATGAAAATTATACCAAATATGCTCTTTAACATGACATTCATATTCTTATATTTTTTTCAACAAAAAAAAATTCGTTTTTGCCGGGTTTTTATTTTATCACTATAAGGTATGTTACATATATGTAATCAGTATTTAACATATTTGTAATCAGTACTATAAGGTATGTTACATATATGTAACGAATTTTTTTTCTTGAAAAAAATATAGCAATATGGATGTCATATTAAAAAACATATTTTTATCGTTAATTTGGTATAATTTTCATAATTTTATATGTTGGCGTTTGGTAGATATTTTAGTTTTAAAAAGATGGGGATCAGTTCTCGCAGTTCTCGTATTTTTTTTGGTTCTCGATAGAACCCTCCCCTATATATATATATATATATATATATATATATATATATATATATATATATATATATATATATATATATATATATATATATATATATATATATATATATATAGTGAGAGGTTCAAATGAGAACCTTAAATAATTTGAGAAAGAGAGACTCAATCCCAGCCGTTCAATTTCCCCTCCTTCAATGTTATTGTCTACCCATGAATTCCTCACATGCACCCTGCCACACTCTATCCCCTCACGCTCTCCATCCATGAATTCCACTTACAAATTGAACGGTTGAGATTGAGTCTCCTATTCTCGTTTAATTTCTCATTCTCATTTGAACATTCCCCTATATATATATATATATATATATATATATATATATATATATATATATATATATATATATATATATTGTTGGGTTTCCATGAACACAGCAGCGGAAGCATAAAAGCTAGAAACCCCAAAAATGGACCAAGAACTCTATAACTACAAAATGCAACATGTAAAGAAAGAGAAGGATAAGAAATTATACCATGCTCCAGCTTCTGAAATCTTCTAGTTTGGATGAACTCTAAGTTACAAAAGAGCAACTCTCTATTGATAGTCTACACCAAGTTAGTTTGATCCGCAAATGCTAGTATGCCAAAATGTGATCTTCAAGACTTGAAATCACTCTTTGGAACAACCCAAAAACTCCAAGATATCACTAAGAACACTTATGATTTCTGGAAATATGCAAGAACACTCAAGAACACTTAGGAAAGTGTATGCAAGTGTGTGTGTGTGTAAAAGAGAGAGAATTCACTCTTTGTTACTTGATCAAGAAAAGGACTTATCTCATCTATGGACATCCAAGATATTTTCAGCAGAAAAGTGAGTCTCAAAGTCGGGCACCATGATTACAATATGTCCCATAAGTCTTTAACTTGAAGCAAGCAACAACCAAAAAGTCAAGATTCTGTCAGGTGGTTTACGCGCCGCAGAAACCAAAAGGTTACGCGGCGCGGAAACACAGATTCCAGAATCTTTATTTCTCTCTTCCTTTTGCTGGCTGTCGGGATCAATCCTTGGCGTGTGACCCAATAGGCTCGTGTATCATCAGTAGCATTACTAATATACGTGTGTCAGTGGGCATACTCCAACAAACTCCCACTTGCACATGACACAACATATCGATAAGTAACACTGACAGAGAGCGGCTTCTAGCAAAGCATCTCTGCCACCCAAGTCAACGCGAGTTATGTCATCCCAAGACAATTACCAAATCACAACCCTATAGGTTTGATATGGCCCTATTGATAAGTGATCAATCATCATTTCTTTCGCGATATCCGAGTGAACACGAGACATGGTTAGATGTCAATCTCCAGATCGTTCACGATTATGTTTCTCGATCTTGATTGATGGTGACCCAAAAACTAGTTGCAATTGATCAAATATCATTGCAGCTTGAGCATGGCCATGCATTTTATGTCAGCTCTCAATCATCGAGGGGCCCATGGATATCTCTCTAATACTAGAGGAACGAATCACTTTGACTACATTGCTCCGCCACATACCCCAATCTTTACCCAAAAACTCCCCTTATAACAGCCAGTTACGAACTGCGTTAGAAAGCAATCAAAGCAAAGCTGGACCATGCTTTGGAACACATGTATCTCCGGTCTTAGGACGAAATGATATTATCATCTTGAGTTACTCATGACCAAAAACCATGAAGTAATCTCAGGTGCAGGTCTTCCAGTCACTTGACCATTGCAAACACAGGCGAAGTGTTGTGTCTCTTTTATCTAATCCATTATTAGATAGCAACCAACCACTTCCCTCAGCCTTATCTCAAACTTCCTCCCCATGAAGATTGATCGGCTGTGGACATTTAGAATGAAAAAGAGCATTATGGGAAGTATTAAACATGCTAAGATGGAACACAGTAAGGATTTATGAAAATATCCGCCCTCAGCGCATTATTAAATCCCCATTTAATAATCGATATAGTATAAAGTACAATACTGCTTTAACGTTCCCCAAGTGTTTATGTGTATCAAACTTATAACTAAAACAAACTCAAGCCTTGTTCACCTAGGCCTAGTATGACTATCATCACTAGCCTGTAACAACAGCTTAGTTAACGGATCCGCCATAAAGCTATACGTGTGTTCTCTGTCAGTGAACATATCTCTTCCTCAACCTATCACTTGCAAAGTATGCGTTGGAGAGATTATGGTCCTTCGTTTCAAGCTATTTTACCTTTATTGTTTCAGAAGATCCCAATAAGGTAAACAATGCTTGAACTCCAAGCAATCATACCTTCATTGTCTCAAAAGCCCAATAAGGTAAACAATGCTTGAACTTTTAGTTCTTATCTGAAAGCCATCATACCCTCATTGTTTCAAAAGATCCCAATAGGGATAGTGATGCTTTAAGAACAATTTATGATCAACAACACCAAATTTTGTAGGATCGTAATCTCCGATTAAAATCGGCAGTTATCCCAATCTATTCAGAAGACAGCTCTTGAGTAATCTTTACTTCTAGCTTCTTCTTGTATAGAGCATCAAGAACATATCTCAATATTTCTTGATCCCCTAAACTGGTTTAGTATATTCTATATTCATTATGAATGCATAATTCCTTAACTTATCTTTTAAAGTAAGGTCAGGACATTATCTTCATTACGTTGTATTTGCATACAAATATAGAATTACAATAACGCTCCCACTAGCCCTGACATTCATTCATGTTTCATTTTGCTTATTGAAAACTCAAACTCTGTGATTTTCATATTGAAGCAAATATTGAACTTTGAGATGCATAATTATATAAGTCCATCAGTGGACTTCTTTTCGTTTGTAGACAATAGAAAGATACGCTTGATGTAACAGACCCTCGAAAGTCTTGTCAGCACTTTCTCAGAGAATTCCTATTAAGGAATGTGGTTTTTACATCAAATTGTCACAGCCATAAAAAGGCACAATTAGTATCCTAGTAAACTTCGACATAACCACCAGTAGAGAGTTTTAGATAATACCTTCCTTATGGTCAATTATCATAAAACCATCTCCTACTAGTCGGTTTTTGAAGTTGTTTACAAACTTTTTGTTCGACATAACCACTTAGATAAAGTTTCTAGATGATACCTTCCAAATGGTCAATCATCACTAAAACTATTCTTATTTATTGGTATACGAACTTGCAAATAAATCCATGTTGGTCTCTTTCTACAAAGAGCCAATTTCACCCTCCGGGATGCCACCTTGGTGTAGGATTAACCAAATTCAATACTTGGGTATCCTCATGGATTGCATCTCACTTTCACTACTTGTATTCTCTTAGTGGACTTTGGGCCCACTCTGGTTTATCAGTAGTTGATGTATCTATGATTAAGTTGTCTCCCTCAGATATAAAAATATATATTTCTGGCTTTATGACAACTTCTACTAATTCTATAGAGAGGTAATGAATTTTATGTCAGGAACTCCAGCATTCCCATGCTGAGTTACAATCATTTCTGATTGTGTGCTAGTGCCAACATCAGGTCTTTTTTTTTTAAATCTCACGTTCTTCCATTGGAATGCTTCAGTTGTTCATTTCCCTTTTCGAGCAACCAAATCCGGTTCGCAAAAGGATATGAAATGAATATCTGAATCCTAGAAGAACTATTTAAATGTGTTAGCATCCTTCAAGTTCATCCATCTCCCACTAAATATAGAATGGATAACTCTTATCTATGAGATTGTCAAGCAAATAACACTTTCTTGTCAAATCTCCTTATATGCTAATTTGACCATCTTTGTTGATTTGAGATTAAGAACATTGCCCACCAATTTCATAATATACTCCATCAAAGACGGACCATTTCAAAAATGTCCGATTCCTCCACTTGGCGACTCATTTTCACAATGTGTCCTAGGAGGAACGAATTATGAGATAACATCATAACTCTTTATGATGGTCATTTAAAATCCAGAACTAAAGCACTCAACATCTATATCAGATTTGAGTATTGTAGTCCTTTTGCCCTCTTATTCATATACTTTGTCACAGGTATGTCTTGAACACCTCTCAAGGTTTCAGACGCTTATCTAACAAGTTAGACATTCCCATCCTTTCTACCTTCATTGGTAAGGGTAACAAAGTATCAATAGTTAACCCTCACGATTTGCTTGAATGATCTTCACATAAATGTGAACGAAACTTAACAAGCCTTCATTCCTCTCACATACACAAGTGAAGGATATGTAAGTCATTCTAGCCTAATAAACAAGATTTGTACTCAACAATTGATACAAGATCAAAAGATCCCAAGTTCCTAACTACATGGAGTTTGGTGATGCAAGCCTTGTTTATATGGTTAAATTGACTATTGTCATAAGAGTAACTTATATAAACCATTCATGATCATTCTATTACTTCTTAAACAAATGCCACAACATGGATGAACTTTGAAATAATCCACGAAAAATACATAATTCAAAGTAATATCCATCGTTATCAACAGCATAATAGATTTATAATTTTCTTTCCTCGCAAGGCATAAAACATAGATCTTATAAAGTAATAGTCTAGCTGGAAGGAGTGGCAAGATCTTTTCTTCCATTTCTTTTCAATAAGGGACAACCATCTTGTTTCCCGTTATGAAGTCCAGCTCTCCATATCTTATATTTCTACTTCTTACCTGCACTTTGCAACAATGAAAATTGTAACAAACGTGAGTATTATGGCCAGTATACAAAACTTGCCAATAGAAGTATAAGATCAGTGAAGTTTGATCATGAATGTACCTGAAGCCGAGGAACCACCATATCTCATTTTGTGTATCCTTAGCTCTTCCAGGCACTTAGGGCAGGCGTGGTGGCGCCAATTTCCAATCTTCCCACAAAAGTAGCAAACTTCCCCATTAGAAGTCTTATCAAGAGGCGCAATCTCATTGACCTCAGACTCCATGGACATAGTGAGCTTAGTTAGACCAAGCTTACCATTTGAGGTAGTTTGCTTGTTGGTAGACTTAGTGAGAGTGGACAAGGTGAGCTTACCTTTAGCCATGTTAGACTCATAAGTCTTCAACATGCCGTGAAGCTCCATTAAGGATTTGACCATACCATGCATGTGATAATTCTCAATGAATTGCTCATATGATGGTGGAAGGGATCTTAGTATAATATCTACCGTCATCTCCCTTTGAATGGTAAATCCTAACCTTTCCAAGCGCTCCATAAGTGCTTTCATCGTAAGCACGTGAATGCTTATGTTCTCACCATCCTGCAGCCGGCAACCAAGTAGGTCGTTCAAACACCCAAACCGTTCTTGCCTCGCTTGTTGTTGGAACATGTCCTTCAACTCAAGCATAATCTCGTAAGCACTCAGATGCTCCAATTGCTTTTGCAATTTGGGGTTCATCATGCTTAACACGAGGCAAGAGACCTCGTTGGTGTCTTTGACGCGTTTATTATAGGCATCATGAACGGTCTTACTTGCGTTGGTAGCCGGGGCTTCCGGAAGGGGTTCCTCAATGGTGTGTAACTTGTCTTAGCGTCTTAGGACAATATATAATTTCCTAGACCAATCCATAAAGTTACTTCCATCGAGTTTCTCCTTCTCTAGAAACATACGTAGAGTAAAGTCGGTGTTGTTGATGTATGTTGATATCATCTATAATCGCAGAGAGTTTTAGTTAGTTTGAAAAACCTTGTTAGAATAATTACCCAATGTGTTTAAAAACAACGATTTTAACAAGGGCTAAGAACCCTATTTCACTTTGCACCGTGACGGGTTTTCCGCGGATCACGTGGCAAAGCTATTTAGACCGGCAACCATAGACCGATTGCAATCTATATTTGCAACTCTTAGTTCCTTGCGGGATCCTACTAGACAACCATAGTTTCTAGTTTGGCATGTTTGATCCCTCCACACCAATCCCAAAGTAATATTTTACATGACCTCGGCTAGAGCTCGACGACCATAAGAAATATTAATTTGAAATCGTAAATTAACCATCAAGATACATTGTGGTACTCTAGCCCAATGATCGACTTGGCTAAAGCTCGACAATCAACCTTGCGAGTTGCCACACACGTCTTCCACACAACACATACAAGGGTCAACTCGGCTAGAGCTCGACAATCAACCTTTGCACTACTAGATTCGGACGGTGTCATCTTATGGGTAGTGTGAAATTTACATTTAGAAAACGGGATTTAGTTTTCCGGTTATAAACCCATTTTGAGTTTGATTAACAAAAGTGACAATAACCAAAAGTTTTCACTAATCGGATAATAAACCAATTTAAATCCGTCTTGTTAATCAAGTATACGCGCGAGAGTTTGTTAAACCATAGTTAAAAACTCTTGAGTTTTATTATTGTAAAAATTGTCTAGCATGCAATCAATCCTATAATCCATGCATAAACAATAAATAATAAAACAACCACACGCATACAAAAAGATTGGTAACCGTGCCCCTAAAACCTATGCATTTTTCCGTGAGCCACTTCGGAAAAACGAAGTCATCTAAGGACATATCCTTGACTTGGATGTGCTCCCACTAAACCCGCTACCTCCATTGGGCCTCTCGGTTTCGTGTTTGCCAAGACGTCACTCCTTGACTCCCGATGATTGCCTCCATATTAATTTTACATAGAAAATGAAATAAATGACATACAAGCCACAAATCCTATTTTCTAGTACAAAATACATAACATGGAATTTAAATGGCATGCAAGCCATAAAATAATTTACATACCAAATAAATAAATTAAATAAATTAATTATTACATACCATGTGACATGTAGTCACCAAATGAATGAATAATTAATTTAACACAACCAAACATCCACAAGGTCTAAGGCATCTATTGGTTACCAACATCACATGAACAACATGAACAACATGGTGTGCCACACAAAACCATGTTAACTTATGTATCTTGATTAAGATTATTTCTCAAAACTCAAGGCACTAAATAATCCCATGTATATATGCATTAGTAACAACAAACCATTTTTAAAGAAACATATTCATATATACATAATATAAGTATATGCAATTAATATTTTTATGCCAAAAATAATAATATACATATAAATACACCAACCAAGATACAAGGCATCTTAATAAATCAAAAATAATTTCTAGAATAAAAATTCCAGAAACCATTTTTGATGCCAAAAACCTGACTGCAAAACTGTTTTTATTTATAAAATTCTGTCAGACAAAATTACGCGCCGCGTAACCCACAAAGTTCCGCGCCGCGGAATCTACCTGACAGCAAATCCAGTTTTTCGATTTCGGGTTTTTCAGGCCACCATGTGCATTTTTAGTATAGAGGTGGCTCTGATACCACTGTTGGGTTTCCATGAACACAGCAGCGGAAGCATAAAAGCTAGAAACCCCAAAAATAGACCAAGAACTCTATAACTACAAAATGCAACATGTAAAGAAAGAGAAGGATAAGGAATTATACCATGCTCCAGCTTCTGAAATCTTCTAGTTTGGATGAACTCTAAGTTACAAAAGAGCAACTCTCTATTGATAGTCTACACCAAGTTAGTTTGATCCGCAAATGCTAGTATGCCAAAATGTGATCTTCAAGACTTGAAATCACTCTTTGGAACAACCCATAAACTCCAAGATATCACTAAGAACACTTATGATTTCTGGAAATATGCAAGAACACTCAAGAACACTTAGGAAAGTGTATGCAAGTGTGTGTGTGTGTAAAAGAGAGAGAATTCACTCTTTGTTACTTGATCAAGAAAAAGACTTATCTCATCTATGGACATCCAAGATATTTTCAGCAGAAAACTGAGTCTCAAAGTCGGGCACCATGATTACAATATGTCCTATAAGTCTTTAACTTGAAGCAAGCAACAACCAAAAAGTCAAGATTCTGTCAGGTGGTTTACGCACCGCGGAAACCAAAAGGTTACGCGGCGCGGAAACACATATTCCAGAATCTTTATTTCTCTCTTCCTTTTGCTGGCTGTCGGGATCAATCCTTGGCGTGTGACCCAATAGGCTCGTGTATCATCAGTAGCATTACTAATATACGTGTGTCAGTGGGCATACTCCAACATATATATATATATATATATATATATATATATATATATATATATATATATATGTTATGGATTCTTGCAAGTTGTGAACTTTACATGTTTTACTTGCTTTGCGTAGCTGGTTAAGGCTTATAATCTGGATCTGTGATAGTGATTGTGCTTGTACTTTTTATCATTGTGCTTATGCCATTGGGTGACATTTATGGGTCAAGTAGCCTCGGCATTCAAGACTTGATACACGAGTGGTATAAATTTGATATGAGGAATGGAATGGAATGATAAGTAACCATTATGACCGTTTGGCTCAATAGGCTGACGAGCCACCGAACTAGTATACACGAGTGGACTTGGAAAACGATCATTTATTCCTATTAGCCGTTTTATGGTGGATGTTTTGTGCTCCCCACCTTAACGCGAGATGTGGACATACCCCCATGAGGATTTGTTGACTATGGTTAGCCATCTGGAATATACAGAGACTAGTATTCCCCACATCTTATGTGTTCTCAATGTGATGACATGATTTTAAAGTGAAATATTGATGACTTCTATTTTGTAATCAAGCAAATTATCTATCATCTTTTCTTATAATTAAGTTTTTTTAAAGTTTAAATTTGTACGGATTTTTAAGGTGTTACAGTTTTACATCCAGATGAAATTTGTCTTTAAGTTTAGGTATTTTTTATTATCTTACTAAGTTATTTCAGTCCCGATGATATTTATCATTGATTTGATTAAGGGTTATCTTTATCTTAATTCACATTGGTTAGTCACATTAGTTTGACTCTAAAAAGTCAAAATTAAAACTTTAAAAGTTAAAGAAATGAAAGGCAAGATTAAATCTATTACTAATTAAAAGGTATAGATTATCTAATATTTTTTTTACTTAATCTTTTATATATATTAGAAGATTTTAACATAAAAATATAAAATTCCTTGTGCTTGACACTTTGACAATATTTTATGAGATTGAGGAGATGCAAAACCTCTTAAACGAATTAATTTAGGTTAGGTATCCATTAATAAGATTTTTAGATATATAATTATCCAACATTTTACCATTTTATTTTACATTATTTTGAGCTTGTCGATTGATGATTCATGTGAAATTAGAAGAAAAGGTTTGTAGCATTTTCGTAACATTACAACATATATCTCTAAAATTACTTTAAAATCTTAATTTGTTGTTCATTATAGACAGAAGTTTTTTTTTTCGAAAGCAGCCTTGAGATTTGAGAGGTTTATAACAAGAAAAATATAAATCTTCTTATGTTTTTGTCATTGTTTATGAATTACTATTTTTTTCACAATTTACTTTACTAAAATATTATTTATTTACTATTTTTTAAACTAACTTGCTATAACATTATGTTTTAACTAACTTGCAATAACCGAAAAAATACCGGTTGTGATGTCATATTTTAATTGTTACAAAGTGGAAACCGATTTTATCTTTACTATTTTCTTTATAAATCAAAGTATATTATACAATTTTCGACTTTTTAAAATTTTTATTTATTCTATATTTTTTAAACAATTAAACACGCTTTCTTATTATACCTTTTTGATTATAAATTTAAAACCCGTAATCTTAAAATTGTGAATCATATTTTTCAAACTTCTATACCATTTCACGAAAGACTATTGATACTTGTTGAATTTAATTTATCATTGTAATTATTTGGAAGCCTGGTGTAAGATGACAAAATAGGGAATGGTAATAAATGCAAAAGTGAGAAATCTTTAGAGAATCTGCACAAAATTGAATGTTTCTATGAATAGAAACTTTCTTTTAAATTTTTTCACGGATTCGGGATGAAATTATTTTAACTTTCTTTCCCCCTTCAAATAAATATTCTTGACTTTGGATACTTTTTTCTACACAACTCAATTATTCACAATTATTGTTTATTTTTCTTTTATCACTTTCTTTTAAGTTTTTCTATGAAAATCTAGGAAATTTTGTGTGGTAAAGTCTAATTATATATGTTTAATTTGATAAATGGAACTCGTGAATTTATTAAATTTTTTTTTGTTGCTAATTTTATTCAAAACTAGAAAAAAATATAAATGTACTTTTCCAAAAGTAATATTTGTCATTAGACTTTACAATTTGTGTGTTATTTTGTGTATAATTTTTCCATGTTCGGACAATAGATATCAGGTTTTTGCTGATGTCACCAGACGTTATTTATTATGATTTTTGATTGATAGGTTGTCTTGGTTATTCATTTATTATAAGAAAAACAAAATAATTACCATAATAATCCATTAATTAATATATGTTGTTATGTTTTTGACATTTACCCATATTAGTTCTTACATAACTGAAATATATGTTACAATTTACTCAAACTCTTACAAAACTTTATTTTATTTATTAAAAAATAAATGTTTAGGACAAGATAATATATTTGGATGTATAAGAAATAAAGGCATGGAAGGAAGCCCAATAAATGAAGTATTATTTGAGAATATTTGTAAGAAAAACACATGCATTCTTCTCCCTTTCCCATATTCATGAATCATGTGAATATCCATCAACGCTACCTCTTTTTGACAAACCTTCACATATATGTGGAAATGTAAATTGTAGGTATTATTTCACTCTAGCATATTATATATTATATAATATATACAATATGCGGGGATTTTTTTTTGTTTTTTATGTATTTTGTTATTTTGTACAAAATGATATTTTAATTATTAATATTATATTATTATTATTACTATTGTTATTGTTATTATTATTATTATTATTATTATTATATAATTATAATTATAATTATTATATAATTATTATTATAATATTATATTATTATTATTACTATTATTATTATTATTATAAAAATTATTATTATTATTATTATTATTATTATTATTATTATTATTGATATTATTATTATTATTATTATTATTAAATAGACATATATTTTATATTTCATTTATTATTATCAAAATCTATTATTATTATTATTATCATTATATTTTTATTATTTATACTGAAAATAATTTAGTTCAAATTTATTATTTATTTATATTAATATTAGTGAGTGAAGTTAAGGCTAAAATTTTGAAGCATTTTAAATTATTTTTTATTTCAATTAAAGTAACAATATAATTTTACAGTAGCCGAGATTATTATTATTGTTATTGTTGTTGTTGTTGTTATTATTATTATTAGTAGTAGTAGTAAATAGACATATATTTTATATTCATCTCTTATTATCAAAACCTATTATTATTATTATTGTTATATTTTATTATTTATATTAAAAACAATTTAGTGTAACTCAATAGTTATTTATATTAATATTAGTGACTGAAGTCAGGGCTAAAATTTCAAAGTCTTTTAAATTATTTTTTATAGAGTTGTTCAGACGTATTTCAATAAAAATTAAAGTTTAATATAATTTTAAAGTAGACGAGATACTATTTTTACCCAGCCGCGAAGCGCGGGTTAAAATTTAATTCTTGTTATTTATATATATAACACTTAGCAGGGATTTATGAACAGTAACATATAAAATATATATTTATATTTGATTTCTGAATTAAACATTGAAAACTCCATTTATCCAGATGGTTTGTCCCTTCACTTTTTCAGACTACATCTCAAGTTCGAGCCTTTGGTTTGTGTGTTTTTTTTTGCTCTGTTACTTGACGTGTTCTCGCTCACCTTGATTTTCTAATTTTTTTTACCAACCATTCCTCCCCTTCACAAATTTAATACTTCTATTTTGATAACTGAATTTTCTTTTTCTTTTTTCATCCTCCCTTCATAGCTATAAAAGGATTTCAAATTTAAGTTTTATTTTTATTATTATATTATTTAAACAATTAATTTGACATCTTATTTATTTATTATTGATAACTTTTAACATATAATGCTTAGTATAAAAATAAATAAATATTTTTGATTGTCTTATTTTTCTCAACATTTCAATATAAATTTAATCATAATATTTTGTTTATGTTTTTTTCTAAAATCATAAGAGCAAATAGATTGTCATATTTTCCGGAATCATAATATTATAAAATTAAACATCAAAAAGTATTTTAATTAATTACTGGGTTTGTCTTTTATTTTTCTGTTTTAGTCGTAGATAAGTGATGATCATTATCTTAAATACTACTTATATTTGAATTATTGTTTCTCTAAATTAACATATAAACTAAAAGCTCTAAACAGTGATACTGGCCCGTAGCGAAGCACGGGTACATAAAAACTTGTTCTATAAATAATGGAGGGTCTATTTAAGAATTATCTTTATTACGAAAACCGCGATCATCAATTCAGTTTTTATCAAAATAATTCAATGATCAATAATGACTCATGGCTCGTGAATGATAGATATTTTGAAAAAATCAAGCATTGTAAATAATTACGCGTTCACCCGCACGCAATTCACTACTGAGTAAATAAATAAATAATCAGAATATCTCTTTTAATAAAAACGGATGATGATTACAAATACTTCTCATGATCCTTAAAAGGGGTTCTCAAATTAACTTCTCAGTAATTCTATATAAACTAAAAATATATAAGATACTAGAAAAAGAAATCTGTTTACTTTAACTTTAATGAGTTGTTAATGATCCAAAAGTGTGTGTTGATATTAATTTTCTATATATTAGGCGTAGAAACTATGCCCATTATAAATGCATTATAGACGTCTATATTATTATAAGATATTTAGGCTTCAAATATGTAGTTGAGTTGGTTTAGTAGTGGAAGCAATCTGCAGTCTTAACCATAGAAGTTCCGATGTTCATCTTTGGGTCAACATCTCCAGCGTAAATATAATACGTAAATTTTATTTAGGAATTTATCTTATCATCTATAAAATTTTATATTTAATCTTTTAATATAAATAAAAAACTAAAAATGTAAGTTATTATATAATCTTGACCATTTGTTTAGATAACAATTTTAATTATCAAATCTGAAACATCTATTTTGGTAAAATTAAATGCAATTTCGATTTTTCTTTGGTCAAAATTGAATTTAGTTTTGCCTTTATGAATCAAACTAGTAGGGGAGAATTTCATATTTATCATTTATAAACAAATTCTTAGTTCAATTTAAATTCTTTTTAATTTATAACCAAAAAAAGACTCGGCTATTTTGCATTAGTTACAACAATAATGATCGATGACCGGTAGAAGAAAATCAATCATGTCTTTTGATATCATGATCTCATGTTTTTACTGTTACATCTATCCTTCATTGGTGTATTGATAGCATTTTTCTCCATTTTTATAAATTATAATTTCTTTTATATTATGTAATTATTTGATATATTTTTATTAATATAGAATATTTATCACTTTTTTTAAACCAATTCATATACCAAACGAATAGTTAATATAGTAGGCCATTTCCAGATATATTTAGAGCTCAAAATCTTTAGGATAATGTTTATAATAAAAGTGGAAATAGAAAGTTGGTTATGTATGTATGTGCACGTGTACATAAAATGGTAATTTAACAATACAATAATAGTATTTGATTTTGTATAAACGACATATAAGAAAAACAATCATGTCTTTTGTTATTGTGATCTCATGTTTTTACTAGGCCACTGTTATTTGTAGATTTTCACAGCAGATATATAGTTAGATTCATTATAGATAGAAGATATCTATAATATGGTATTTTTTAAAAGTTTGATGATCGGATCTTCTTGCTTTAGAATAAAACCTTTAATGGGCTTCTAACCCAGCCACCCCATATTTATTCGGCCCATACCAAATGTAACCAACCGGTAGTCGTACCCAACCCAACCAAAACCTTTTTAGAAACCAAATCAAAGTAGCAGTGCGTTTTACCCATGAATCAAACCAATTAAAAAAAATTAATTTATCAAAGTTTTTTTCATGTGTAAGATATTCCTCTCTCCTTATGATTGAGGGTTCAAATCTTATTTGAGACAAAAAGATGTTGATTTACAAAATGTTTGATGTTATACCATTTAAACCATCAGCATCCATCACATGCTTCGCATACTATTTTGCCTGTCACGTCAGCGTCACGTCATTCCCTCATCCCATCACACAAACTCCTGTATCCATCACATGCTTCACATCACAAGGAAAAAAAAGAAACAAGCCTCTCACGAGCGTGACCATGGCCGCGGCCGTAACCGTGAGCCACCCCATCACAAGATGGGGCGATGTTTTTCACACGGTGAAGACCTCTCACGAGGCCTCTCCCGTGATGGATGCTCCCGGTCTTAGTCGATTTTGTTGTGGAGAAATAACAACCTTTGTTGCCTTAAATAAGCAATGTAAGGTTTGAGACGAAGATATCTTTCACTGTCTTTATTTTATTTGAAAAATAGAAGCAAAAAGCCCTTTGTTTAACCTGAAAGCTTGGACCAAAAATCTTTACTCTCATTTTTTAGACGAGTAATGTTGTTAGTCGTATTTGGTCTCTGTATCTTAAGCTTTGTAAGCCTCTTCTTGTTCTTCTGCTCCTTTTCTAAGCCTTTTTTCCTTGCCCTTAAAAAAGCCATCATAATAAGAATAATCAAATGTTAAACGTAAAGCTTGTTATGTACAACACATTACACTTTGCTTAAAGAACACTTGTTAAACTATGTAACTTTAAAGTTATCAAATTATTAATGACATGTTATAACCAATCCTCATAAATGTGTGTTTAGTTACTTTAATCTCGATTATAACACTTTATTTATGTAAGTTTGTGGGGTTTTAATTTAAAATTTATTGTAAGTGGAGTGCCCAGTATCTTTATTGAGTACATTACACAATCACTATTCGTTAGATGTGAGACATTACTTAAAACGCCCCTTCATGTGTGATGTTCTTTTTTTCGCACCAACCACATGAATACTTATCCGTTACGTGGAGTCCGTGTGGACTTTAACCAACAATGGGTGAACTTTGCTTTGATACTATGTAACTTTATGAGGTTTCAACTCAAAATCAATTGACTACGAGTGAAGTAGACCAGAACACTTTATTGAGTATATATATATATATTACAAAATCACTATTTATTCGATGTAAAACATATTCAAAACACTTCACCAAGACACTTAAACTCAAATTTCAAGAAACACTTATTACACACTTGTAATTTACAAGTCCTTTGATTTAAAAAGGTCATTTTTATTATATAACTATCAATCATTAATTCATTACTTTGATGTGATCCATTATAAATGATTCTTGCGTGTCACCATGAGAAGTATTTTACATTCCAATCAATGAATTGAGATTTTATCTAAGACTATCAATTCGATCTAGAGAAACTTTTCAGCCTCTCTATATTGGTATGCTTGGAAAGTTTTAAAAGATACAAGTTTAATCATACTACAAACATTTTGGATAGTTTATGAAAAATATGATTATAGAAAGCAACTATATGAATAGTTAATTATGTATATCAGAGTATAACTCGAATTTTCTAAAAAAACCAGTTAAAAGAGAAAATATCTTTTGTAATAGTATTTGGTGGATGTGAAAAAGGCAAGAGTAAAATCTATAAAAGAAGTTATATTAATGTGTTTTTATGGTAGTATGTATGGTCTTTCTGTGGTACATTTTGAGTTGGAGGAATTGAATTCTATTTGCAAAAGTGTCTGTTCAAAACTTAATCAAAGCTATGGATCATCAACGGAGATCATAAACTTCCAATTGTCTAGAGTAATTGAGTTAAATCTCCATGAAAACACAAATAAAGAGGTATGTATATGGGCTTGGATGAGGAATATGTGGTTTTAATTGGACCAGTTATCGTATTCTTCGGAGACTCTCTTTCAATTTCTTTTTTGGCAGTATACTTTCTCTATATGAGTGTTTGTGATCCTGTTTTTTTGATTTTATGTATCTTAGCTTTTAATCCAATCTTTGTATTTTTGGTTCTAGCGTTATACTAGAAACATTAATAATTTTATTAGGTTGTTATAAAGAATGATAATCATATCGAAGCTATTCGTCTAAAGTTTCTATTTTTTCTTAAAAAATAAAAATAAAAATGTGTTAAACAGCTAAATTTTCGGTGTAAGTCTACTGTTCGCTTTCGTCCAACCGTACCTTGATAGGCGGTTATTTTTTTTACTTTTAATCTGCAAATATTTTACCCATTTGTGCATGCATCCCTATTTACCTCATCTATCTTACTCCTATATAATTCATTTAACACTATCTCTCCTCCTTAAAATTAAGTAAAAGAAAATTACTAATATACCCCTCAAATAAACTCCATCTTTCTCTCTCATACTTTACACACTCACCAATAAATATTATTATATAATTACACACTTTCTAAATTAAAAAAAGTTGTTTGATTGTTTTTTTTAAAATATGTTTAAAAAAATAGTTTATGAAAAAAAAGAAAAAAAAATTAAATGAAAAAGAAAATACTTTATGAAAAAAAAGAAAACAATGAAATGACATATTACCGGTTAAAAGTTATTTTATCATACTCCTATATTATATAAAAAATGATATGTTATCGGGTATAAACTATTCGTCTCCGCAGCATTGTGCGGGTACAATGCTAGTCTCCATTAATATATGCTTTGACATTTCATCACATCTCTTTACTTTTTGTTTCATCTGTATGTTTTTACTAACAATGTTCTTATTATAGTTAGATAATTAATTAAAGAAAGAGACTTTATATCATTATTAAAAATAAACGATTTATCACTCTTTTATTTGTTAAATTAAAAACAAATATCAAAATTGAAAAACAGAGAAAAGATATAAGTTTTAGAAGAATTTTCAATATAGTTCATACTTAAGTCATAGTCTTAAGGACTAATTTTAGCCTTTAGATCATTGACATAAATGATCTAAATTTCATTTTTTAAATTTCGAGCGTAAGAGCATTTTTATAATTCACATATAATTATACTAGTTTATTGACCCGTACAGGTACGGGTATTTCGGAAGAGTATTTGAGATATTAAAATTTCCAAACAATAATAATACAATAAATAAAATATCACCGGAAACTTACATGTCATAACTTGTAACAAAAAAAACAAATAATTTTTTTAAAGCACTTCTCTGTAGACTACTTTTTTTGTTTTGTTTGTAACATTACCACTGTTGTCACAAATCAAAACTTTTAATCTTTTCTTACTTCTAACACGTGAAAGGATTACCAAACTACTAACTAAATGACGATTTAAGCGCACAGGTTTAAGAGAAAGAAAATATACATCCTGATTTGTACACACGAGTACTACATGACTAAACCTGAAATACATCATAATCCAATAGAGAATCGTTTCTTAATTTAATTAATCAAATTAGTTGATAAAGAGACTCATCTCCATGTTTAAATTCACTACTAATGACCACATGTCTTTCCTTTTGAACGGACTCCAATGCATTTTCACTTCTAAAGCCGAATTTTCGTACACCTTGCGAGTAAAAAATAAATAAATAATGACTAACGTGTTAAATATTAAAAAATCAAGAATGGTTTCCTGTTTTGTGTATAAAAAATTAACACTTCTATTTTAGTGTTACCTTTGGCTAACTACTTACGCTAAGAATATAGTTTCAGGATCATCAAGAATAACTATTTTTACACCTTTGAATTTAGATTTTTAAATATATAATATATCATCTTTTAATAATACATTTTATTTTAAACCAACTTTTATAAAAAGTTTCATACATCTTTCTACTTCTAACACGTGAAAGAATTACCAAACTACTAACTAAATGACGATTTAAGCGGACATGGAGGTTTAAGAGAAAGAAAATATACATCCATGATTATGTTATGTATGGCCTTGAATATTCAAAATTTTACATGCTGAAATATAAAGTATGGGGTATACTGGCAGGTATTGAGTCATTTAATGTTCTAGGCTTGGGGTACATGGTAGAGTGGCCAGTGAGCGTTGTTTTGACTCCTGGTGCGTTGAAGATGTATGCTCAAATCTTTAGTTTTCTGATGCAAGTCAAACTCGCACAATCTTCATTGACTCAAGTATGGTGCTCATTTAAGGTATAGTACTGCAACATGCATAGTGCGTGTAGGCATCATATATAGAATCCGATATTAAGTTTGACATGCATGTGAAAAGAGATTGATATATATATATATATATATATATATATATATATATATATATATATATATATATATATATATATATATATATATATATATATATATATATATATATATATATACAAACACTTTATATCTCTTGAGATATCTTTACCATAGTGGCGTGCTGATGGATAATTTTACAGAAGGTTATAGTGATAGTTATGATGTAACTAACATGTGTTATGTGTTGTTGATAAACAGGAAGTTAACTATATTACTAACGAGGATCGTCATTCTGATTTACGTAAATCAGAATCCCGTCATTTCAACATCATGGTAAAATTGAGGTAATTTTGAAGCTTCAGTACGTTGTAGATTTTCTCCTAGTAACATCGCATGACTGGAATATCTTAGGCCTTCCGTTATACAAGGCTCGGAGAGGGCGAGTTCACGGCGAGTGAGTGGCGAGCTCGCGAGCTACACCACCTCGGGTGGTTGGCGACTCGCGCGGGTAGGAGGGCTCCGGGTTCTCCAACTCGCTGCTTAACTCGATGAAACCCAACCCCCCACCACCCCCATACCCCACATTCAACCAATCACAATTTTAATATATTTTTTTCTTTTTTAAAAAAGTGAAAAGGAAAGGGGAATGAAAAAAGGAAGGTATAACGGGTGTAGTGGGTAAGGGAAAGGGAAGGGGAGGAAAAATGATGTGGCGCTGATGTGGTAGTGGGTAAGGAAGGGGGAGTATAACGGATAGCCTTAATAATATTGCTTTCCAAATATCTTAATATTTTTTTTATTATTGTATGTATGTTTCAGGCACCCCAGATATTTCAATTTGTAGCAACATTGCAGCAATATGTCCAGTCTCAGTTATCACATGTATCCTGGTGCAGATTTCTAGAATCTCTCACGCATTGTTGGATATCAAAGAGCATACTAAACCTCACACACTCTTAAACTCATGAAGATAAAAAACAGAAAAGAAGAAGAAAAATGCAGCTGTGCTGCCGAGAGAAAACTCACAAATGGAACTACATTTTAATATCTTCACTCCAACTTCAAATGCAGTACATGAGTTTAAATAATATAAAAATCTACCACTACCCCTAGAATTAAGGAATAAAAGAAGGGAAATCGTGGACTACATTCAGTAGCAAACAAAAGCATGCACATAAAAGTCCTAGTCTATCTCCTATAATCATGGAAGTTGGCACTTGAATTATTCAAGTCATGCTATCTTCACGTCCCACAATTAACCGGACAAAATACTACCAACCCGAGACCCGTTAAATAAACGATTAATCCAACAATCACCCCCTTAATCGTTTATTAACACTCTTGTCTCACAGTAGCATCTGACGACCTTTCCCGGACACCCAATATCCACCATGGTCACGTCCAAAGTCTACTCTTGCTCAACCCCCCGTTTTTTCACAACACCGGTAACGTGTAACATGGCATCCCGTTAGACACGTTCATTAATATCACGACTTTTCCCGGATCAACGGCCACTCCCCGGCCACATCCAAAGTCTTCGATTTGAACCGCCACCGCCGTACACACCGTTGTTTCTTTCAACAAACATTCTGGGCCTCTTCCGTGACAGGAGAGCATTATTCCACCGGTCAAGAAACCAAAGCCACCTGCTTCTACCGATTTCTTCCACCCGCCAAACGAACCGATTCAACACCACCTGCGTTGAAATCTTTCTGCTCGTTTTTCTTGCGAACCGCCGGTTAATCTCACCATTTTGGTTTGAATATCATGCTTCCCTCTAGCTTGTTCCGAGACACTTTTCTACCGATCAAGAAGACAATGTCACACCCGCCATTACCGCCTTCCGTCACCTGCCAAACGAACTGATTCAAAGCAACCTGCCTTTTCCCGAATCTTTCTGTCCGTTTACTCCGCATCCTGGTTAGTCTCTCACCATTTCTGGAACAAACTCGAACAAAAGAAAACCCGCAACCCAAACCGAACCTTGAGCTCTGATACCAATTGTTGGATATCAAAGAGCATACTAAACCTCACACACTCTTAAACTCATGAAGATAAAAAACAGAAAAGAAGAAGAAAAATGCAGCTGTGCTGCCGAGAGAAAACTCACAAATGGAACTACATTTTAATATCTTCACTCCAACTTCAAATGCAGTACATGAGTTTAAATAATATAAAAATCTACCACTACCCCTAGAATTAAGGAATAAAAGAAGGGAAATCGTGGACTACATGCAGTAGCAAACAAAAGCATGCACATAAAAGTCCTAGTCTATCTCCTATAATCATGGAAGTTGGCACTTGAATTATTCAAGTCATGCTATCTTCACGTCCCACAATTAACCGGACAAAATACTACCAACCCGAGACCCGTTAAATAAACGATTAATCCAACACGCATAAGGTTTCAAACAATCATCATCAGACTTACGATTCATGGCATCTTAACGTATTTGTAGATGCACATGATTAGATGCTTAGTTGTTACCATTCTTACCAATATGGAGTAATTATTGGCACCTACTACCTAGGGATGTAAACGAGCCAAGCCGAGTCAAACACTTATCGAGCCGGGCTCGTTTAAGATTTATAAAGCTCGGGCTCATTTAGGCTTGGTGTTATTTTTGATATTTTTATTAAAATGATATGAATATTAAAGTAAACTTATAAAATATAAATTATATAATATGTTGAGCTTGTTTAGGCTTGCGAGTTAAACGAGCCCACTTTTTGGGGCTTGAGCTTGGCTCATTTATTAAATGAGCTTTAATCTAGTCTTGAGCTCGGGCTCATTAAGGCTCGGCTCGTCTCGTTTCGAGCTTTTAACGATCAAAGCTCGGATAACTCGCGAGTAAATCTATGATTTGTGTTGCGTTAGGTTAAGGATTTGACAGATGTCAAGTTTGTGCATATGGATTATCTCAATGATTCGCAATGCATGTAAGTTTTTTTGTTCGATATGTTTCTCTTGTGTTTGCGTGTGTCATCCCCATAGGACATTAATAGTATTCATTTTCAGAATGATACATATCAACTGCTATAAGTTGAGTTAACATGCATGCGGGATACTACACAGTTGTTTATTTTCGTGAAGAAGGTGGTGGTTTGTAAAGATTATAGAAAAATAAGTTAGGATCACCAATATATTTCTGAATAAAATGTACCTTTATGAAAATTTATTTATTTATTCCACTAGCTCTCTCAATCTGGTTGAGTTGCTGCTGTACGTAATATTTGAAGTAAGTAAATAGAGCGAGTATTATAGGTTATAGATATTGATTAGTATATTGTTTGCAGATATGATGTTTCTTGTCAAATGATATGAAACAAGTAGCTGAGATTATTCAAAGCATCTTGCAATGTGCATTGGATTTCAGATCTCTTGTCATCACTCCACCTGGACAACATCTGCTGAACATCTCTCCTGAGGTCATTTTTTAACTTCTTATTTATTATTAGGAATTATTCAACACAAGTATACAAGCAAAAAGTTAAGGAGGGTTGGTGTCATAAAAACCTAATTACCAAGATAGCCTGGTAAGAATAGTAGGTTGCTACATTAAACCCAAAGTTAATGGACATCATTCTGTTGAATTAGCAAATATTTGATCAGAATTTGGGAGTAGATCACTAGAGCTTTTTATTCACTCCCCAATCATACCATTATAATTTTATTTGCTGATAGAATCAATCAAGAGAAACATCATCAAGTTTGTTTTATATTTCAGGTTCTTGCCATTAAACAAACTTTCTACCAAAACATGAGGCAACTCTACGCATGCTATCTCAACTCTCCTAAGAATGTAGAGTTCGGTACGTGTCCCGCGCTTCTGGGAGTACCTTGATTACAATCACCATTATTCCGATGTCTTCAATCAAGAAATCGGCTCACATATTTTCTCCTTCTATGCCTAGGCATGCATGTACAAGAAAATCATGTTACAGGATGAAAGAGGGTAGCTAGGGTTTCTCTACTTGTTTGGTTTTGTTATATTCAAGGAAAGATGAGGTGTGATCCCCAAAGGATGCTTTCGTTGTGGTAAACCTGTTCATACTCCAACTGAATGTCAATTCAAAGAAAATGTTTGTTTCATTTGTCACAAGCCCGATCATAAAATAGCTGGTTGTCCACAACGAAAGGAGGGAGGATCCAGTGGGTCGTCTTCAATTCTAAGAAGAAGGACCCTCCCAAGGCGAAAGGTCGGGCATTTCAAATGACAGCAGAAGAAGCACAAGATGCAGGGGAAGTTGTATCTGGTTTGCTTTTATTATATTCTTCACCTGTTTATGTGTTATTCGACTCTGGGGCAAATTGGTCATTTGTATGCAATAAATTGACCACCGTATGCAGTATGCAGTAAATGATATGAAATGAGGTATATGAGCGGTATACGTGAACAGTTATGGAATGCTTTGTTAGCTGATAGCGGATGTTTATTATGATCTATTAGGCGGGATTCTCGGGCTGGGTCCAATATACAAACAGGTCAAGTACTGTTACTTGTTAAATGTATTTCCGACTTAATCACAATACTTTCTGTGGATTTTTTAACTAACTTCTATTGACCCACGAGACATAAACTAACACTTGATTATTTGAAACGTGTCTTATACTCGTGCATGTGGCTTAGATGATCGGCTTTGTGAGGTGGGTTGTCCTCAGGTAGTTTGGTTTTAGATGACTGATACCAATGAGACTTTCTATTATTTTGCTAACGGTTTGGATTATGTTACTCTTAGAATTACTAATGTTCAGTTTTAAATTATTTGTTTGTTCCTTTGATGCTTGGTGATGAGAGAGACAGAGAGAGGTGAAGAAAAAGAAAGAGGAGTTGTTTGGAAGCTTGAGACTTTTTTATGAAATTGATGGTATAGTTTTTTGGAAACGAAATTGCAAAGTTCCTTACCTATTTTGTTAATAAAAAGATAATTTACCTATATTGATACTTTAGAAAAAATAGGTTGTTATTTAGTTACCTTAACTTTATATTTGAGGGGCTTATTTTTACTCTTCACATATGTCGATCCACATGCAGACGTGCAATATGCTTTTATGAGACTATATGTTTAGTATTGGGGGTACAAAAAGAATCCTTTTCTTTTTAGTTGTATCTACTGTGTGATAAGAAAGCGTTCTTAGTTCAGTTCGGTAGAACGTGGGTCTCCAAAACCTGATGTCGTAGGTTCAAATCCTACAGAGCGTGATTCTGTTCTTGTTAGGTCTAATTAGAATTCAATAACTTCACTCATTTGAACAACAACCTGAATTGAACCTCCCGCGGATAAAAAAAAAGGAGGAAGTCAATAAAAAAGAGATGTTAATGAATCAAAACATACAAGTCAATAAAAAAGGACCGGTTGCAGCAAAGCTAATCTAATTTTTAATCCTTTTTATTGTAAGTACCGAATTTAAAAGCTTATTGTATATACTCGTATCTTCTTATGAGGCAAACTTTTCAAAAAGGTATAAATGTATGAAACTTATACTCTGTGCATTAAATCTATATTACTTTTTCAATTGAATATAAATACAACACATAATATCTCAATGTTTGAGACCTATTTATATAATTTTTTACTTTTCAAAAAAAATTAAAATATACAATACATAATATAAAATAAATTAAAAGTTAGAATACACATAATAAAAGTTTTTAATAGTCGATACAAAGAATATAATACAAAAATATACACGGTTATCCATATTAGTAAAGATAACTTAGTATTTTTATCTAATAGCAAAAGGGTTAGTAGGTCAACATAAGTTAGGTAAAACCCGATAGGGTACATAAATACTTTTGATCTACTTGTTCACCAATGTTTATTCAATCTATAAATCGTAATTAAGTAACCGAAATTCCACTTAATATTCCAATATTCATGAGCTTTTTGGAGTAATTAAACTTTGTGGTTCGCTATAATCGAGGGTAATAGATAGAGGTGACTTCAAGAGGTATTTACGAATAAAAAACATCTATTCTCTTACGTTTTCTTCCTACTCCCTAAAACATAACATGTGGACTCCATTAATTCTCTTTTTTCACATCATTCATTAATTCTGATACTTGTGATGATCTTATAAGTAGGAGGATAAGTAGGATGGATAAAGTAGAAAGATATATTATGTCTCTTACGAATATGGCCATTATCTAACCTGGGCCATATATATTTTTCATATGTACTACACACACATATATCTTTTAATATATATAAAAGACTAATTTACAAAAAATTATTAGATGATCTTGATTTAATCTTAGCCATTCATTCATTTAATTCTAAAATTTTGATTTTGACTTTTTAAAGTCAAACTAATGTGAATTAGATAAAGTTAACCCTTAATCAAACTTAATTTTTAAAATTAAATTCTAAGAGATAAGATGATTAGTAAAAAAGTATTATTTAAATTACATAATAACGTAAATATAAGATCTATATTTGTTTAGACACTTATGCATTAACAAGTTTATTATTTTATTTTAATCTCACCATGTATCTAAATTAAATAGGAATTATAAGTTAAAAATCTTTATTATTAAGATCTACATTTATTTAAATTATTTTATATTGAAAAAGAGAAATATATAAGAACATTATAAAAATTGACAATTTACAGTGATTAATTAATTATTTTGGGTTTTATTTAATTATTATAACTTTTCCAGAGTTACCATAAAAAGTTATTTTTGATTTTTTTCTATTAACACAATCAAACAAAATCAGTGATTCGATTTATAAAATATATTACGGAATTGTAAACAAAATATTTAATGAACTTTTATATATTTTCTTAGATTTGGGATATAAAAAAATGTTTACATACAATAAAATGAAAATGAAAGTTAATTATATTATTTTTATAGGGGAAAAATTGATTGTATATAATTGTAATAACAAAAAAGTAGCTAATACAATTTAATTTTCCAACTTACTATTGATTTAAAATCAATTTAATTTGTGTTAGGATGTTTATCTAATTGAAACTTTTTATCCACTACACAAATTTTAAAATAAATTATCTATGGTTAACATACAATGCAAACCTTATCATTATTAAATTTTTTATTATTTTTAAAGTAGTCATCAATTACTTTTATATGTCAACTGACTTTAATATAAAAAAATTAGTTTTCAACAAAGTTTCATATTGTACTTTTATTTTGTCAATACAAAGTAATTATATATTTAAATAAACAAATATAAAAATCATACTTTAATGAGTACCCGTGTATTTACACGGACATTAAACTAGTATATATATATATATATATATATATATATATATATAATGAATTCATGGGTGGGCAATGACATTGAAGGAGGAGGAATTGGACGGCTCGGATCTAAACGAGAACTGTTTTTCGTACGAAAACCGCGAGAACCAATCTGAGCCGTCCAATTCCTCCTCCTTCAATGTCATTGCCCACCCATGAATTCATCATATGCACCATGGCACACGCTCCACATCCATGAGTTTCACTTTATCAAATCAACAACTAAGATTGTATCTCGCAGTTCTCGTACGAAAAACAGTTCTCGTTTAAACAGTTCATCATATGCACCATGGCACACGCCCCATTCAAATGAGAATGAGAAATTAATTGAGAATGAGAGACTAAATCTCGGTCGTTCATTTTGTAAGTGGAATTCATGGATGGAGAGCGTGAGGGAATCTAGTGTGACAGGGTGCATGTGAGAAATTCATGGGTAGACAATGACATTGAAGGAGGGGGAATTGGACGGCTAGGATTGAGTCTCCAATTCTCAATTTATTTAATGTTCTTATTTGAACCTCCCACTATATATATATATATATATATATATATATATAGTTATAGCTGATAATTAATGTTATTTGTTGTTTAATGTAGAAAAATATTATGTTATTTGTTTTCTGAGAATTATTGTTTAGTATTAAATAATGTGATTTACTACTAATGAAAAATATTGTTTTACACTTTACGAGCCTATTACTAAATTATACAGGCCTTCAAATTCTTAAAACCGACCTTAATAGTAAACTAGAAAATTATTCTTAAAACCGACCTTAATAGTAAACTAGAAAATTAAGTTTAGAAGTCAGGTTGATAACATTCTATTTGTTTGGTGTATTGTTAAGGTATTTGTAATTTTCTCTTAAATCTGGCAATAGAGTTTTTGTAATGTGTTTTTAAGTTCTTAATAAAGTGTTTGTAGTCAAAAAAAGAAAAGAAGTAAATGATACATGTAGCTAATAATATTTAACTTAGGTGATATTATTTTTACCTACCATTTAAATAATTAAAACACTCAAATAAGTTTAGAACTTTCATTTAAATGGTATCTGAGAGTAACATCATATATGTTAGGTTTTTTTGGAAAAGCAGCCATTTTATTAATGAAATATAACTCTACAAGAAGTAGAGATATAAGAAGGGTTACGAGGTGAAGCCTAAACAAAACACCAAGAAACTATTCTATGCAAGGTTCTAAAAAACGTAAGGTGTGGCGTGACGACGATGTCAAGCCTCAAGCTTTACGAGTTATGGCGAAGCCATGACGTTTTTTAAGGCGTCATTTAAGGCGGCAATTTTGTATATATTTTATAATAATATATGTCCAATCTATCATTATTAATATACAATTTACACAAATTTACACAAATGAGGAGCAAATTAACTTATACAAATTAAAAACTACAAATTTATAGAAGTTCAATACACGCGATCGTAAAATGTATATAAAAAAGACCATTTTAAAAAAAAAATTAATTTCTACGCGCCACGCTTTAAAAAACTCGCCATTTGGCGCGCCTTAGCACCCCTTATCGCGCCTTATCCCGCCTTGTCGTACGCCACGCCTAACCCCACCGCCAAGGGCTGTTTCTTAACGGCGGCCTCGCGCCTTGGCGCGTTTTTTAGAACCTTGATTCTATGTCATACAGCTCTTTCTCAGTTCTTTAACAGCCATGGCCAAGTGCAGTTATATCAGGAGTGCCACTGCCAAAGGAGTCACCAGCCAATCTTCCCACTTTAGGTCTCTTATTTTCTTGACTTTTCCTTTTAACCAACTAAATAAAAAGCTTTGTGTTTCAAACACAATCTCGTCACCGTTCCTATTTTTGTCTTTAAACATAAGATCATTATGCCATTTCCATATACCATATGCCAAATACGAAACAACTCCATCCCATAATAAACTTTGTTTTGACGACCACGAAGCTCCCTTCGAGTTATGCAGCTCATTCAGATCTTCAGCTCCCTTGAAGTTCAAGTTCCACCATTTAAAAAACTCTCTCCAAATTTCCGTAACAAACTTACAATTAATTAATGCATGCGCTGTATCTTCCTGCTTGTCCCAGCATCGATGACAGAGGACTGATGGGATATCTAAGCCCCGATTGCTAAGGTTAATCAAGACCGGAAATCTGTCTCTATCAGCCCTCCATCTGAAGATATTAATTTTCTTCGGAATCCATTTGAGTCATCTAGTTTCTTGTAGATCTCATCGCTGCATCTGTAATCTTTTTTCTTCCAGAACTTCTCTCAACAGTTTCACCGAATAGCACAGACTCTCTTTTAGCTGCCATATCCATTTGTTTTATGCAAAATTATTCAAAGAAAACTGTTCCACCAAGGATTTTAGCGTTGAGACTTACCACAACCACCCCCTAAGTTTTCCAGATCCCACACCCAATTGGAATTAACCCAGACACCCATCTGACCAATTTTCGACTCTTTATCTCTGACTTTATTAAAGACTCGAGGGAACAAGACCGACAACTTACCCACCCCGACCAATCATCTAACCAAAAACGAACATTCAGATCATTGCCCAATTTGATACTCAAGAATGACTACAACGACACACCAATTGACTCAAACTCAAAAATTGACTTGACAATCCCTCCCCAAATAGACGATTGACTCATACCCTCACTTGACTCAAATCCCCCCGACACCCCATATACACTTTTGATCACCCTAACCTAAAGATCTTTATCATTTATTTTGAATTTCCACAGAGAGCAAACATCTGTTAAATGACTTTAAATCAACGATATTGAGACCCCCCCAAAAGAACGGATCGTATCTTCCCATTTCACCCATACCAATTTTCTTTTTACCCCATCCCCATCCCAAAAAAATGAACACCTCAAACTCTCAAGCACACGAAAGACAGAAGTAGGAGCATGAAATAATGAGAATAAGTACATTTGAGCCATCTAGTTATATGTATCATTTCTTCCCCAAATAGAAGAAGTACATTTGAGCCATCTAGTTATATGTATCATTTCTTCTTAAAAACCTCATATTTTATACCTATTCAATAACATATTGTAATTTTAAAAACCAAATTTTTATAAATTGATATTTTCAAAAAAATTAAATAAAATAATGAAATTTTCATCAACTACGCATGATAACTAGCATTCTCACACATTTGATTAAACTCTAATTAACATGAAAAAACGAAAATCAAACCACTAACAAAATGATATAATCTTGGAATCATCACTCTAGCTAACATTTGACTATCAAACTACACATCATAAAAAAACATCGAACAAAGTCAAACACTATAAGATTATTTCAAGTTGCTCATTAACTTTATGATAAAATTAAGCAATAAGAAATAATTTAATACTCTATACAAAAGAATATTTTTTTTAATATTATATAAAACGAAAACTTTTAATTTCTAAGTTTGTAGTAAGTTTCTAAATACGAGTATATTCGGTATGTAGTTTTTTAAACTATAGAACATATTAACTTTCTAATTTTACTTATAAATATTACATATTATATTTGTCATGAGACTTTAACTCGCAACACGTGGATCGAATAGGAAATTAATTAGAATACACACACAAAACTTCTAATCCTACAACTAACACTACTAGGTTATTAATCCTTTGGTGGTATGAAGCTTTTTGGAGGTTGAAACCTTTTATTTCGAATATAAAAACTTCGGCATTGTTTTAATGAAGGCTTGCTAGAAGCTTTTATTTAAAAAAAACTACAAAATAAAACGCTAGTTGAAGCATTTATATAAGTTTTTTTTGAAGCCCTTATCTTGTGAAATTACACTAATACACTAACCGGATTGTTTTTTATGTGTCATTATCATTTAATTTTTTGGTAATATTCTTTTATGTCATTTCCACTAAACAACTTCAACCAATAGCTACTCTATGAAACATATGTAACAAAAAGAGCTACTAATTTACAACTTCGAGCGGCGTTACTATTTGGATTCCCTTTTCACTTAAGTTAAGATCTCTTATGCTATGATTAAACATGACATATTATATTTTCTTACAAATATGAAAGTAAGACCTGTAAAAGAACTCATTCTTGACTTAAAAATAAGAGATCCACTTTCATGTTTGTAAAAAAAACATAACATGTCATGTTTTACCACAACATAAGAGGATCTTAACCCTTTCATATATACTAGACATATCACATCAATTAATTACAGTTTTCAATACAGATCATACATATACATATATACATAGGTCAATTTAGATTAGCAACTAGCAAGTGTGTCCAATTGTAATCGCCCTTTTAATTAGTTCACACATATCTTGTAGTAATTATAAAAAGTTAACGGTAATAAAAAATTTTGTTTGACATTAATGAAGCGTGCATGAATGCACGCGTGTGTAACACAAGTACACGATTCTCTTTTCATGCTCATCATTTTATGCCTTATTCTTCGGGCATGCCTCTTCCTTATTTTATTGTACTTTTGGTATTGTAGGCACCATAACGTTTTTTTTATTCACTAAATTAATTATTATTTTTATTTATTATCCAAATCCAATAGAATCATAATAAGTTTAGCACATCATACAGTCAAACCTGAATAAATTACCCCAAGTCTACAATCATATGATTTTTCTAAAGTTAATCTTTACCATAACAACTATTTCGATTTATGGTTTAGATAACAATTAAAAATATCCGTAATGTTAACATAAATTATATTAGGTGATATTCAGTCGCATCTAATTTAAATAACTAAGCAATAAAATTATTAAACAATCATTAATTTAAATGGTTTGTGAGTATAACATTATGTAATTCAGATAATGTTAACAGATAACAGGTGTGGAGACGTAAAATGTACGGTTTGTGGATGATCCTGGGCATAATCAAGGCTTCAATTACGGGTTTGAACTGTTGTTTGCCTCACAGGGTTAGGATGTCATACTTTATTATTGACTTCTCTTAGGCGGGTAGGCTCTTGATTGATTGGTTTTCAACATAGTAAGGTTGCATTTCATTGACTTGTAATAGGAAGATGATATTTTCACTTATAAAGTTGATTCATTCACTACAAACTCATGTTTTATTAACTTGTAACATAGCTTCAAAAGTGTTGTACTTTTAGTGTATGCATCAAATTTATAAGTGAAATAATCAACTCTCTTTCTAATAAAGTGTTGTAATTAGAGTTGTGCTAATTGTGCTAGCATTTGTTTTTGTATTTGTTGGTATTAATGAATACAATTCTTACTTGTTTATAAAGGGTGTGCAATTCTTCTTTTATAGCTCTTGTTCCTAAAAAAGCCTATCCGCTTGTAGTAAATGATTTTAAGCTCCAATAAGCTAGTGTTTTAAAAAGTCTCGAGTCTTTTTGTTGTCGTATTTTCTCGATTTTAAAGAAGATAAAAAAATAGTTAACATGGTTAGATTGGAAGATGATTCTGGCTAATAAAGAAAGTGAAGGTCTAGGAGTAGGGAGTTTAATGGCAACAAAAAGTTTAATTTTAATAGTGAAATAGAAATATAGATACAATATAGAAAGTTGGGCATAAAGATCATAGCTGATTTATATGGATCCGAAGTTTTTGTTCTCGCATTTAGAATATATCGTCGAAGGTAAACATTTGTTGTTAGAGGGCCCTCCGCAACGCTCTCCCCGGTAAGGCAAAATCTACTATGTAGAGGTATTCCTGTAGTGGATTCGAGCTGCCAGTTTTGTGCAAGCCCACAAGGATCTTTGTGTCATCTGTTGTTTCAATCCCAAAGGTGGTGTCGGTGTGGAGGAAAATCTTTGGTGATTGGTTCAATCGGCCTTTTGCTTCTCTCCCCGAGTTCTTGGATCATACGAAGAAAACATTCTATTACTAGAAAAGTGATAGAAGGAATTGGTTTTGTGCTTATTTGGGGTGTTTGGAAATGGAGAAATAAAATTCTTCACGCGGAGGACTCAGCGAAAGAAACAATTATACAAGAAGATTTGGTCTCGGAGATGCAACATCCGTCACTGTTTTGGTTAAAGACCAGATGCAAAAGGAAGATGATAAATTGCTTTGGAGGTGTATGTATCATGTTTTTTTTCCATGCAATATAGTTATGCAGCTTTAAAAAAACAAATTTTATATAGCTACAATTCAATTAAGAAACAAGGGGTCAAAAACCTTTTTTAGCGGCGAAGAGATGATGCTTAGGCCTTGGGCATGCGGAGTCAGCTTGGCCCTTTGTATTGATCGGTACCGAGAATTTTTGAAATTGTTCGGCAAGTGGATGTCAAAGAGAGTGTGTTTGTTGTTTATGCATGGTTCCGAGGTAGAGAAAATGAAGAAAGACGGTCATATGAGTGTTAAAAAAAAAAAAAAAAAAAATACTTACCCACTATACATATAAACACTCCCCATTTCAAAGCATTTTCATACTACCTTTTCTACCTCCTCTCTAAAAAACTTATAAAATACGTATATTCTTTAATTACATTTTCACTTCAATATGGAGTCTTCTTCCAACACGCCAAACTCCCCTCGCTCCAAAAGCGTCAACCGAATCCGGGTTTCAATTTTTGTAGAACCGTCACAGTCGGTTGGATAAAATAAAAGGAAAAAGGCTAGTTTCTTTGACTTAATCAGCGGTTTCATAGGAAGAATTTAATCAGTTACTCAAAGATTTTGGTAGCTTCCGAAGTTCAATAGACGAGTGCAACACAAATCTTCTTGAGCAGAATAAATGTAAGTTTGTCTACAAGAAGAAAAGAAGTTCCGAAAGGCGTCACAATTTCTAAAACAATCTGATGAATGTGTGGAAGACGAAGATCCCAAGGCCATTAAGAGAGCAAATGATGCAATAAAGAAAAATATGGGTTAATTTAAACTAAGTAGATGTAATCTTTTGTTATTTTAATAAAAATTAGTTGTTAGTCTAATTATTTTTATTTTTTCACAATTATTAGTCATATCTAATTCTACAAATTTTTATTAAATTTCATTGTATTAAAAGTAGAAAGAAAAAACTATATAATTAATTTAGAATAAAAAGGTTGAAAGATAAAATAATCGAGACAACTCTTAAACAGATTAAATTTTTTAAATTTCTAATGTAAATCGATGAGAATTATTGAACTTTCAACCTGAATAAAGGAGGAGGTTCACTCGTGTACATAACTAATTATGCCTTCTATAATTTCTTCTTTCTCTTTTTGGTCCTTTTCTTCCACTTTCAAGCTCATTTAAAATTAAGAAGACAAATGAAAGCACAAAATTCGGGCTTTAAAACACTTATCATCCATAATTACATCTCTGGATTTTTTTAAAGAAGGCAATTCTTCAATAATATATTTTACTAGACAAATTTTCAACAACTTCACCATCATAAGGTAAGTTTAATAATGACAATGGTCCCGCATTTGTTGAGGCTGAGAATAGAATTGTTTCAACAATTAAGTTACACACATACATATAAATTTGTTTATATATATATATATATATATATATATATATAATCAGGATCAAGTAAAAAAAAATTTAGGGTACAAAGAATAAGGAGAAATATGGTGACGACACGTGTCCATTTAATTTAAAAAATATAAAAGGGTAAAATAGGTACATCAAGGTAAATATAAAATTCTCTCTCCTACCCAACTAACCCACTCCCCACGTCCCACTCCATACGTATACATCTTATCGCTCCATTCCACTCATTAAACCCTAATCGCCCCCATTGCAGTCGTCATCCACCCTCTGCCGACCACCGCGTCTCCACCACCAAAACCGATCGCCGCCTGTTGTAGTCATCTTCGCCGCCTCGCCTTCAGTTCTCCGCCTCGCCTGTTGTAGATCCTTCCCTCCCCTGTTCAATCGCCGCCGCCGCCCTGTTGACCCTAAATCGCCGTTCATCTCTGTGGTCTTCCATCTCCGCCTCCTCCATGTTATTTGTCACGAAATCCACCGCTAGCAAAGCCACCGTCGCTGTTGTAGACTTCTTCGCCCTGTGACGTCATCTCAGATCACAACCGCCAGCGAAGCCATCTATCTTTTTTACCTCCGGCGAAGGTTACGAGAACGGGAGCGCCGTGGTTTACCGTGGGTCTTCCTTTGGGTGGTCGATTTTTCGAAGCTTTTTCCATCTCTGTGACGCCGTTGCTGCCATCACTAGGTTTACGGTATGGTTCTTCTAGCGACACCATCTGTCTCGATTAGGTTTACGGCAAGGTTAACGCTATCGGTCTCGATGCTCGCTGCTTTTGCAGATGCACAATGGTGGTTCGATTTCTAGGGTTTTTGTTATCTTTGTGAGAAACGATATCAGATTTGTATCATTTATTTTTTTTGTTTTTCAAGAACATTCTTTGACCTGTTTCAATTAATTTTTGTTTTGTATAACATTCTTATGCATGAGATGCATGAGATGATTTATTTGTGCATCTGATTCTTTTGGTAGTGCTTATTCATCAGATGATTTTGAGTTATGATCAATGTGAATCAGTTTTCTAAGTGTTATTTTGAATCAGTTTTCAAGTGGTGAATGTCTCGTTAGCATTTAATCCTTGTATAAGTTTTGTAATTTTGCTAAAATGAATTATAGTTGAATCAGTTGTGCATCTTTCATTACCCGAGGTGCATCAAAAAAGTTCAGAGGCTATGTGTTGTGATTTTTTTATTACAGTGTGTAAGTGTGCATCAAAAGAGAAAAAATGACGATTAGCAAATAAGTGAGAAAAAAATTCTGGAGAAAAAAGCCATAATTTTAGGAATAGGTTTGAAATTTTAAAGATTTAAAGGTCAATAATACCCCTGAGTGTTATTTTTATGTAATAAAAAAAAGGAAAAAACCAATTTTTTAGGAGCGGTTATAGAAAAAATGAATGGCTGAGATTTCTTCTTACGTTTAGTAGCATAAAACTTTTTTTAGTGGATCCCCTCCCTATATATATATATATATATATATATATATATATATATATATATATATATATATATATATATATATATATATATATATATATATATATATAGAATTGATCGAATTTTCAACAAATTCTATTTGCGGTTCTCGCATTAATAATTGTTTTTAATTGAAATTTTGTCTATATATATATATACACACACACACACACACGCGAGTTATTGTGAGAATATGTATTTTGATGAGATTGTGAGTACAAATCTTATCCTTCATTAAATGTTGATCAATTATATCTAACGTTCACAATTCACCCGTTGCAATTCATAGTCGTCGCAATTTATGGTTGGATAATGAATAAAATGAAGAAGTAAATATAGATCATCCGATTAAATCAAATAAAGAGAAAAAATTAAATCTCCAATTTTCATATATATATATATATATAAACACACACACACACACATAGGGGACGGTTCAAACAAGAACTGTTTTTCGTACGAGAACTACAAGAACTAATCTTAGCCGTTGATTTGATAAGTGGAATTCATAGATGTGGAGCGTGGGGGGATCATGTGTGACAAGGTGCATGTGATGAATTCATGGGCGGGTGATGACATGGAAGGAGGGAGAATTTGGCGGCTCAGATTGGTTCTCGTACGAAAAACAGTACTTCTCGTTTGAACTTTTGCTTATATACAGGGGACAGTTCGAATGAGAACCGTGTTTCGTATGAGAACTACGAGAGCCAATCTTAGTCGTTGATTTGATAAGTGAAATTCATGGATGTAGAGCGTGGGAGATCAAGTGTGAAAGGGTGCATGTGATGAATTCATGGGTGGGTGATAACAATGAAAGAGGGGGAATTGAACGGCTCAAATTGGTTCTCGCGGTTCTCGTACGAAAAACAGTTCTCGTTTAAACTTTTGGCTTTACACACACACACACACACACACACACATATATATATATATATATATGAGGGTTCATTCGAGAAACATTTTTATTGTAAAAATCGCGAGAACGAATCTTGACCTTTAATTAAAAATAATCCGCGCTAATAATTTTGGCGGCTCACTGTGACTCATGAATGGATCATTATGAGAAATACTATGTGAAATCAAGCCTCACAAATTAATGACGGCTCAGCAGACTCAATTCATGGAGACAAAAATACCCCTTATTAAGAGTCATTAATTAGGTTACAAACAGTTCTCACAGTTCTTGCATGAAAAATAGTTCCGATTAGACTTTTTCACACACACACACACACACACACACACACACACACACACACACACACACATATATATATATATATATATATATATATATATATATATATATAGGGGACGGTTCAAACGAGAACCGTTTTTCGTACGAAAACTGCGAATTCTAGTTATATTCATTGATCAAAGATATGGAGGGTTGAGATTAAAGAAATGTTAATGGATAACCTTAAAATAATTAAAGTTATCCTTATTTAATAAATGGTAGTTTGGACATTTTTACATTACCTCCACATTTTTTAAACCAATATATATAATGGGGTAGGACCCCAATCCTAGGGCTTCAGGCCCTACTACCATCCAGGAAAGAAGTAAGTCCGGGAGATTCCAAATGGTTCCGGAGACTCCCATTCCCTAGAGATTCCAAATGGTTCCGGAGACTCCCATTCCCTAGAGACTCCGAATAGTTCCGGAGACCCACAGTCCCTGGAGATGAGAGCCTGCTCTGGAGACTCTCATCCCCTGGAGACTTCTAATACTTCTGGAGACAACACTTTCCTGTAGCTGAAGACCGTCAGGAGGGTCTTCGGCTTCACCTCTAAAAGATACGCGGATCACATATTCCCAAGAAACAGGGCTGCCTATCAAGTCGCATTTAAGGATAAGTACGGAAGGGCTGACATTCAAGTACACTACACAGACTCCCTAAGGATCTTCTGTACGGAAGATCCACAACAGAAATAATCATCGTAGGTAAACGGATCTTCAACACGTGGACAATGATCTAAAGGCCCTGGTATGTCTTCTCCTTATTATAAAAACCCATTACACTCATATCATAAGACATATATAAAAAACCCACAAGAACATACTCAACACTCCTCCACACTAACTTAAGCGTCGGAGAGGAATACGGGGATCCATCCCCGTCTTCCCCTAACGATAGGTGTAACACCGTATTTTCTAAAACACATTTTTACTATACGCGCGGAAGCAAACAACCTAATTACATATATATATATATATAACGCAAATACAACTTTTCTGGTTTTTACTATACAAAATACAACCACGGTGTTAATTACAAAACAGGCTCTAAACAAAACATCTAATATCAGAGTATGACCAGTCCATAATTCCAGCTTCAACCACATCACCTCACCAGGTGTATCCTGTAAAAGATTTCAACAGTGGGGAATTAGCACAAAGCTAAGTGAGAGAATAGATACCACAAACATACAAGGCATAATGCCCAAACAACAATGCTCAACAAACAAGAGAACCGGCGGTCTTGCGGGACCTTCAACCAATGTCGGCCAAAGCAATGGTCTACCGATAGCCCAGTTACAACAGACAACAATAATAGCACTTCTTGATTACAACAAATGCAAATCAAGACAACTACTAATACTGTATATCTCCAAACATAGACCCAGCTGAATAACAACCGCCAAGCTGATCTCACAACACGTCATGTATATATACAGAAAAGAGCAAACAATCAGGTGATATATCTTATACATCCAAGATATATATCCACTCACCGATATCTTCAATTGTTCAGATAACTCAGTCTATTCTCAACTACTGAGTCTTGCCTCCACCTGAACAAACAACTAACAATCAGTAATTGCTTAATCAACAAACAATAAGCACATTACTGAAATCAAACATATATGTACATGCAATCACAAATACATATCAACTCATGTATATACAACCAATATACCACAATTCACAATTACCCTTTACTTACTGTAATATTCGTGAATTCATCCAACTCCTTAGCTTAGGCAATTCATTCATTCTTTTAAAAAGCCAAAGCAACAAGTTCATGTTTATCTTCAAATCATTCCAGAGTTGATCTTTCATAACACAATATTCATCAATTCCAAGCATAGGTATGTTGGAAATCCGATTGTGTTCAAATCCGACAAGACCAAATCCGATTGGTTCAAATCCGATTAACATGAAATCCGAGAATATCTAATTCCGATTAACTCCAATTCCGAGTGAAGGAAAATCCGATTAAACATACAATCCGATAAAACAACAATCCGAGAGTATCGGAATCCGAGTGAAAAGGCGTATTAACATTCAACCTAGTCGGATTCCGAGCAAAGAGACGGAATCTGAATACTTCACACAACTTAATATCATTTATGAGCAATTCTTGTCGGAATCCGAGCGAAAGGCGGAATCCGACTCATTCAACTTATGAATTCCGAGTCCTTCATATCTCCACACATTTTCAACTTTAACTTCATTTTTCTAAACTGATTTCATGCATACAAGTTTATACAAGTTTCCAGAAATCATTCTAAACATGCACACAACACTTATTGATCAAGAAATCTAACATGCATACATTCTATGATCATCAAATCATCAAACAAGCTTCAATCGGAATTCATAGATATAAATACACAAATCTATAAAACCGAGATTAAACTACAATCAACATAATGGCATAGAATTTCTAACCTTCTAATAATGTTAAACACTTCAAGAAGATTGGATTTAACAATGTATAAGATTTCTTCTTCTTCTTCTCGGCCGTAGGTACACAAACACTTATTGTCTATTATAACAAGCAAAGAATACATGGAGGAGGTATGGGCACCCCCACCAACCGGCTACCCCCCCCCCCCCCCATACTCACACCAATCTATTATTAATATTATATAATATTATTTTTCTTAAATGAATAAAAGAAAATAAATCACATAATAATCAATTAACACTTATCAACAAATAAATTAATTCACTTAGCAAATTAATTTCCAGATTAATTAATTAATTACCTTAATTAATCTAGGCCGGTAAGGAGGGTGTTACAATAGGTGTTAGTTGTTTTTGCAGGGTTTATCTCGAGTTGATCATCAGAAAGTAAGGCAATCACGCATAAGACAGCAGAGTTGATCATCATTAAACGGAGAGGTGTTAAATTACGAAAATTATACCAAATTAACGAGAAAATTATGCTCTTTAATTTGATACTGGTCTTGATATATATTTTTTCAAATTTTTTTCTTGTGTTTACTTGGTTTTTTTTAGCACAACTCAACATGTGCACAAGTGCAAATTTTACATATGTGCACATTTTGCACTTGTGCATATGCACAAATTCACCTAGTTTTTTCAGTATATATGTAAATATGCACATGTGCAAAATTTGCACTATTGCAAATGTTGAGTTGTAGTTAAAAAAAAACCCAATAAACTCGACTTTTTTTCTCAAAAAAATATAACAAGATCAGTCTCAAATAAAAGAGCATAACTTTGTCGTTAATTTGGTATATTTTTCGTAATTTAGCACCTTTTTGTTTGATGGATATAATTAGTTTTAAAAAAGTGGGGAAAATATAAAAATGTCTATACTACCATTTCCTATTTATATAAAATAAAAAAGACGGGAACTTAAATGATTGGTCAGAAATGGCTCTCGCAGTACTCGTACGAAAAACAGTTCTTGTTTGAACCGGTCTCTCTCTCTCTCTCTCTCTCTCTCTATATATATATATATATATATATATATAGGCAAAATTTCAAACGAGAACTGCGAGAACCAATCTGAGCCGTCCAATTTCCCTTCCTTTAATGTCATTGCCCACCCATGAATTCCTCACATGGACCCTGCCACACTTGATCCCCTCTACGCTCTCCATCCATGAACTTCCCATATCCAAGGAACGACTGAGATTGGTTCTCGCAGTTCTCGTACGAAAAACAGTTCTCGTTTGAACCCTCCCCTAGATATATATATATATATATATATATATATATATATATATATATATATATAGGGGAGGGTTTATGCGAGAAGTGTTTTTATTGCGAGAAATGCGAGAAGCAATTTCATCTGTTGATTGGTTTTTGATCATGTGGTTCACATTAATAATAATTAATATTTTTATTTAATTCAAAAGGGTAAATTAGTAAACAAAAATATTTTCTCTCTCCTCTTTAATTAATTTTTTTCTCTAATTAATTTTTTTCCAGATCTTACTTTTATTTTATTATTAATATTGTGTTCACTAATGAACACATCCTACAATTTACAAACGTTTTGTTATGTATACGGTTTTCATTAGTGAGCACATCTATGCCAACGGCTATCAAAACCATTAATAAACATTTTAAACCGTATAATTCGAAGTTCACTAGTGAGCATTTGACATACAAAATACCAAATTTTTTCCTAAAACAGCAAATGTTCATTTGTGAACACATAATACACTACACTAAATAATGAAAAATGAAAATTAATAACGGATAACAATCTTCATTCGTGAACCCATAACACACCGAACAAGATTACCAAAATATTTATAATTTATCTGAACATTAAAAAAAGAAAATTAATAATGGATAATAAATAGTCTCTATTATACACAAAAACTTAAAATAATGAACACAAATATTGATCATGTCTCAAGCACCTACCTTTATAAAGCAAGAAACTATTCAAATCTTTTGTAGACCTACTTTGATACCCAAACCATTCCAATAATTGAAAAATTAGGCCGATGAAGATGTCTTGTATTTCATTATTATCTCTATATTAAATGCCAGCAAGACTTAAAGGTGTTTGACCTCATATCTGATTCTCGTGGCTTTGAGTGTATGCGGTAGTGGCGAGGTAGCTTTGAGGGAGGAGACGACGGCGTTGAGGGAGGTGACGTCAGAAGGCAGTGGTGGTGTGATGCTCACTAACGATGTAAGGCAGCAAAGGGCGACAACAACGTTGACCCGAGATTTGATTACTGAAAAGATCGATAATCTGTAAATGTTGTTGTTATAGTTGATAGAAGACGGTGCAACGATGGAGATGGCTAACGAGGGAGATGGATTGTGTTGAGATATATTTTGATGGTTGTGATATTCAAATGTCGCCGGAGGCTGAAATATATTAGTATGTAGGTTTTTTTTACGTCTCTACCTAACAAAAAAGGTGAAGAAATAAGTATGGCAAGTTGATAAATTAGGCATGGGATTTAATGGGGGCAAAAATTACTATAATATCCTTTTGGTTTATATTCTAGTAACCTATAATTCCCAATTAATTACTATAATACCATGATTATTAATAACCATTGATCAAACGATCTAAGGGTCTGAAACACTTCTCGCACTTCTCGCAATAATGAAGCTTCTCGCATGAACCTCCCTATATATATATATATATATATATATATATATATATATATATATATATATATATATATATATATATATATATATATATATATATATATATATATATATATATATTTATATATATATATATATATGAGGGTTTTTGCGAAAAGTGTTTTAATTACGAAAAGTTTGAAAAGCAATCCTAACCTCTTATTTGTATTTGATCTAATTGCTTAGATAAATATTAATTTTTGACTTTTTTTAACTCAAAAGTGTAAATAGCAAACAAATTTTTTTTCTCGTTTTCTTCTCTCTCCTACAATATTAAACAAAATAAATAAGAAATAATTTAATAGTAAGTTAATGAATTTAAGAGTTCAACAATGAACACAACAAAAAATTTACAAGTGTTTAGTTATTAACTATTGTTTTCTTTAAGTTTTTTTCTATTTTTTCTAAATCATTTTCCCCATATATGCCGTAATTTTTTTTTTTAATTAATGTTGTTTCTATTTTGATTTTCTCTACTTATTTTCTAAGATTGATATATATCGGGTATTCATTAATAAACTATAATCAAATTCAAAATTAATGAGAAGTCTGAGAGGTAAATGAGATGTCTGAATGACACAATTTAATGAGATTATATTTATATGCTCATAATTATCATTTGAAAACTTTATGGAGTTACTCACTGAGCTTTCTAGCGCATTCCTTTCGTTCTTTAATTGTTAACAGGTTGTGGTAGACGAGGGTTCCACATGAATATATTAGAGAGTTTTTTTGCAACATCTACTATTGTTATTTTCTTATTGCATGTTTAAAAAATAATGGGCATTGTCTAATGAATTTTTTTTTTCTGTTCTTTCGATATAATGTGTTAAAATTAGTTCTTGTAATTTTTTTTTCCTATTTCCTATTTTACACTTGTTAATTTAATAAGACAGTATCATTTCTTTTTAAAATTCAATTATATTATTCATATACCATTTTAATTTCACCCTTTAATTTTTTATTAACGTTTCAGATTTGATTTCACATATTTAATTAATTTAAGTTCTCGAATTAACCTATATCTAATAGATTCAAATAGGGAACAACTTTGATAAAAAAATTTCTATGATTTTATTACTAAAAAAATTCTCTTTGAAATCCTTCGAAAAATTCATAGAGGTTTTTCTTTATCGAAAATTTCTGGCTAATTTAGCAGAATTTTTTTTTCTCGGATACCCCTAGGAAAAGCTCATTTATTGCAAGAAACTTCAAGGGATTTTTAGACCTTGGAAAACTTTTGATGCTAACGTGTTTCGTTCAAATATGTCGTAAATAGTAAATACTATGGGATTTCTTAGACAATTTTTCAAGACCAATTCTTGGACCTGGATTTCTTAGAATTCCCGTTTTTTTAGCAGTGAGACAATCACATAAAATCAAATGTTATTACTAACATGTGAATGATTAATAGGGAAGATATACCTCCAATCTTCTTTAGGAAATATCATATATATATGTATAGATAAGTTAGCCCCAAAAAAATGTCTTACACGAGTTGCCAAATAACTTATTTTTTGTATCTTTTCTTATAACAAATAACCACTGGCAATTAAGTGTCATAAATGTTGGTAATCTACTTATTTTAATTATCCATTAAACATATATGATCTGCTCCGTATCTGTTAATTGACAAAGAAAAGAAATATGCATGCATGTTTGGTACTCTTTTTTTAAGAGTCTCTTTCTCTCTCTTCCCCATGCATCTCTAATCTCTCAAACACAATGAGAAGTTCCTTCAAAAACACATTTAATCCCATCCAAGTGACCATGATGAGGGATTATTATGTTTTCTTGAAATCTAAGGTAGGGTGGTGCAACCACTATATGCTTTTAAAATCTTGTTAAGTATGGTTTTATTACAACCATCACACCCTTTAATTTCGTTAGAAATTTTTATGTAAACATGTATAGGATAATTTTTCAAACTTAGTAGACTTTAAATTAAGAAACTTTTATACTTAGAAATAATCTATAGAAAAGCTTAAACTAAAAGAAATATTACACCAAAGTATAATGTCAACAAGACAACACTCAGGGGTGATTAGTTTATGGATTTAAAATATTTCAAATTTTATGAGATTTCAAATCTCATAAAATTTCAAATTCAATCACATCTCTTGTTTGTAATTATGTAAAAGACAATAAGATTTCTATTTTTTAGAACAAAGATGATGAAGAAGTCGACTCAACCTCACAAATTGACTGGGTCGGAGATGGGGACGACTGCAACAGTAAGGGCGACGGCGGTGGAGCTAGGCAGAGGCGGTGAAGGGCGATGGTGGCGGTAGAGGCGGAGGTGGTGAAGGTCGGCGGCAAACACGAACACGGTGACAAGCGGAGCAAAAGCGGAGACAGTGAATGTTGATGCCGGCGGAGACGCAGTCGGTGACGGTAAAGGGTAGCCGAGGTGGAGACGTAGAAGGGCAACGACGGAAACGGGGAATGACATAGACAGAGACGGTGAAAGGTGACGGCGGCAGATGGTGAAAGGTGATGGTTATGGCAGTGGTGGAGCCCAACAAAGCTAATGCCAATGACGGTTACGGTGGTGGTCGATTAGGACAACGACGATGACGAGAGTGAAGTGTTAGATGATGTGGTGAAGACGACAGTGAATTGTTGGTCATGTAGGTACAAGTAAAATTAGTATTTCTTTTACAGCAAAAAAAAAAGATATACAAGACATAGAGACTTATCATGACAATTATCTTAGCATCACGATTCAAATAATAATATTAATAGATTTCTATCAACATGCTGAAACTATAAGTACAGATAGTCTTAAAAAACTAGAACCAAAATAATATAGCCCCCCTTCCAAATTAGGGGATTAAACATATCCGTAATAAAACAAAATAAATACCAAGAGAGTTCCTCTCTATCGATATGCACTCAACTGACCTAATTCAAGACCTCAAGCAGGTGCTACTCTCCTCTATTTGACCACCAACAAGTCAAGACAAGTTCCGGCAGCAACTGCAATACAAAAACACTATAGGCTTTTAAACACTCAAAGCTATGCTAGAAAACATTAAAAATGTTTTTAACGTTAGATAGAGAACAATAGGATTCTTAAGAGAGATAATTGTTCTATGAACACTATAGAAAGTCACTACTACATAATTGGTAATAGACCATCATATAAAAAAATATATGAAAAAAAACATGTTTTTTACACTGTGAACAAACATTTAATTAATATCCATAAAAACATTGATTAAAACCCATATGGCCATATGGTAAAAAGAACTTTTAATTTATAATGATGTTATTTCAAAACCTAATACACGACAATCACCATTTTAATAAGTCCCACATTATTCACCAATTTTCAAACACGCCTTTAAAGTAAAAGCTTGATACAATGTAATGGACATCCAATTATTATTATTATTTTTAAATGAAAAATTCATGTAAGAAAAGGTATGTAAGGTTTCGTTTGTTTGTTTGTTTCTTCATTTTTTATTCTATTTAATTAATTAATTCAGGTATGAATTGAAAATAACTATAATGCGACGTTAGTTTTTTTAATAGTATTTAACACACAGAATAAAGGCGGTCATGAATCAAAAACTAGTAGAATAAAAAGAAATGAAAAAGAAATTATATAAACAAGCTCAATATTAAGCAAATTACAAACAATTTGGTCAAAGTTTTCAATTATACATAAACTAGTAGTTAGTTTACCCGTGCTTCGCGTCGGGGTTTAATTACTTTTAATCGAGTTTTATTAGATTATTAATTTATTAGTTTTTTACTAGAAACGTTAGATAAAAATGGTAAATTGAATTTAGATATGAAACTTAAAACAATTGAATCACTTGAATATTTTGAAAGTAATTTAACTTCCGTTTATCTTGAGACTACGTAAAATATTTAAACAATGTGAACCTATTTCACTACTAACTAATGTGACTTGGATTTGATCTAATAGTAAGTACTTGTATACTAAAAATCCTACATAATTTTAATATAAAAAATAAACTTCACACCCTAGGGCCCTATTATATCGAACATCTAAGGTCCTCGTTTAATCTGAAAACCTAAATAAAAATAACCCAAAAAGTTATTTGGATAATTGGATTATTGAAAATTGAAATTGACAATGATAAGTAGTAGATTTAGACGATGGAGAATAACATTTTCGAGATGAAATGTGTTGTATGTTTTTTTGTTGTACAAATTCATTCATTTCATCAGAGGAATTATGTTTTACATTATATTAGCTTAATAATTAGCAAATAATTATATAACTCTTTCTATGTTTGTCGATGTGTATTTTTTTCGGGCAAATTGTGCGAAAATCTAACAAACTATGTCGAAATTGCCATTGTATACAACCAACTTTATTTTTTTTATCAAAAAATACAATTTTGTTTTGTTTTTTTCCATTGTGTATAGTAAACCTAAAGTAACCGGTTACCTCTTTTTTATATCCGGTAACCCTCGATATAAAAATAAAAAGTCGTTACTCCTGCTTCTCATCTTCATCTTCATCTTCGACTGAACTTAGCTCCAGAGACATGAGTTCTTCTTCATCTTCGTCAATGGTGAGAAGAAATGGAGACATGGTTTGTGAATGTGGTGATAGGATGAATGTGCAAACCTCATGGACAAACACCAATCCGGGAATAAGATTTCTAAGTCGCCCTAATTTCGTAAGTCTTCTAATTAGCCCTAGTTTTGTAAAATTGATGATGATTCCTCTCTCACATGTGTATGATTTCTGCCCTAATACAGCGCAAGAGTAGAAAATGGAAATGTTATGTATTTCTCGATCCTGAACTTCCCTCTCAAAGATACAGAGACATGATGTATCAGATGAAACTCGAAATTGACCAAAGGAAAATGATGACAAGTGATTCAAGATCTGTGGCTGATTATGAAGACGAAGTAAAAAGATGTAAAATTGATTTGTGCAAGGCTCAAGATGAGTTGAGTTTGTATAAGTCAAATATGAAGTTGTTTGAGAAGATGATTATGTTTCTGATTGGAATTGTGATTCTTTTATCAGTAGTAATAGGTGTCATATGTGTGAAATAGGAATTTCACTGTAATTGTTGTTGAATGTAGCCTGCTTTTGAATGCAATGTAAGCTGTTGTTGCAATGAATGAATTGTATCAATGTTTCAAACACATAACAAATTGGTTCAAAACATATCATCAAAAAGTAGAACTTGTATTCTGTTCAAAAACAAACACAAACATGTGTACTAGTTCAAAATGACCATTCTATGTTCAAAAGAGAAACATATTGGTTTATCACAAGTTACCATTTCTATGTTCAAAATACATTCAAAATGAACTATTCTATGTTCAATGGTTGATCACAAGTACTTCCTTCAGCAGGCCCTTTCCTAATCTCAACAGACTTTACCTTGCCTTTCCTAATCTCATTGATCTCATCCTCTCCTTCAGAAAGATGATCCACAGATGCATCTTCATCACTATCAATACCATTTCATCTTCTTCCTCACTTTCTAGCTCATTTTCATCCATTGTAATAGGTTGACCAGCTTCTATCTCATCTTCATTAACAAGGTCTTTATCCAAATGCATGCTCAAATCCTCACGGAAGTGGTTTAAATACATTACAAACCCATCATAACCACTATCAACATAATCATATAACGTGATTACATCTCGATCATTAGAAATCTTTACCAACCATTTACCACTCTCTAAGGAATTCTAAGGAATCAAGTAATATATATCTTCTACATCTGTCATTGTTTCTTTTTCCAGATACTCAAACAGTTCATTGAATGATGATGTAGCAATAATAATCTCTATTGTTATACCAGTAGAGTACCTTAGTGGATTGAATAAAAAATACCATCATACCAAACTTCTAATCTCAGTGCCTTCATTTGTAAAGCAACAAAAAACAGAGTTCAAAATCCCATTTTCTTCAAACTAATTCGTAACATCAAGATAACCTAAAAACAGTACCTTTCATCGATTAAACCATCAATAGGAACTAAAATCAAACCCTAAACCATATTAAAGATGAAATGCCCTTAAAAACACTCAATTTTTTAAACTCACAGTGATGCGTAAAAGAGAACATGCGACAATGAAATGCCCTAAAAAACCTGAAATTAGAGCAAAAACATATTAACACATACCTTTAATGTCTTGGAGATGCCTTCGATATCAAAAAACGACAGTGTATTAAGCCTTCGTTTTGAAAGTTTTGGAGCGAAGAAGAAGACATAAGAGACGGTAGTTACAGGGTCAATAAGAAAGATATTAAAGAAGGGGTTTGGTTCGCGTGTTTTCAAAGGAGGTAACCGGCTACCGGATTAGAAGGTAACCGGTTGTATACAATGGGAAAAAAAATAAAATTGTATTTTTTTATAAAAAATAAAGTTGGTTGTATACAATGACAATTTCGACATAGTTTGTTGTATTTTCGTGCAATTTGCCATATTTTTTTTCTCCTTCAGTTTTTTAGTTTTAACACCTGTGTTAATATACCGAGTTAGAAGATGAGTAAAAAAAATATATACAACCTCTGTTTTGCTTATGATGTAGCAGTTGTCAAAAAAATTTAATTCATATTTAGTTATTAAACGTATTTTACACTTTTCTAGAATTTTTTTAATAACTATTTAGATATATGAAGTTTTGGATTTCAATTTTCATGTTTAATTGTATTTTAAAAGGTTCATATTTTTCGAATTTGGTTTATGTTTGTTATTAAGAGAAAGTTATAATTCGCGAGTACATAAGATATATTATGTTGGCTTATATTGGTGTCTTAAATGAATACATATTTTTTAGAATTGAGCTTTTTTTATTGAATATGTCCGGAAAAAAACAAAAAAGTTATTAAAACCCTTTTTTTAGAAAACTATAATATCTAAAGTTATTTGATAAATATTAAAATTGTGTAGGATTTAAAGGGTTACATATAATATGTATGTAACATAACAATAAAATCAAGTAAAGTTACTTTGTAAATAGTACTAAAACATTTATTTTTAGAAAACTATACTATCTAAAACTATTTTATAAATTATAGTAAAGTTAGGAGGTTTTATTATAATTTATTAATAAGTTGAGGTTGTTATTGGAATATGAGTAAAGAGAAAGGGTTACTATTGAAAATTTTGATGGAAATAAATGTAAGGAAAAAATGAATATAGCTAGATTCGAACCCCTGCGACCCAGTGGCAGATTTAGGAATTTCTTTGAGAGAAAGGGTTACTATTGCCACTATTTTTTTTTATAAAAGATATTCATTATTAAAAATTTAACACTAGGACTTTTTTTGAAGGGTATGCAAAGCAAGTGCATACCCTCCTCTACACATATATCCGCCCCTGCTGCGACCTAAACACCATACATGCGCTCTAACCATCTGAGCTGGAGGTTGTTTGTTTAACATGACCAACGTGTGTATTTATTAAGAATCCCTTTTTTTCTTGTTGTTTAACATGACCAACGTGTGTGTTTATTAAGAACCCCCTTTTTTTCCTTGTAAATGTAAGAAATATATAATTATCCTAGTTTTTATCATAAGAAACCTTGTTACATGTATAATATAAAACATAATGTTACTGTTCGTTGTTAAAAGACAAAACTTTAATTATATAACCTAAGTTATGGTAATAAGGCAAAGAAAAGGCTAGAAGACAAAACTTTGTATTATCATTAAAATAATTTAAAACCAATAAAAGTATTATAAAAAATATATTTACAAATTAATTTCAATTTAAAGTTTTGAAAAAAAAGGTAACGCGAATCCCCCGTTCTTTTTTCTTCATCTAATGAACTATCCATCAAAAGAAAAGAGAAAAAAGGTGACACTTTGACAAGGTTAAAACATGGGCCATCCATCTCCATTTAAAGTCTTAAACACAAAAAACCAACCAAACTACATGAAAGTTTGGTTTTGTCGTGCAATAAGAATTTTCCTCATTTCCTGTAAAATATATAAACTATTATATATATAATTCTATAACCATATTATATGTATAATTCCATAACCATATTAATATACACTTGCACTATAAACTACATTACCAGTGCAACAAAGTTAAGTTTTTAAATGACTGACATATACTTTTTCTCTTTAAAAAGTAAAACATAAATTATAATTCTTTTAAAGAGATATAATATATGTTTCTGGTCGTACATATTTTAGATGTTTTCAGATGCATATATTATTTTCCTTCTTTTAATAAAAAATAGCTAATAAATCTATTCATGACAGCATACGGTTAAGCCGGTAAGTTTAGTTATTCTTTCCATTAAGGCATAACTTTGACTGACCACTCTTTCCACAAGTAAAAGTTTGTATACTAGAAAGATACACAAAATTTTGGTTGAGTAATTAAGTAGTTTATTATATTGTGATTGAACAACTAAAACATGGTGTAACACCCTTACTACTAAGGTATTACGTTGGTACAAAATATCTAAGTTAAGCTTAACACATCGGAAGTCTAAAAGTAAATACATCATATTGTCTTAAAGAGAACATCAAAAAACTTAAACAAAAGAAGTAAAATAAAATTTATAAACAAACATCCTCTTCCATGTCTTTAAACTTTATCTTTGACTGAGATACATGCTAATTAAGGGTCATTTAAAGCTGGTGAGTTCATGTTTTTTACCACAGTAAACTTCGTGCACCCAAACATGCAAACAAATAAACATTTTCCCTTTATTATTTAAATTCGCTATCACACGATATATAAAATTAACATGTCATGCATCAACTCACTCATAACACTGACCAAGTCAGTTATCCTCATCATATATGACACAGTACTGGTATATAAACATTTATTGGCCATCAAATGTCCACCTTTATGTTGAACATAAAAGTTCACCTCATACGAACATAAAGTTCCCTTCTTAAGCATGCATGCATAAACATTCATTTCAAGTATGATAGCTAAACAAAGAAAAAATAACATTATACTATAGGCATGTATCACAGTTTGAGAAAAAGTCATAAAGACTCACCTCAACTTTGTGTCGCCCAGAAAAAGATCGCCTTTTTTCTAATTGATGCTTCAACCTACAAATTCACATAATCTAGTGTAAGACTCAAAGGCTATGTCCTTTAATGATAATTCTATTACTACTTTGTGCTCAAAACATTTTGTAGCTCATACCCCACACATGTCATAACTTCATTTACATCAAATATAACTTTATTTAAAGTTATCTTCGTAATTATACCCAGAAAATATTTTATTTAAAAATCTACATTTCTCTTATTCTCTTATTCATTTACTAACTTTTTCTTTTTTTGTATTTTCCTTTGACATATATATATATATATATATATATATATATATATATATATATATATATATATATATATATATAATTGGAATCAAATAAAATATGTTTAAAAGTAAGATGTGTAAAATGTAAGGAGATAGTGACACATGACATCTTAATAAAAGGGTATAAGAGTCTTTTTATCATTATAATTAAATTATTTATTTAAAATTGAAATTCTAAATATGGCAACTCCTTTTTCTCTCTCATAAATATATTTTACGTTGGATGTCAAAACCCCCAGCCGACTGTCGATGTAGGTTTGCAGTCCCTCTTCGCCGCCGTTGGACCACCACTACTAGGATTTGCAGCCCCTCTTTCGTCGTCGTTGGACCACCACCACCGCACCCACCCTCATCCGCCTCCTCACTTGCGGCTAAGAAAACCACCGACTGCTCACTAGCGGTGTGTGACGGTCGATTTAGGGATGTGTAGCAACTAAGCTTCGATACCGTTGAACCACCGCCACCGCATCCACCACCAGCCGCCTCCACCACCCCCCTCCCCCGCCGTATTTTACTTCTCCACAGCGGATGCACCACCGTTTTCCACAGATCTTACCCTCAGCTGATGCCGCTCCCGTCCCCCATTAAGAAATCGTCGTCGTCCCAACAACCATTGCCCACCAAGATAAGCTTCGCCGCCCCTTTTTCGTAACCCTAAACCAAGATTAGATCCACCACCCCCTTTTCGTAACCCTAAAATCACGTTAACAGCTCCCACTTTTTCCGGTCGAATATTTGGCTTCAAATATCCCGTGAAGATATGTTTTTGCTTGCAAATTCATCATTTTTATAGAAGATTCGAGATTAGTAGGAAGCTTTAAAGGTTAAATCATCATTTTTTTAATTTCATCAGATTAATTTCTATGTATAAAAGGTTTTTTCATCATTTTTCTACTTTTTTATTCGTTGTAAAGCTCTAAGATTAGTATTATTTGAATCGAAAAAAGCTTAGAACATTACATGGTGGAAATTAATCATCAGATCTGTAAGATGTCTTTTTAAATGAAATTATGAACCATTGATCTGTATTCTGTTATGAAATTATTTCTTATATTCATCAATTTTTTTGTAATGTAAATTATTCATCAATTCTTTTTGATGACGTATATTTTGTTGATCAAATCTGCATTCCTGCGATTTATTGCCATATATTATTCATCTTTTTCTCTGTTATTCAGCAAATCTTTATTTCTAGTGATACTGTGTTTTTCACAGGTATGTTAATTATATATCAAATTGTTCATTGTTTTTGTTTACCGGAGATGTTAATTATTCATCAGATTTTGAATCAGCTTTATATTTTTAGAATCAATATTTTGGTGTATCAAATATCTATTGAAATGATTTGGATTACACATTATGGCGATAGCATATTTTTAGGTGATGATTGAATGGTAAAAAAGTCAAAAATACCTTTAACTGTCATTTTTATTAAATTACTTTAAGAAATGGAAAGTTTATATAACTTGTAGATCCGATGAAAAATGAACGATCCAGATCGCATCTTACACATCGAACAAGATTTCACATCTTACAAGAACCTCACACACTCTCTCTCTCTCTCTCTCTATATATATATATATATATATATTTCTATTATATATGAATTTTTTTGCTTCAACGTAGTGTTCACATTTCAATTTAATAAAGTGACTATATATATGTATATATATAATTATATAACTAATCTTATTTCATAATATATCACATGCTGCGTAATATATATATATTGTGGGAGGTTCAAATGAGAACCTTAAATAAATTGAGAATGAGAGTCTCAATCCTAGCCGTCCAATTCTTCCTCCTTCAATGTCATTGTCCATCCATGAATTCCTCACATGCACCCTGCCACACTAGATCCCCTCACGCTCTCCTTCCATAAATTCCACTTACAAAATGAACGGCCAAGATTTAGTCTCTCATTCTCATTTAATTTCTCATTCTCATTTGAACATTCCCATATATATATATATATATATATATATAGACACATACATTTTCTTTTTCTTTTTGTCATCCACTATTTTCCATCTCAAGCTTTCAAAACTCTTTTAACTAGTTAATCATCAAAAATACATTTGATACTTATCCTCATCTAACATAACAATAACACTACTTTAATTTCATCTATAGGTTTATAACATCCATTTGTGTTTTATATTTATCAAATCTTGAATTTAAACATGAAATCAACATGTGAGGGTTGCTACAATAAATATAGAACATAAACACTGTCATTCAAGAATTAAAACATGTTATATAGACACACATACAATTTCTTTTTCTTTTTTTCTTTTTTTCTTTTTCTTTTAGTCATCCACTATTTTCCATCTCAAGCTTTCAAAACTCTTTTAACTAGTAAATCATCAAGAATACATTTGATACTTATCCTCATCTAACATAACAATAACACTACTTTAATTTCATCTATAGGTTTATAACATCCATTTGTGTTTTATATTTATCAAATCATGAATTTAAACATGAAATCAACATGTGAGGGTTGCTACAATAAATATAGAACATAAACACTATCATTCAAGAATTAAATCATGTTATATCTCTAGAAAACTTACTTGTTTAAGCTTGAAACCCACTTGAATTACTACTCACTGTCTCAACTCCCCTATGGTTCCTTTCCTAACTTCATGGTCTATTTGATTTGTGATTAAAAAAATATATATTGCCATAGGGTAGTTATTCCAATGGATTGATTGGATTTGGGGAGGGGTTACAAACCCATAGTCACTAAGCAAGCCCCTACGAATGTTATCTCTTTTCACCTTTTGTCCAAACTTTAACAAATTAAAAATTTACACAAACACTTTTATATGCATAAATATATTGGTTGTTACACATGGTATAAGTAAATGGGCACAAATAATTTTTTTCATAATAAGAAGAAAAAGGTACATGGTATAGGTGAAAGACAAATGGGGACACATGAATTTCTTTTCATACTATGAACACAAGGCAAATCTATGAATTTTTATTTTAAAGACATGGCAACTCCATCATATCAAAAGTTTTTTATCACCCCTTCTTAATATCTTAGTGGATCGACTCTATTACATAAATTGATTCTTAATTTGTATCTCACATTATGACATAAATAAGTAGTTATCATTGTATCACGCCCGGGTAAAGGTATGGCTGCTACATCTGATTTTTCTTAATACAATATCCAGGCAGAATTGTATATAGTTGTGCAAAACATACCGGAAGGTTATACATGAAGGGAATAGAAATATATATATTTTATTGTTGGTGTATTTTTACCACACTGATATATATTTAGTTAATTATATATTTATAATTACAAAATGCGGAATAAGTTTATTTGAAAATATTTTTTAAAGTGAGAACGGTGATAATCGTTTGTTAACACCTATAATGTTTTTAATGATTTATTAATATAGATATTTTGGTCACTTATATAGTTACTCAAGCGTGAATTACATCAGAGTGCATGAGTCATTATTTAATAAGGCTTAATTTTCCCAAATTATCTCTAATAATGAGTCATTACCATTATAGTCATTAATTGATTTACTAGCATCGTACCCGAGCAATGTCGCGACAGCGAATAGTTGTTATTTTGCAACATGTCACTTTCTTGAATGAGTAATGATATATTATTCGCGAATGTCGCAAAAAAGTTTTCTATGACAACTATTATAATAATTTTAAAAATAATATAGGTGGATAATTGTGTTTGTGTGAGAGTATATCTTAAATGAATAAAAAATTAAAGTAAATTAAGAGAGTATGAAATGGTTAAATATTAAGTGGATGAGATTAGTTTAAATGGAACTAGTATTTTACCCGCGCGATGGGGCGGGGTAAAATAGTTTCATTTGTCGACATAGGGGTGTTCAAAATTCGGATATAAACCGTTTTAACCGTAATCCGAACCGCTCCGTAACCGAAAAAGCCGAAACCGTTTTCAAATTCGGTTTTCGGTTCGGTTTAAAAACCGAAACCGATTACCATAAACGGTTTTCAGTTCGGTTACGATTTTAGGAATTTTCAAACCGAATAAACCGAATTATATATTATATAATATATAAATGTTTTTAAAATTTTTTAAAGTACCCTCTCCCTGGCTCCCTCCGACCTCTCGCCTTTCCTGTCATTAAATTCAGGACAATTTTTGTAAACATTTAAAGTGTATTTAAATTCTGACAGTTTTTTGTAAAACATTTAAAGTGTCATTAACTTCAGGAGAGTTTTTCTTGTAAAGCATTTAAAGTGTTTAAGATTATTGCTTAAACATATTGTAAATAATGCTATTTGAGTTGTACAATTTTAAAAGTGTTAAGATTGTTACTCGAAGTTGATCAACTCAACTTAACCCCAAAAATCCGAAAGAGGGTTATGATCTAGCAGTCTCAAAAACTAATTATATAAAAGAAAAATATGATATCATAGTTACTCAAACAACCACAAACAAAACAAGCTGTTTGTTTGTATGAATGTGTGTGCGCCTAACAAGAAAAAAACCGACCCGGTTTCTTCCTCCTTTGTGGTGGGCAGGGGAAGGGAGTTTTTTGGTGACTTGTTTCTGAAGCTATCTTGTTAACTTATGAGGTAAAATTAAGTTAAATCTATTTTAAATACCATTTTATTTAAAATAGATCAAGCCCAGATTTAGCTCATATGGAATTTGGTTCAAATAAAAGTGAATTAATGTAAAATGTGTAAGAGGCATTCACAAGATGACTTGTGGCAAAAATAATAAAAGGGTAAATTAGACTTTTTATATTGTTTATGATGTATTTAAAAAAATTTAATTAGTCAAACTAATCCATATTATGTTGGTAAGTATTCCCGCTTGTTTTTATCATTTTCTCCAATATTTCTTTCTGATTTTCATGAACACTCTCTAGTTTCTTTATATTGGTTTAATTTTGTTTTATGTCTACTTACAAATTGATTTAGGAATATGTACAATGTTCATCATTTTAATCGAACAAAATAATATATTCATTGATTTTTGAATATATGATAATCCATCAATTTTTTACTACGCAATCATCAATTTTTGAAATAAATTATGAAGTTGGGCATCCTTCAATTTTTGAAATATATGATAATTCACCAATGATTTAATATGCAGTCATCAATTTTTAAAATAAATGAAGTTTCGCATTTTTCAATATTATTGTATATTAAATTAATAACATAAATGAAGTGCGCGTACCTTTTCTTTTCGATTAATCATTTCCTTCTGATAAAACAGTCTTCTATTTAACTAATCGTATGAATTCCGTTTTCCAAACAATCGTAAGTGCTAGAGGCTACGTAGCATATTTCTCGGTATTTGGATAACTGAATTGATCATTTTATTCCAATTTTTTCTTCGCGTCTCAATTAAACCGTCCTTCCATGTCATCAATTTTGACCGACGGAAATTGACATTTTATGGCAATCCGACGGTTAGATTGCCTCTTACCCTTTTTACATTTTCACACGTTTTACAATAAAGACACTCTATATATACATATTATCTCAAAAAACATTTTTACCCTGTCGCATCGCGCGGGTAAAACACTATATATATATATATATATATATATATATATATTGGGAGGTTCAAAAGAGACCAGGAAATAAAAAAAGTACGGGAGACCAAATCAAAAGAGATCAACGGCTCAGATTTGGTCTCCCGTACTTTTTTTATTTTGAAGTTAATATTATTTAAATCACAACAAAAATTTAATACCTTAAAGAAATATTTATTAATTTTTGAAAACTATTTTAATTAAGTAGTACAATTAATAAAAGATTACTTACAATACCTTAAAGCAATAAATTATTGAACTAAACTTGAGTTCAATTTAATATGCAATAAATCATAATAATTGGTTACAATAATTTGAAATTAATGTAATTAATTAGTTTGTTTTGTAACTTAGAATTAATTAATTTTCGTAACTTCAATGTTTGAAAATGTTGCTTTAATGTATTGTAATATATGCAAAATGTGTTGTACTACTTAACTTTAAAAAGTCTTAAAAAGAATAGGCTAAATGCTTTATAAAGTAGTAAAGATGGAAGGTCAAGATTTGTTTTGATTGAATTTTAAGAAGTCTTAAAATTAAAGAGGAGAGAGAGTGTTAAATGGTTTATATAGTAGTATAGATAATTTAATCAAGTGCCAATGTTGGTTCTTATTGTACTAACTATAAGAACAGTTCTAAAACGAACTTTATATATACATTACAACAAACATGCCATTTTCTAATGGCAAAATCGATCGGGAAAAGGTGTTTCCGACGGAATGTGGTCACCGGAAAAAAAGGTCTCGCTAATTGGTTTGCGACAGAGTTCCTACGAACTTATATTATGACGAGCTTCCGACGAAATATTACGATATATTTCCGACGATAAATAGAATGGTTCTTAAATAAACCATATATATATATATATATATATATATATATATATATATATATATATATATATATATATATATATATATATATATACATAAAACATCTCTTAAACAAAAAAAACCTAAAGAACCATTCTGGTAATGACACGTGACACTTTGATTAAGGGCAAAATTGGAAAATAACAAAAAAAGAAAAAATTCAGCCTCTTCCAACTCAACAACATTTATAAATAAAAAAAACTCCACTCAACTTTAAATGATCATAACTCATTTGTTTTTAAGAATATTTGCAAAAAAAGTATATTGTGAGATTTAGTTTTTCGTTCTCTTTCAAACAAGACCAGGCTTGATATATTTCTGAAACTTTTTTTTTATCTGCAAAGTTTGCATTTTGAGTTGGGTTCAATCTAAATGCAAAATGCAAAAAAACGAAAAACGCAAAATATAAACATGCAGGTTATATAGATGCTTCCAAAATACAAAAATTATGAAAATGCAAAATGCAAATCCAACATGATTCAATGAAAATGCATTCTAAAATGCAAAATTACACATTCAAATCCAAAATGCAAAATCCGTATAGAACACTACATGCTGCCCAAAATGCAAACAAAAATTTAATGTTCAAAAAAATTTAGAAAAATATGGGAAGAGTGATCTTGTTTGAAATGGGATTAAAAACTAAAAAATTGGTATAATTTTTTTGTTTAAATTCACAAAACTTAAAAAGTTATGACAATTTAAAGTTTTTGAGTTTTTTTTTTAAATCGTGGGTTGTTAGAGAGGAGATTTTCCATGTTTGCCCTTTTCTTCATATATTAATACATCATAATTACAGTTTTACCATCGTTAAATCTCATCCAATAATTTTGATGATCCAATGGTCTAGATTGGTTTTTTAGGTTCTTTATTTAATATATGGTTCTTTATTGATCCAATTATATATATATATATATATATATATATATATATATATATATATATATATATATATATATATATATAATTGAAATATATCCAGGCAAACTCGATCATCCAACAAAAAGGTTTCTTTATTCCAACTTTTGCGATGTGGCTTTTCCTAGCATTCGTGTGTGGTGTGGGCAATGCATTATGCATTATGTATATATATAAAAGGGAGTCACTAATCGATTATATCACTATTCGGATTTTCAGGATCCTGTGAGTCAGAAATAAGACAATATTTGTCCGTTATATTAATACATACACACGGCTAATTTATATATGTCAAATTTTCTAAAGCATAAAACACATTGTACATGATCAAAGTTTTGAGATTAAATAACTTCATTTTATCATAAAACTTAATTGTTTTCAAAGGAAGTGTCAAGAGGCTTTAGAGTATACATCTTAGTCTGTTGGCTTCTAATTTTTAAGATAAGTTCTGCAAGTCAAAGTGTTTGTTATTTTAGGGTTTAGTATTTAAAAGTGTATCAAATTTATCACTTTTTGCTATTGTGAATATTTATATTTCAAAACTATCGTTTAGTGTATCCAACTTTCTAAAACTACTGATTGATGTATTCAACCTGGTATAGCAGGTCATCTGCCGATGTGGCACTGATCTTAATGACATGGCAGGTTACGTGGCATGACACATGGATTTTCAAATTAAAAAATTTCTGAAAAATATTAGTATTTGTTTTTAATAATAATAATAATAATAATAGATTAAAACAAATGGTTTCATGAATCAGTGGGTTCATCTTCATCGATTAGGGGTTCATCTTCATCAGGCCGTAAACTACCACCATCGACTGTTGCTTCATCTTCATTGATTTCATCTGATCAGGGGTTCATCTTCATCTTCATCGATTTCAACTGTAAGTTTCAACAAATGCTTCTTGGGGCCGTGACAACCACCACCACATTCGACCGCCACCATCTTCTAGAAACCACCACCATATCTTGTGTCGATTTCAACGGTGGTTCAACATATTCATGTTCAACTTAAGTGGTTCGACAGTGTGTCGATTTCAACATCATACGAGGGATGATTTTAGGGTTTGAATTCCTCCGGCTGGCACAATACATCACTTGGTAGGTTTAGAAAGTTGAGTACATTAAACGGTAGTTTTGAACATGAGTATACACAATAACAAAAAACGACAAGTTTGATACATTTTTAAAAACCTAAGTCGTTTGTTTTCACGGATTCTAATATATATATATATATATATATATATATATATATTGATCGATCGATCGATCATGAGACTAGAAATAATAAAATGAGACTAACAAAAAGATGCATGTTTTGAATGGAGGTGTGTTAAAAAGTGAAAATAATAATATAATTAGGTAATAAAGTAAGGGGTTAAGAAGGTGGTGGATGATGGAATTGGTCTTTAACTTTCCAAGCGTGGTTCGTTTTTTGTTGGAGGATCCACAACCAAATGGCTCCATGGCTCTCATGCCCCACCCCTATCTTTGTTATCTTCCTTTGAATTCCACTACTCACCTAGCTCTTTACTTACTTTAATTTATCCCTAACTATACACACACAAATGTGATATATATATATATATATATATATATATATATATATATATATATATATATATATATAAGGTTTAAGCGATAGCTATCTGTAACATCATTAAAGACTTATCAACTTGAGTTTTTTATCATATATATATACATATATATATATATATATATATATATATATATATATATATATATATATGTGTATATATATATATATATATAGTGGGATCTTCAATGAGAATGTATATTTTGGTGAAAATGTAAGACTCTTGGCACTTCATTTGATTTGGACAGATGGTTTACAATTGCTCACTCATTTTATTCATAACCAACTATGAATTACGACGACCATGAATTGCAACGATTGATTACAACCGTTAGGTCTAATAGATTAACATCTAATTGATGACTAGGATTCGTTATCTCATTCTTATCTAAATATCTATTCTCATAATAACTATCACACACACACACACACACACACACACACACACACACACACATATATATATATATATATATATATATATATATATATATATATATATATATATAGGGTGAGGATCAAGTAAAATGTATATTAACGTAAAAATGGTAAGAGGCAATAAAAAATCCTTTTTATTGATTAAAATTAGTTCTTCATCGATTTCTTTTTGATGAATCCAACATGTTCATCACTTTTTACACACCAAAAGAAATTTTCAAATACAGATTTTGAAACCAAAATTTTGGAATAATTTGGTGATGAACAAAATGCTTTCATCTAAAAAGTGATGTATATGTTGGATTCATAAAAAAAAATCGATTAAGAACTAGTTTTAATCAATAAAGATGATGAACTAACAATTATCAGTTGATGTATATACTGAAAAACTATCACTAATCATCCCTCTTACACTTTGTACTTTAATTTACCTTTTATTTGATCTCATCCCTATATATATATATATATATATATATATATATATATATATATATATATAGAGAATTGGGTTTAGGGTACAAAATGTAGGGTGAATTCTGAGCATGCCACGTGTCTTTAGGGGCTTAAGGGTATTTTTGGAACTTAACATTTATCATTTTCTCTCAATTTTGTACTGCATCCACGTTCAAACCCTAGGTTTTCGCTTTTGAATGTCCGCCTCCATCCCTCAGGCACCTTCCCGAGCGACGCAAACCCCACAGCATCACCGCCGCAAACCCCACAGCATCACCGCCGCACTGCTTTGTCTCCACCGAACCGCATCCTGCTTTGTCTCTGCCGAACCCCACAACATCATCTGTTAAATCCATGGTATCGCCGCCGCTCTGCTTTGTCTCCGCCGAACCGCATCATCTATTAAATCCATGGTATCGCCGCCGCACTGCTTTGTCTCCGCCGAACCGCATCATCGCCGCCGGACAGCATCACCGCCGCGTAGGCATCTTCGTTCATCTCGAAGCAGAGTCGTCGCACATGCATCCTTAGTCGTACGAAAACCCTAATAATCCACTGCCATCGCCTGGTTCAGATCTACCATCGCCTTGTTGTGCATCAACACTGGAGGTTGGTCATCACTGTTCATCTTTGCTTTTCTTTTAAGGTGATTCAAGTTTCATCAGATTCGTCTTTTGGAGGTGATTGTACATCAGATTTGTGAAGTTATTGTGAATCAAGTTTATTTTGTGAATCTGTTATGAAAAGGAATGAATTTTTTTGTTGGGTTTAATTGTGTATCAAGGATCTCAGTTTCGTGCATCATGGTTTTTTTGTTTGTACATCAAGATTTTAGGGGTTTTTGTTGGTTTCTAAATGTGCATCAGGTGTACGTTTAGTTTTTTGGTTTTGATCGGAGAAGTTGGTCGGAGAAAAAGAGGGGGTGGGGGAGTGTTTAACGAGAGTGGTTATGTGATGATCAAAATGTAACTATAATGTTATTGTGTTACTTTTACTAATATACCATTTTTTTTATTGAATTCCGAAATTTTTAATCTTTTTTTTGACTTTTTAATCTTGAGTTATGGTAGATCCAAGGGCTAAGATTTCTCCTTACCATTTGTACATTAAAACTCTTTTTACATGATCTCATCCCTATATATATATTAAAACTCTTTCAAGGGAGAACCATTTTAAATAGAGAACAGAGAGAACACGTGTAAACTTGTAATTTATTATTTCTTCTTTACGTTCATGTTCACCCATAGCTACCCAAAAGTCAACTTTACATCCTAAATCTTAAAATCAAAATTATTTCTATAAGTATTAACAATTTAAAATTTTGGATGCATTAATGCATCAAATAACACTTTTGTATGCATCGATGCATCAGGATTATATTCGAACATATTATCAAAAAAACGTGACAAATTTTAAATCCGATGATCAATGGAATCAAATGCCTAAATAAATCGTGACAATTTTTGAACCATCTGATCAATGAAATCAAAGTTTCAAAAGTGTTCTCTCTGTTCTCTATTTAAGAGCGTTCTCCCTTGATCCTAACACTATATATATATATATATATATATATATATAGGGAGGGTTCAAACGAGAACTACTTTTCGTACGAGAACCAATCTTAGCCTTTGACTGAGATTATTCAATGGCTAAAGAATTTTGGCGGTTCATTAATGCTTTATTAATGACACATTAATAACTCATTAATGATACATTTTTTGAAAAATCAAGCCTCAAAAATTAATGATGGCTAACCCGGACGCAATTCACGGTATGGTAAATATATAAAACACCAATATACCCCTGTTAATGAGTCATTAATGGCATTACAAACAGTTCTTGCACGAAAACAGTATCGTTTGAACTTTTACATATATATATATATATATATATATATAGGGGAGGGTTCAAACGAGAACTACTTTTCGTACGAGAACCAATCTTAGCTTTTGATTGAGATTAATCAATGGCTAAAGAATTTTGGCGGCTCATTAATGCTTTATTAATGACACATTAATGACACATTTTTTTTGAAAAATCAAGCCTCAAAAATTAATAATGGTTAACCCGGACGCAATTCACGATATGGTAAATATATAAAACACCAATATACCCCTATTAATGAGTGATTAATGGCGTTATAAACAGTTCTCGCACGAAAAATAGCTCTCGTTTGAACTTTTGCCCATATATATATATATATATATATATATATATATATATATATATATATATATATATATACACATATATATACACATAGAGAACCTATTGAACTCATATAATGATAACACGTGACAATATGTTAGAAGCACAAAACATAATTCAGAGTTTATTCAAATCTAAGCGCCTTTGACTTCCTTGAAGAAGACAAAAAAGAAAAAATTTGGGAATAGAGATAAGTGATACGAATTTGATTTTGTATCAAATTAGGTTTAAGAATTCTTTTATAAATAGAGGTTTGGATCTTCATAATTCTAGAAATGGAAAAATTGAGAGAAATTTGTGAGAGTATTTAAGAGTGTTAGAGAGTTGAGCGTCTACACCTTGTAATCTAGGTTTTTAGTGAAGTTTTTCATTTCGGGAGTACGCTTAAGGAGCCAAACATTTAGAACCATTCATAAATATTTTTTGAATCTGGCTGGATATTAACATTCTATTGCCTCTTGTGAAACCTAGTCTTCTATCTATATAATATAGACTGGGTTATTTACATCATACTTTAATATTTACTTTATGTCTAATACTCTCCTGTTGTTAAAGCAGGATTGGATCACATGCACACACTAAAAAAAAGGCTTTTTGCTGTATAATTCGCCGCTAAAACTCCAAATGTCACCGCGATAGGTTTTTAGCGGCGACATGTGGCCGCAAAAAAGTCGTCGCTAAAGCTTCGTACCCAAAAGTTTTTTGCGACGACAGGTTTGACTTTTTGCGACGACACACAACGGACCCATCAAGTGCCACGTGGACAATTTTTTGCGGCGACATGTCCTTTTTTGCGGCGACAATTTTAATTTATTTTAAAAAATAAATTATAACTTTTAGTGGCGACGTATGATGATTTTGCGGCGACATGTTTATTTAAATTAATTAATTTTTAAAATACAATTAAACACTTTTTGCGGCGACATGTCGCCGCTAAAAGTCTAAAATTATTTTTTAAGCATTTTGCGGTATTTTGCGTTTTCCACCTATTTTAAACCGGGCAATTACAAAACCTGCTGTTTCGGAACTCAAAACAACTGTAACACGACATTTTAAGCTATATAAAACAAACATACATACCAATCAATAGTTTCAAAGTTAACATAAACGTTTTTAGACAATCACAACGTCGCCTAACAAACTAATAGACTAATCCTCATGATCCCTAGACGCTTCATCACGAGAAGCCAAATCAGTACTTGATTCATGTCGGGAAGTTGAGGGAATATCGACATTTATACCTGCCGCACGTAATGCTTCAAATATTGCTTGTGTACGTTGAGAATTAGTATGCATCTCCTCCCGGACTTGCTGGATATCAGAAGAATGAGACGCAAGCATGACATCTACCTTGGCTTGTGTATATAATCTCCCTGTAGGCTGGGATTGTGCGGTAGATTGTGCAGTAGATACGGATGAAGAACTTAATGTTCTTCCCATTCCACGAACATGTCCTCGGCGTTCACCCAACACCGCCTTCAAGATTTCTTCTTCACTCAACGGATTTTGGCTCCGGACTTGACCATCTCTCAAGAAAACCATACGGCGCTGTGTATAAATAAGATATAAAAACAATTAAAATCATATTATATATATATATATATATATATATATTTAAACACATAAGTTTCATGAAGTATAAATAATTACTTACATAATTTTCTTGAAGAGACTCGGATGTAAAGACGCCATTGCGTGAATGGTTTAACATGTACTGCTCATCACTTTCCGTGTTGTGTTCGTTTATAGTATTCTCCTGACGAACATCATTGAGGTAATCATGCAAGTCATTATTCGTTTGACCAAGACCGTCACGTGATGCTCGATGAACAATTGGTTCTCCGTGATACCTCCAAATCCTGTAGCCCTCGCTAAACCCGTTTTCATGTATATGAACCCTAAGTACCCTAAGCGGGTGATAACAGGTGTTATCACATTAATCACACGGGCAACGAATATTACCATAGCTATTTACGTAGTCTTTACACCTATCGAGGAATGGGTCAAGACCAATAAAAAATTCACGACAATTACGGTTTGCTAAAGTAGTTCAACTCTTATCAATCGTCATAACTGCGTTCAAAGCATATCATACTAATTAAGAATACAAATCATGTATTAAAATTTTATATTAAGAAATTGTGAGTGGTTTGTAGCAGGGTGGCCTTCCTAACCCACTTTTTGAATACATTACCTCATATGTTAATACATATTACATGATCGGTTGTTTAAGAAAAATTCGGCAGCATTTACCCTTAATATATACCCGGGAAGCATAGAGTAAATGACAATCGAACCTTTCTTAAACACACAACCATGTAACAAACATTCACATCCTAAATGAGATAAGGTATTCAAATAGCAGTCCCAACATGGGAACAACCCGAAATTAATTTCTAAATCAATTTCGAGCGGGCGTTCTAAGCTCACACACGCAAATTTAACAACTAGCATGATTACTAACACTAAATGAACATTTGCTTTAACAAAATTATTAAACATAATTAAACATCATATTAATTAAAGCTAACATTAATCTAATTTCTACCATTATTATTATACTAACAATAATTGTATATTAAATATTAAAGATTAATGATTAACACTAACATTGAAGATTAACACTAAATAAAGATTAAAGATTAACACTAACATTGAATATTAACACTAATTATAGATTAACAATTATTAACAATAAGCTAACATCATTAACACTAAATAATAATATAAGATTGATCTAATTTCTAACATTTTTAGTGTACTAACAATGATTAAAGATTAGAAATATGTAGCACTAATATATCATTATTGACAATAGATAATAATCAAAAGTCATCATATAAACTATTTAACATCATCATATAAAACTATTTAACACATTATTAGTATACTAACAATACTTAAACATTATAACACTAAATATAATCTAACATAATAAATTTAAATTAACAACTAGATTAATCAATAATTAACACTAGTCTAACACTAATTAACAATTAAATAACTAAAATTATTATCAAACAATAATTTTAATCAAACACTAATTAACAATAGCCTTAGATTAATAAATTATTACCACTAATTAACAATTAAATAATTTAAATTACTAATAAAAAATAATAATAATCAAAACACAAACTAATAATAACCTAAACTAATTAACATTAATATATAACATTAATATACATATAATAAAAAAAAAACCTCAATGGGGAGGAGGAGGTCGACGGAGAAAGAGGCCGGAATCTGACCGGCGGCAGCGGCGGCGGCAGGAGGTGGTCGACGGCGGCAACAAATAGAGGAGGAGGAGGAGATAACTTGTAACAAACAAAAAACAAAAATATAAGAATCTAAAAACAAAAACCCTAGATTTATAAACAAAAAAAGTGATTTTTACCTCAACCTCAAGTCGCCGGCGAGAGGGAGAGGCGGCGGCGGTTTCGAGGGTGGTGAGAGGCGGTGGCAGTTTCGACAGTGAGAGGGAGCGAGGGCGAGAGGAGTTCAACGGTGAGAGGGAGCGGGTGCGAGATGGTGAGAGGCGGCGGCGGTTCGACGGCTGAGAGAGCTCCGGGCAGCGGCGTCGTCGACGGAGAGGTAGAGAGAGAGACGGCAGCAAGTAAATGGCAGAAAGAAGGAGGATTAAACCCTATATCTCGTAAATGTTTTTGCGGCGACACGGGACCTTTAGCGGCGACACGTATAATTAATTAATAAAGAAAAATTAATTAAATAAAGAAATTTAGAAAAGCCTTTTGCGGCGACCTTTTAGCGGCGACAAAATGACTATTTGCGGCACATTAAGTTTTTTAGGAGGGAAATTATCCCGCCATGGTTTTCGGTGAGGAAAAAAGGATGGAATGTCTTGTAGCGGCGCCATGTGTCGCCGCAAAAAGTCTTTAGCGGCGACATGTTTCAATCAGATGGTTGTGGGCCCAATTTTTATCGATTAGCAGGGTTTTAGCGGCGACATATGTCGCCGCAAAAAGCTTAAGTCGCAAAAAACGTTTTTTCTTGTAGTGACACTCGGACTAAAGCGGAAAGTGAAATACAATAAAAGGTATAAAAACATAAGTAAGTGAAAAGAAAACCGTAATATACAAGTCAGTGACAGATTATTGAAGAACGCAACGTACCGACTATAAATGGCTTTCAAAGGTAAGAGTTAAAACCGCTGTTACCAGAAGTAACTCTCGTGGCGTGGAGCGAAGGCAAGAAAAAAGGAAACGACACTAAAAACTAATCTACTTCTATTTTCGAAAGTTAAAAAGATAGCTTTTTTTCCATCAATTAAGTTAAATGCAAAAAGACAAAGAAAAGCTAGAAATTAATAAATTACAACCTATTAAAAATAAGACTCAAACCCTCTTAAGGTATTGTGTTTATAAATATATATATATATAAGATATACTTAAAACAAGTCATTTTACTTAAAACAACCTTTGCTTTTGTTATTTTATTGAATAATGTGTCGTGTCGGATGAAAAGAAACTTTGTAATATATTTAATAAGGATTATGAGTTACTATATTTATAGTGAATTGGTTTTAAGTTTAAAACTACAAACTTATAATTATAGTTGTTATTATTATGTTTTTCTAATAAAAGTAAAAGAAGTGATGTTCTGATCATACAACTTCTGTTACATGATTGTTACATCAATTTTTTTTCTTTTTAACACTAAGTCCTGCTATGGTTATTTTTCATCCTAGCTTTCTCACGCCATCTTTATACTCATGTCTTCTCTCCTCCTCCTCCTTCTCCATGACGTCTCGGAGTGGCAACGACCTCCTCCACGTGATTGAAGGCTTCACATGATAGGTTATGCTATATATCCCACTCTGTTGCTCAATGCAAACTTTGTTTATTTTGTATTAATCATTACCAAACAGATACCGAAAGAAACCAACTTTGAAATTTTTTATTGAATGGTTAAGAAAATATTGAGATCACGGAGATCATTGTTGCTTAAAATGTTGAACTACTGAAGAGAATTGGTGAGATTAATTAATTTGTTTATAACTAAATATAATGGAATTAGGTGTTGATTGAATAGAATTAATGGATACATGAGAAATATTTGACTATCGTTTTCGAATGAAAACCTACTCCCATTTTAATATTAATTATTATATTAAAACGACAAAAATGACATATTTATATGAGTGTGACACTTAATATATACCTACTCCTGCAGTAATCTAATCTAATTAAATTAATATATTCACCATTTTTAATTTCCAAAATTTATAAAACTATATATTTTTCGATCATAAAATATTTACATATATTATTTGTTGTTTGTGACGTTGTACAGCTTCTTAATTATATATATATTTTAAACATTTGTTGGGACTTTTTCCATAGCCTTCAGATCATGGATACATGAATAGTTAAGTAATGCCCGCGGTTTTTGTGATATATGTATGTGGTTTGCCAATAGCTATTATTGATGAGTGAAGAAAACGATGATTTGTAGTTTTGTACATGCAATAAATTAACTAACGAAACCATGCATCTTTGAATATGTCACCCAAAGTAGAGTTTTTATAATTAGATATAATTTTAATTTGTAGTTGTTGCTATATATAGCTAGTAGTATATATAATCGAAAAACAAGATTATAATATAGCAATATTATAATTAGATAATACATATATTTGATAAATGTTTATAAAACACAAAGATATACTAGATTAACTCTAATAGAACATATAATTATCTAGATCAACTATGTTAAAACTTTAATTCCATATTGAATAATATTATACGTATTTGAAGTAAAAAAACCATTAAAAAGTCTTAGAGATCGTTTGTTTAAAAAAATGTCATAATACATCTTAATATAATCTAATAAGAGGCTTTAAAATATTAACGTGTATGTTCCTTCTTTTTATGATGATCTAAAAATCTTTTAAAACCTCTTAAAGAATCAGAAATAAAATTACATCTTATCACCTCTTTATAGAATACTTGCTTCATTTTCTTATAACAATTAGAATTCTTTCACCCTTCATAATATTCTAACATTTGCTACTTAGCTCCTCTACATACATAGCCTTGTTTTTTGGTACATTACTACATTGTACGCCATCTTTCATTGTCCTCTTCATAGACACCACCACTATTTTAAATATTTTGATTTTAATTTACCATATTATTATGTGATGGTATTTGTTATTAAATAATATATGTTTATAATTAGACAATTAGTGAAGACAATGAGTGAAAGTTCATTGTGTGTATAAACTTTATATTGTATGTATTAAACTGATTTTTTTTTCTTTTTTATGTAACTAAAATACATACAATAGCAATAATTAAAGTTTGATACACATAATAAAAACTTATAAATCTGATACACACAATAGTACGCCGTAATAATTAAGTAAGATGCATTTTGATCAACTAATCCCCAATAATTTTAAGGTAAATTATGGTAACAATATTTTTAGATTTAAATTGGAATTAGGGTGAATTCTAGAGATATGTTAACTAAGTAGTACCTTGGTTTCAAATTGTAATTATACTGAATATAAATGCAAAAGGAGAGTCAGAAAAGTTAACAAAGTGTTGTTTGTATTGATTAATTTTCTTTATAAAAAGTGAACACTCCCATTAGATTGTGGTACCAAAAAACTTTGACTAATCTTTTTGGCAATACTCTTTTTGGAAACTTATAAATACAAAATGGAGTTAACTGGATCGGAAAATGTCACAAACTTTGTTTTTCTTTTGTTTTTTTGTATTTTATTTTTCAAAATTTGAACCTTGTATTAGACATTAATTTATATTTGTTAAATATAATTGATAAAAAATGATATAAATTTAACATATATAACAGAAGATTTAGTACTCTATATATAGTATAAGCTTAGACGGTCTTGTAAGAAGACGTTGTTAGATAAAATACCGGTTGGTGTTTTTAGAAACGAATTAAGAGTAACCTCTATTGTCAACAAGCTAAGAGAAGGGAGACTGAGGTGGTTCGGACACGTTAGGAGAAGGCTACCAACAACACCAGTTAGGAGAGCAGAATCGATTAGAGTGGATGACACTAGGAGGTGTGCTCGCCCTTTTCTAAGGTGGGAAGATAGACTAAGAGCGGATTTGCATGATCTCTCTCTCTCTCTCTCTCTCTTTCTCTCTGTGGACATGATCTCAGATAGACACTCATGGAGAAGAATGATTAGGATCCAGGATTAGGTAGAATTGAGCTCGCTCTTTGCAGCATAGGGTTTTGGATACGGTTCGTCTTTGATTTACGAGTAGCTCTCTTACTAAGTATTTATTGCTATTGTTTGCTTCGATATTTTTGTTTTTGTTTTTTTTTTTGGTTTCACTGTTTTATTTTATAGGTGTTAGTTGTTCCCCTTTTGTAGGGAAACATATTATTTTTTTACCTTTTTTCCTGGTTTTCTTTTTACCCTTTATACCTTTTGTTTTTTGGTTTTCGTTACCGGAGGTATTTTCTTGAAGCAATCTCTCTACCTACAGGTAGATGTACGATTGTCTACATTCCACCTCCCCCATACTCCGTGATAGCGGGATTGGGTGTTGTTGTTGTTGTTAAAGTTGATATATAAAAACTTGAAAACTTAGATATAATTCTATGCAACTAATCCTACAAAATAATACACACGTTATATATATATATATATATATATATATATATATATATATATATATATATATAAGGGTTGTTATGAAAATGGATATTTAGGTGAGAATGCGAGAACAAATTATAGCCATAAATGATGTTGATCTATTAGATCTAATGGTCGCAATTTACCCATCGTAATTTATGGTCGTCGTAATTCATAGTTAGGTAATGAATATAATGAAGGGACAAATGTAGACTATCCGATCAAATCAAATGAAGGGTCATGATTTAGTCTCTCATTCTCATCTAAATATTTATTCTCATTTGAATAGCACACTAAATATATATAGCGTAAGATTCTATATAAAACATTTCTTAAACATAGAACCTAAAGAACTATCCTGGTGATGACACGTGACATATTGATTAGGGACAAAAATGGAAAAAAACTCACGCGCCAATGCTCAACAACCTCCAGCCACCAATTTAAAAAAAAAATATTTAACTTTAAATGATCATAACTTATTCGTTTATAAGAATTTTACCAAAAAATTACATCATTAAATTCAGTTTTTTGTCCTCTTCTAAACAAGACCACGTTTGATATATTTCGGAAACTTTTTTTTTTTTTTTGAAAATGCAAATTTTTCAAAATTTGCATTTTCAGCTGGGTTTAATTGCAAAAATGCAAAATGCAAAATATCGAAATAGCAGGTCATGCAGATGCTTCAAAAATACAAAATTATGAAAATACATAATGTAAACCCAAAATAATTCAATAAAAATGCAGCCCGAAATGCATTACATATTCAAACTCAAAATGCAAAATCCATACACAACATTACAATGCAGCCCAAAATGCAAATTACATATTCAAAATTTACATTTTCAAAAAAAATTGAGAAAAATATGGGAAGTGTGGTTTTAATTGAAAGAGGATTAAAAAAACTAGAAGATTAGTATAATTTTTTTGTTTAAATTCACAAAACATAAATAACCATGACAATTTAAAGTTTTTTGGGGTAATTTTTTTTAAATTTGGAATGGGGGAGGGTTGACGTGGGTTTTCTTGGGGAAGGGGGGATTTTCCATGTTTGCTTCTCTCACATTCAATTATCATATATAATTACAAAATTGACATCTTTTAATCTTATTCATTGATTTAAATGATTCAATGGTTCAAATTGGTTCTTTGGATTCTTTGTTTAACACATGGTGAATATTTAGGTGAGAATGAGTGAACAAAACCTAACAATCATATATATGTTGATCTATTAGATCTAACGATCGTAGTTCATCAGTTTCAATTCATGGCCGTTGTAATTCTTGATTGAGTAATAAATAAAATGAAGAGCCATATATAGACCATACTATCAAATCAAATAAAATGTCAAGTTTAATCTCACATTCTTACCTAAATATTCATTTTATCTGAACCTCCAGCTATATATAAATCTAAGGAACACTTTTGGACCCTAAGCAATACTTATGGACTCTACGTTTATAAAGAAAAGATCAATAAAGAATCATCCTCATTTAAAGAATCTAACGAACACTTTTGGACCCTTGGATATGGGGATCAATGGCTCATATTAAATCTTATACTTTTTACTTTAAAAAGAATATTATCATAAGGAACGTGCAAGGGCATTTATGAAAATCTCACTTTATCCCCCTTCTTCTTACCCTAGACTAAGAACCAACAATCAGATTCAATCTTTCTCTACCATCACGTTTATAGATTCACCATCTTCATTCTCTCTTGCCATCTCTGTGGTGGGTTTTTCGATTGGTGACCACCGTAGCGCCACCATGAAACTGACTAAGATAGGTCTGGATACGTCTATAACCATACATTTTTTCGATTGATGCTCTTTTCCCATGCATTTACAATCTCCGACCTATTGTGGTGTCAAGCAGTGATTTTGATGCGTCCTTGCGATAACCATCCGCACCTTCTTCAATGGCTCTGCTTCTCCCACCCTCCATTTTGACATGTCTGTTGATAGATGCTCCCAACTCCACCATTTGTAACACCCTGAATTTCTGTACAATTTTAAACTTTTCAAAACTCGTTATTAAATCAAAGTTTATATAAATCTTTTAACTAAAGCGGAAGCAAATACAACTTTGGATAAAATTAAAGTTCTCTTATATATCTTGGCAAATTTGAATATAAAACTTATAACGTGAACTTATTAAGTAATTATCAACATAATCTTAACCTTTGATGTTACATAAGTCAATCTCATGATCATTAATCAATAAGTATGAAATCCAATAATTACCATATGTAAACAAGCCCAAAGCTTTTACGAACCCGCCTCACAAAGACCACTTGTCCACCTACAGATACAAAAACATTTATACGCCATGTTAGCTATAAGAATATAGCTAGTGAGTTCCACCAAAAAACATTAATCTTATAAAATCAAGTCATCCTCTTTTGAAACTTAAGTTTGGCAATATACATAAAATACTAAAGTACACATAAGAGCACATAAGGATGTAGGTATGTCCATTGAGTCACAGTATCTCCATGTGATAGCTAGTTACGGCCAATACGTGCCCACATGAGGGATAACCACATCTCCCCGTCAAGGTGGGGGCACGAAGCATTCCACCATACAACAGTTGTCAGGAGTGAATGTTCCATTCCCCAAGTCCACTCGTGTATAGACGGGTCTGGTTCGCTCGTTAGCCTCTTGAACCACATAGTCATCCTTGATACTATCATTCCACTCCACTCCTTGTACCAATTCCATACAACCCATGTATCAAGTCCCAATTTATGAAGCCACTTGACCCATACACGTCACCAAATGGTATAAAACACTAAACACAATCATGGGTCCGGACTAAAACTCAAACCACAAGGGTCACATTATGCACATGCCATAAGGCCAAGTATTTCAAGTACTTAAGTTCATCAATAAGCAAATAACTATCACATAACTCATAACTTAAGTAGAAAAGCTCAATAACAATATCCATAATTGACATCTCAATGCCCATAACACACGTGTAAACATATTCAACAACTCAAAGTCATATGTATCAATACAAGATCATAACTCACTCATATATGGAGTGTCATATCACAAGATATTATGAAGTACCATCATATCAATAGCATAGACCTCCTCCTAAGTGGAGTATTAGACTCAATTTGATTTCTACAATGATGACCATCAACATAGAAGATTACACAACTTCCAAATCCTTTAATTTATTGAGTTTCTTAAAATAATTTATCGAACATATAAAAACACAATTTATGATGACTTATAATCTTTTACAAAAGCTAGGTATCCGCAGGGTGTACTCACCTGAAGAAGTTATGAGAACCACTTCTAGTAGAATCAACTCTTCATCAACTGATTAAAGATCCTAAAGTTGAAACATATAAAGCAAGCCCAAATAAGTAAACCAATTTATAATTATTCAAGAGTACTAGCTCAATACTATATTAAAACACTTTTTCAGGTCTTAAAAGACTATTTTATCTCCCAATATCATTAGAAACAAACCTAATCAATTACAAGGTCAGAAGGGGTCAAAATAAAGTTTTTGGTGTGTTCAGAGCATCTTGCACCGCAAAGCAAGGGGCCTCACTCTGGAAATTGTATTTCACAAAATTGACCATGACGCGGCGCATGCGTCCGCTACAGGATTGCAGAACATGTTGTTTTCTTACTACAAAGAAGTTCTAACTTCACCATTAAACATTATCTTGATGAATAAAAACTCTAACCACACATTACTTCCACATTTTGACCCATTTACCAAATTTCCCAACATATATCAACAATAGATTACCAAATCAACATAACTCTTTTTTGTAACATGTAGATGCCCCAAATACACCAAGAATCAGTTCCAACACCATCATTTATCATAATCTTGTTAGTTCAAACCCTAGCCACGCAATACTACTCAAAATTGACCCATTACTTAATAATATCAACATGCATTGACATTGGGTTATTCAAAACATCATTTTACATTAAAATCAAACAAGATTACTAATAACCAATTCATACCATCCCAACATCAAATTAAATCAAACCACAACATTAATGGTGAGTTTATTACCAAAAACATTGAATCTTGACTTCAAATGAACCAATTCTTGCAATTTTCTTACTCTAACAAAATATCCCCAAATTCTCTGCCCTCATAGGATCAAATCCAAATTAGACTTCAATGAGTCAAATTTCTAGAAGCTTTCTTTTTATATGGAAAATTTTCATATTCAACACTCTAGTTTCAAATTTGACACATTTAGCCCCTAGAGTTTCATCCATTTTACATATTTAATAAATAAGTTATAAAATTTACAATAATAACATTCATAGCTTCAATCAATAGTACTTTGTGCATTATCATTTATATCTCATGACCAAACAACCTCAAATTAATAAAATCATCCTTGTAAGCATTTGTTTTCCAATTTATATGTGATACGTCTTCATTTCTTTTATAAGTATGAAACATAATTTATTTTGAATAATAAACACCTTATTAACCAAAATTAATGACATTTTAAAATTCGGAATATTACACCATTTCCTTCCTTCGCCGACCTCGTAAAGCACATTCAAGTGAAGCCACCAACGCCGGCTGCTGTATCCGTACGCATCATTCTTGCACAACCACTACCATTGTTGCATTTTTTGGGTTTTTGGTTTGCTAATAAGTATGTGTGTCTTTGGTTAGAAGTTGGTGCGAGGGTGAAATATATCTTGCATATATGTATTTAGTGTTATGTTCCCATAGAAATTGTTTTTTCTCTTTAGTGATAGAAGATTTTTTTTTAAACAATGAAATTTTTTTTAACATATGTTTTTATATGTCACTTTTTATAAGTTTAAAATGCAATTAGTTTAATTTTTGAGTTTGTATTTTGGCTTGAAATTAAGGTTCATTTTGGTGAATTTTTTTCAAGTTTTGTTTCACATATATAGAAATGCAGTAGTTTATACAGAGATGCATCACTGGATGATTTAAATTTTCAGTGTATGTATTTTCTCATAGATGTAATGCATTGTCGTGTATGCTTTTATGTTTTCCCCCGAGAAATATAGAAGACAAAAATCTAAATTTAATGGTATAATTTTTTTTTGTTAAATTCTTAAACATGATGAAGACATGATTAAGTGAAGAATTGATAAGTATTTAAGAAAATGTGTTTGGGGGTTCAGGGGAAAGGCACGTGTGTTGTAATAACCATTTTATGTAATGTGTTTTAGTATTAATAATGATTGATCTTATTCACTCTTTTATTCTTGGAGATTAAGACATAATTTTTAAGTAGAGTGACTAATTGTGACCTTTAGGAAAGACGAGGTGAGGTATTTAAACCTAATTAGGGCAAAAGCCAAAGTTCGTACTGTAGCCGCATTTTGAGATATACACCAATTGTGTGTGTGGTGTGAGTAAGCCGAACGGGGGAAGGAGAAGATATTTAACACATCTGTTGGCACTTGTGGAGAAAACATTAAATAAGCTTCCTAGCATCATGATAATCATTTAAATATCAATTTTACAGTTATTAGTTAGGGAATCGCAAATTTTTATATCTGGATTTGTATGTGTTTGAATATGTAAGAAGAACCGAGAGCTATAATTGAACTTTAACCTACTAAAACTTGTTAGAAATGCAATTAGCTGCTAAGGTTTTGTCCATTTGATGTTAGGGATACATATTAACAAGAATCACGTAATTTGATTAAGTATTGAATGAGCTTGATTTTGAAAAGATTCAATTGTCAGTCCATGAATCGTGAAACACACATGTTTGGAATCACCAACTAAGTGTTGAATCCCAATAGGGATTCATCGATCGCCAAAGGGGCAAAGTCCCCAATCGCTAAATGATTGGATCATCAAAGGGTTCAGTCAAGGAATAGATTCCCAAAGAGGTTCAGTCAGTGATTGGATCGCCAAAGGGGTTCAAGTCCAACCACCAAAGCACCCTGGATTTGCTGAATTTAATTCTTCTAAAAATTTTGCATCTAAAGTTCTGATTTTGACTTTTACTTAGGGTTTATGATTACTAGTATAATTTTCAATTAGATCTTTGGTATAATTTTCTATTTCTATTTCATACATTGTTGATTATAATTTAAATTATTGCATCTACATTTTCTTCCACCTTCTTGAATCGGAGATTCCATAGTATCAAAGATGGTTTGCTCTATTGCATCTCCCATGTTCTATTGTTTATAGGGGAACTCTACCCTATATTATCATAACATTATTGTTTAAAATTTAAAATTTCAAGTTTGAAAAGTATATATATCTATACTTTTATATCCATTTGAATCACATTCACGGTTATGCAATGCATCACATCAACGAAAAGTGTTTTTGTACTCTTTCCCTCCTAGGTGGGGATATCAACTTATCCTAGTGTGTGTGAAATAAGATAAAGGTTTCGCTTTTTACATTTATATTTTATTTTTGCTGATTAATTTTAATTAATATTTTCCTAAATTTTTTATTTGAATTAGAACTTTGTAAGGATTACAAAATGCAAGTTTTTTAGTGATGATTATCTATATCTATACTACTATATAAACTATTTAATACTTTCTTTTCTTTTTAATTTTAAGAATTCTTAAGATTCAATCAAAATAACATCTTGACCTTCCATTCTATTTAAACTAATCTCATCCACTTAATATTTAACCATTTCATACTCTCTTAATTTACTTTAATTTTTATTTATTTAAAATATACTCTCACACAAACACAATTATTCACCTATATCAACACAATTTTCAAAATATTATTAACTTATCTCTTCTTATTTCATAAATATAAATATTTTTACTTATTTTTAATATGTATTAGAATTTTTTTTTTAAATTATCAAAAAATTGATGCAGATAAAAGAAAAATTAATAAAATGGACATGTTGCCGAAGAAAACTTTTTTTTGACATTCGCGAATTATATATCATTACTTATTCAAGAAAGTGACATGCTGCAAAACAAAAATTATTCGTTATTGCAGCATTGCGCGGGTACGATGCTAATATAATTTTAATTGTGAGTTGTGCATAAAAAACTTTTGGACGGATCGAGAGGTAAAGAATCACTATAATGTGAAAGCAAGGCAGTGGTTAATTGTTTGAATCTGGCTGTACGTAGTGATTTGCTTTCCTTTTAACATGCATGCCGGCCATTAGTTAATTTCTGATTTGTATTTTTCTCCTTAATTAAACGTTAGGATATGTATATAATCTTCGGTTTTATTATTATTATAAAAATTAAGAAATGTATATGTTATTTGTTTTTTTCTTTAAAGCATATAGCTTATTAATGTCTAGTGTAGATATAAATACATATTTTGTAAGTTGTAACTGTTTATTTTTTATCAAAGTTTTGATATAATTTTCATTAAAATAGATATTTATCGTCACCTTTCTAGAAACCTAATTAAGAGAATTTTTATCATCTAATATGTGTATAGAAATTGATTTAACAAAAACACACACATTTAGATGGCTTAGATAACAAATTAATGTGTGGCTATTTTATATAATAATAATAATACCTATGATCCCCTTTATTTTCATTGAAGGTTTATAAAGAATCCAAAGGACCAAAGCTTTATGGTACGCCTCGTTTCTTTATACCATCAATACTAGAGAGTTGCATACACATAAGTTAATTACAACGACACAAGCTATCAAACTAGTAATGTGTTATTTATTGACGTCTTAGTCATGTAAAAATCATATTTGTAAATGAATGTTTTAATACATTGCCCCTATTTTAAATGTATCTATAATAAGAGTAATTTATACCCAACATGTTTTTGTTATGTGATACGTCAAATTAGACGTTATTTGCCTTAATTAATTGTATCATTTAAAATTGGTGAAGGGTAATTAAAGTCGACAAACTATCTAAATAATGGCCCAAATAAAAAGTTGTACAAATTGATAATTTGATTAATACAAGAATTGAAAATATAAAGTGAATAGCTGAATAAATAAGAAATTTATCGACAAAATTTGATATATTATCTAAGTTAAATTTGATATATTATCTAAGTTAAATTTGATACATTCACAAACAAATTAAATAAGTAAATATCGAATTATGAACCATTTCCCCTGCCAAACTTAGATGCATGAACTTTTTTTTTAATTATCCTTTTAAATACACTCATATATTTCAAATCACTAAGTACTCCTCTTAGGTGTTCTTTTCCCAATAAACATCACCTCTATTCATTGCATAATATAGTCTTATGGTTGCACACAATAAGGATATATAATATACAACGAGCATTATTTACTAAATTTAAAGAACCAATTTTAGTTTTTAGATTTTGATGATCAATTGTTGAGATTACGATTATACTTCGATTTACGTAAAATGCATATTCGGTTGTAATTTAAACTATTGGTCATCCATATTTAAAGGCTAATATTGGTTCTATTAGTACTGTATATATATATAAGGTTGCAACTTTATTAGACCTTACCCTAGCCATAGATATACATAAAATACATAGAAAAAGGTGTGATCAACCATAAAAATGTATTCATCTTTACTTCTTTTTTTAATATTTAAGATGAATATAATACACTAATCTGTCTAGAAATTAACTAGATCCTCTTATAATTAGGTGTGTAGATACGAGTACTGTATCACAAAAAGAGAATAAGAAGTAATATTTCTTTAGATAAAAAAAAAATACGAAACATGTATAAGTTGTGTAGATACGAGTATTTCATAAATTTGATTCATCATTTGAATGGTCAAGCAGCATATGATTGGTGTTTTTGGCAGGCATTGGATGCCATCTTATTTTTTTGACACTTTTTTCCTTTTGCACAAAAAAGGGAAAAAAAGAAAAAAAAATAATAATCTATACATTAGAGTGCATAATCCTTTTTGTATGGCCATATATTACTCATCAAGTCTAAAGTCATAAAACAAAAATAAAGACTATTGACCATCCAATACCCTTTGAATGATATAGCCAAATTCAAAAGGGATTTTTCGTTTTTATCACGTTTTTTAAAGAAGTTAAGCTGTGATGTGCTATACACGGATTAAATTTATGTTATCGTTTCTTAATATTTTTTCGACCATCCAATATCTTTATACCTAACAAGTGAGGATCTCTACTAGAACTTTTCAAGTATCATATCACTAGATCCATCTCAAGAGTGCGTACTTTGAATGATTTAAAAAGGAAAACTGTTTTAAAATAAAACAAACTTTTGTTAAACTATCAATTTATACAATTAACTTCAAAAATTTTAAAAAAAATACAAGCAACTCTCTTATTTGCCCTAATGTATGCAAGTTGTAACTTGTATAGTAAGTTACAGGTAACTTTTTAATTTTTGCTTATTTTTTAATTTTTTAATTATGGTATTATTGATCTTTGTTCTTTAAGTTCAAGAACATTCAAACATTCAAGCTCCATCAAGTTCAAGAAGATTCAAACATTCAACCTCCATTAAAATTCAAGACCATTCAAACCTCAAATCTGTAATCAAATCATACATCCAAACATAAAACACAGGTAACAAAGTCCTGATACATACAAATTGAAGATGACATACGAAATCTGAATAATGAACAAACCCAAATGGGTTTCATCTAGAATACGACATCAGATACAGATCTGGAATATGAAATACGAAATGTGGTATATGCAAATCAGATTCATATCTAGAATACGAAATCAAATAGCAAATCGGTTCCACCTGAAATAAAAAAACCTAATCATAGCAACCCTAAATATAAGATAATAATGAAAATCCTAAATTTGAGATAAATATGAAGAACATTGAAGCCTTTAATCACAGATAAGGAGGTGGACGTCGACGGTAAGATCTTGAAGGATGGCGGTCGCTACAGATCTGACACCTCAGCGGCGGTGGACTAGGGCGGCTGGGAGTTTTTAATCTCAGCGGTGGTGGTGGTTTGTAGTGCGGTCGCGACAGATCTGAAACCTCGCTCCGGCGATGGTGGTTTGAAGGCGGCGGCGGATCTGAAACCTCCCTCCGGCGATGGTGGTTTGAAGGCGGCGGCGGATCTGAAACCTCCAGCTCGCTTTGAAGATCTCCGATGGTTCTTGTTTGTGGGTGTTTATGTATGAAATCCTAACTCAAAATCATGAAATCTCTATTGTAGATTCAAGAAGAAATCTTCTATGTATCTTCCCTCATTCCATTTTCCTTTTCCTCTTTCCTTAAAAATTGCATTGTTGATTTGGTAATTCAAAAACCTTTTTTTTATTTATTTTTATTAAAATTTGTTAAATAAATAAAGAATGATAATAAAAAAAAGGCTTTAACCGGTTAATAATAAGGGTGACCGGTAATAGAAGGTCACTTTGCATAAAATATGAGAAAAAAGCAGGTTTGTTGTTTATTTTTTCAAAATTTTAAAGTTCATTATATACATTGGTAGCTTCGGCAAAGTTCGTTGTATTTTGATGCAGTTTGCCCAATTAAAAAATGATGTTCTTTTTCTCGAATGAAATAGCCAATAGCCTAACATGATAGTACTAACAATGCTACAATTAACAACTCAAATTTCGAGACAATAATATTTTATTATTAGCAAGAACACATAGAAAAGTTTTTCTATTAATCATATAAGTTTAAAGACCGACAGTTTTTCTATTGATCATATAAATTTGAAGGCGGAGATTAGTTCCGTAGGTTCCGTATAGATAGTTACACTTACCAAATATGCAATTTACGCAAGTCGAATACACGGTTACATAAATTGAATGTGCACTTTAATTTAAGCCTTTGATCATCCAACTCTAAAGGCTAAGATTGGTTTTGCAGGTTCTGTATATAAGGCTGGTTCCGTATATATAGGCAAAAGTTCAATCGAGAACCATTTTTATTGCTAGAACCGCAATAACTAATCTGAGCCGTCCAATTCCCCCTCCTATAATGTCATCACCCTCCCATTAATTCATCTCATGCACATTGCCACACTCTATCCTCCACGCTCTACATTCATGAATACCACTTACCAAATGAACGGTTAAGATTGTTTCTCGTTGTACTCATAATAAGATCGGTTATCGCAGTACTCACAATAAGATCGGTTCATAAATGAATCTTCCCCTTTATATCAAACGAGAACCGGTTTTTGTGTGGAAACTAGAGAACCAATTATGGACCTTGTTTAAAATAAATGAATGACTATATATTGTAAGGATTATTAATGACTTATTAATGAGGTGTATTTTAGATTAATCAAGTCTCACTTATTAATAACACCCATTGGGGTTCTGCCCTGGTGGTTAGGGGGTTGGTTACCACACAGGAAGTCTCGGGTTCGAGTCTCCTCGTGGGGGTTTTTCCTCCTGGGGTGTTGATGAGTGGGGTTTTATCTCCTTTGTAGGGATGTGAGTCTTGTATATTGCCCAATTGGATGTCACTGTGGAGCTCCGTCCACTAACTACTAACAACCCATTAAAAAAAACTTATTAATAACAGTTTAACTGGACATAATTCATGGTTGAATAAGTATATACATGACCAAAATACCACAATTAATAAGTGATTGATAATTTTACAAATAATTTTAGTAGTTAAACAAAAGAACGACACAAACAAACCATGTTAGTTTTCATTCGCTATGTTTACGTTCCTAAGAAGACACATAATATATTACATTTACTCAAGATTAGAATAACAAATCCATGACTAAACTTTGGAATTATATTTCACATTAACATGTAAAAGCTAAAATAATAACGACAAAAAAACGTATGTTGTAGTTATTGGCCAATATTAACATGTGGCTTATGTGTCTTTGATTTTAACATCTTGCTAGTTGTCTGAATAAAATTTTATGCTATTAAAAAAAACCATATATAGTAACAATTTGTTAAATATTTGGTAATTTTATCTAAAGCGTGTCATAGTTACTCTTAATATAACTAACTACTTAGATACATTACTGAAAAAAGTAATATAAATATTTGTGAAGATAATATATATTTTTACAGACAAAAATAGTTTATACAATTAATTTGATGAAAGAAGCGTTTAAATTATGACATTAGATGAGGAAAATGGTTTGTATTTCGCTTCGCAATTTTATGTTCCTTTTAATTATATAATATATACTAGCAGTGTACTCGCGCAATGCTGTGACGGTAAATAGTTTCTGTTTTTGTAACATGTCGTTTTCAAGGGTGTAAGGCGTAATTCAGTGTCATGAAAAAATTTTCAGCAACATGTCCGCTTTTTTCTTTAATTATTTTTTATATTTGTATCAACTATTTTAATAATTTTAAAAATAAATTCTGAAAAATATTAAAATTTTTAAAAAGATAATATTTATAAAATAAGGAGAGAGAAGTTAATAAGATTTTAAAAATTATATTGAATGTGGATGGTTGTGCTTATGTGAGAGAGTGTGTTAGTGGAATAATATATTTTAAATAAATAAAAATTAAAGTTTGTTAGGAGAGAGAAATGGTTAAAAATTGAGTGGATGAGATTAATTTAGATAAAAATAAGGGTGAAGATTAGAGATTGACATAATTTTAAGAAGTTTTAATAATAAGAGGAGAGAAAGTGTTAAATGGTTTATATATTAGTATAGATAGTAGAAATAACATTGGAATTTCAACATATTGATAAAAAAAAATTAATATATATTCTTATAATTTCTTCCTATTTCATCTTTCTACTCAACATAAAATAATAGTGAAATTTATTAATTCTCTTTTTTTATAGTATTTATTAATTTTAACACTTATATTGATTATGTAAATAGAAGGATAAGTAAAATAAATAGTAAAAAAATATATCACGTTTCATAATATAAATAAAAAGAAATAATAAAAGGTTAAAAGAAAATGAAAAGCTGAAAGCAAGACATAATGGTGGTTCAATCTCAAACCTAACCATAAAGAAGAGAGTCAAAAGACACAAAGCCATTGAAATCAACAATGAGTAGCACAACTACCCTTTCACCAAAAGATTTTCTGGATTTTGCTTACAAAACAATATAATAATAAGATAATTTTATTAGTATATATTAAAAATTGTACGTATTTTGCATATAAAAAATATTTTAACTAATAAGGCTGTAAACGAACAGAATAGATATAAATGAGTTTTGTTAGATTCGTTTGTTTAACTTTAGCCGTATAAATAAATGAATATGAATGGATAAACAAACAAATTTATGTGTTTCGGTTTATTCTAATAATTTTAACCGAACAAATAAACGATAAATAAATGAATTTTTGTATTCAACTTTTTAAAAGATTGGTTAGTTCATGTGCATTTTTGTTCTTAAATTTAAATGGTAAACAGATACAAACGAGGGAACACACATTCTAATGCAAATCCAACATTGTTAAATAATATATATATAAACACACCAAAAACACAAATAACATATTATATATATATATATATATATATATATATATATATATATATATATATATATAATATATAGGGGAGGGATATATATTATATATATATATATAATATATATATATAGGGGAGGGTTCATTCGAGAACCGTTATTAGCGCGAGAACCAATCTTAGCCGTTCTTTGGATATGGAAAGTTCATGGATGGAGAGCGTGGAGGGATAGAGTGTGGCAGGGTGCATGTGAGGAATTCATGGGTGGACAATGACATTGAAGTAGGGGGATTTGAACGGCTCAGATTGGTTCTCGCGGTTCTCGCACCAACAACGGTTCTCGCATGAACTTTTCTTTCTCTCTCTCTCTCTATATATACATACATACATACATATATATATATATATATATATATATATATATATATATATCTTCTAATATATATAAAAGACTAATTTAGAAAAAAATATTATAGGATCTGGACACTTTATTTAATAAAAGATTTGATATTAGCCGTTAATTTCTTTAATTCTAAAATTTTGATTTTGACTTTTTAGAGTCAAACTAATATGAATTAGATAAAGATAACCCTTAATCAAATCATGATAAATATAAAAAAAATTAAAACCAATTATTATACAATATATAGTAAATGTAAAAAAAATCAACAGATTACGAACTATTTCAAAATCGTAATTGATGATTAATAATTGAAATCTAGCGACACAAAATTATTGTACGTACTAATATTTTTAAATTATTTGTTATTAATTTTTTTCAATTTTATTGATGTTCAATAATTCTAATTTAATAATTAATGATTTCAATTTTATTGTACCTATTAATATTTTTAAAATTATTTGTTATTTAATAGTAAATGTTTTTCATAACCCGTGTAATACACGGGCAATTTAGCTAGTATATATATATATGTATATGTATATATATATATATATCTGTGTGTGTGTGTGTGTAAACGAACGGATAATCAAACATTCATAAACATTAATAAATGAACAAGTGCTAGCTCTTTTTGTGTTTGTTCTTTAATTATACAGACGGAAGATCTTGTTCATACTCGTTCGTTTGTTATACAAACAAACATCGAACAATTTCACGAACGGTTTATAAATGTTTATTTCATTTACCGCCCTAATTTTAATGTTTGTAACTTCCAAACAACCAAAGCCGTAAATATTTGAGTCCTTGGTAGTTCAATTCATTATATAGTTCTAGTTATGGTTTTTACAATATCTACATTCTACAGTTGTGTATATGCATTATATATGCTTCAAACTATGTTACTAATAGCTAAAAGTTCAAACGAGAACTGTAAAACGAGAACCGCGAGAACCAATATCTACCGTCCAATTCTCTCTCCTTTAATTTCATTACCAACCCATGAATTCATCACATGCACCCTGCCACACTTGATCCCCTCACGCTCCACATCCATGAATTCCACTTTATCAAATCAACGGCAAAGATTGGTTCTCGCAGTTCTCGTACAAAAAACAGTTCTCGTTTGAACCGTCCCCGTAAGCTTATAACTATCTTTATGTTCAATTTTTCTATCCTTAATTTCTTTTATTCGGTCAAACTATATATCTACATGTTATAACATGGCCGGATACGTAACAAATTCAACTGTATTTGATAATTTGTTTATACGTACATGTGCTAATATTTGGCTTAAAACATCTCATAACATGATCTGTGCGTAATAGAATATGGTATCATGGGCACTAACAAGAGAAGTCCGATTGTTGTAAATTTCTAGCTATTGAGCCAAGCTCGATACTAATGTAAAGTTCTTAAACTCGATTCAATTCGTGTACGCCCTTATTTGGAATGGAAGCAATAAGACGTATTTCTAAGTAAAAGAAATTTTATCTCTTAATTTTACTTCTGGTTTGGGTTTAAACTCTTATTTTATTTTTTAATTTATTTTTTGATAAATGACTTAACTCAAAAGTTTAGTTAACTTTAACTTATGATAGTAGGTTACAATTGAGCAAAATCAGACAACAAATAAAACTTAAGAGATTTAAATAATTGTCAAGACTAAACATTAAAGGTTAATGTATTAAAAAAACATTATGGGTTAAAACAAAATAAATTATAAACTTTGAGGATTAAATTATATAAAAAACTTCAAGGATTAAAGTAATTGTGAAACTTGACGATGTTTACTGTAGTTTTTGTTTTTCGGTTATATTTTTTCAAATTAATTATTAATTATTAATTATTTATAAGCTATGTTATATATATTTTTTTTCAAAAAGCCAAAGATTATTCTAAAAATGAACACAACCTAAATTTTTTTACCTTTATTTAAGTTGAACGTTCATCAAGAACAATCAAGAAATCAACATGAACATGAACATGAACAAATCGATTAAAAAACATGAACATTGGAAGACGAAGATGAAGAGTGATTAAATCAACGAAAAACAAGAAAAAGGTTTTGAATAGCATGAACAAATTTTTAGTGTGATATAATATACACCCTAAATCGATTCAAATTTATACCAAACTATAGGTTAAACAAAAAAATAAACTAAACTCTAATGGTAAGCTTTTATTAAACTGTAGAGTTAAACCATTAAAAAGATTTAGGGGTTAAATGAAATACAGTGTAAATTTAGAGATTAACCCTAAAAAATATAGAAAGTAACTGTTTAAAGAAAAAAAGTTAAATGGCAAACCAAACAAAACTTACTAGCTTACTATACTTGTATAAACATGGAGATAATTAATATAGATTTTAAAAACAAACTTTAGAGTTTTAACATAAATTGAGTCAAACTTTAGAAATTAAACTAATTTTAGTTTTTCATTATAAAAGATAATAGAATGTAACATAAGAAGTTTAAGGAAAAGGTTTAAGCTAATTTTATATTTAATCATAACCTTTAAAAAATGAAAATGATTTATCGGTTTTATATATATATATATATATATATATATATATATATATATATATATATATATATATATATATATATATATATATATATGGGACGGTTCAAACGAGAACTGTTTTTCGTACGAGAACTGCGAGAACCAATTACAGTCATTGATCAAAGAGATGGAGGGTTGAGATTAAAGAGTTGTTAATGGATAACCTTAAACAAATCAAACTTATCCTTAATTAATTAAGGGTAGTTTGGACATTTTTACATTACCCCCGCATTTTTTAAACTAATATATACATCAAACGAAGAAGTGTTAAATTACGAAAATTATACCAAATTAACGAGAAAATTATGCTCTTTAATTTGAGACTGGTCTTGATATATTTTTTCAAAAGTTTTTTTTTGTGTACAGCTCGAAATTTGCACTAGTGCAAATTTTACTGGGTTTTTTTTTCTGTACAACTTGGAATTTGCACTAGTGTAAATTTTGCATATATTTACCTGGTTTTTTCAGTACAGATGTAGATATGCACTTGTGCAAAATTTGCACTAGTGCAAATTCTACTTGGTTTTTTTTTTCTGTACAGCTTGGAATTTGCACTTGTGCAAATTTTGCACATATTTACCTGGGTTTTTCAGCACAGATGTAGATATGCACTTGTGCAAATTTTGCACTAGTGTAAATTCCGAGCTATACTGAAAAAACCCCCAACAAACATGAATTTTTTTTTCCAACAAAATATAGCAAGATCGATATTAATTTTGACAAATATACCTTTTGATGCTTATTTCTTTGTTATACTTTACAATACCATGAATCATTTCATGATATCAAAGCATAGAAGATCCATTCAGCTTCAAAGCATAGAAGATCCAATCAGTTATATACATTAGCAAAATAACACCCTTTAAAGTTTAAACCTCTCTTGTATTGTTCTCTTTTTTTGTTGTTGCTGAAATGGTATGTGACTTAGTCTGTGTTTGGGCCAAATTCTTGACACTGTTAAAAACAAAAATGAATCTATGGTCTTCTCCTTTAGCGGTGGTAATTTTGGGCCTATGGTGTGCGAAGAGAAACAGAGAGTCGGAATTCTGGCAGAAACGGGTGGCAAAATCCTTGACTTAAAACGAGACCTATGCTCTCTTTTCCAACGGTGATTTGAAGTGAAGAGGAGAGTACGTACCAGTGGTGGTTATGGTGTTAGAGAGAAAGTAAAAATTCCGGTGGAAACCATGGCCAAATCCTCGATTTGTATTTTGCTTTCCGGTGGTGTTTAACGTGATGAGGAGACTACGTACTGGTGGTGGTTACGGTGTTAGAAGAGAGAGAAAGTCGGAATTCCGGTGGAAACCGGTGGCCAAATCCTCGTTTTGTCATCTGATTTCAAGTGATGTTTGAAGTGAGGAGGAGAGTAGTGATGGTGGTTATGGTGTTCAGGAGAGAGGGAGAGAGATACAAGAGATTGAAGAGAGAGATCTGTGGGTTTCCAAGAAAAGGGAAAGTAGGTGGAGGGTTTTCAAAAGGGCTCCATACCTGCGTCACCAAGTTACAGCTTTGCCCTTTTATTTTAAAAATAAATAAAAAAGACAGTAAATTAAATGATTGGTCAGAAATGGTTCTCGCGGTTCTCGTACGAAAAACAGTTCTCGTTTAAACCGCACCCTATATATATATATATATATATATATATATATATATATATATATATATATATATATATATTATATGAAGGGTTTAAAACCTGACCAAACCACCATATGACACAAACTGGTCAAAACTGGGTTTGATTCCACTGGTTCAATCCTAAAAGCGGAACTGGATTGAACACAACCCTCTAAACCCCAAAAGGGTTAGGATCTTTAAATTTTTAAATGATCAACGTAGTTTCTTAACAAAAACAATCCATAGATAAGGTTACAAGAAATATACCTGATCAGATTTGGGATTGCTAAGGTAGTCCACCACTACTGCACCTCCGATTGAACTGGCTGCTAGACCGCTCCTGGATTACCAACTAACAACAAAAACCTGAAAGGTTTGTGTGTGTGTGTGTGTGCGTCGACCACCCTATCGCAAACACCCTTGGTGTTTTTGCGATTGCGACTTCGAGAGAGGAGCCGAGAGAGAGAGAGATGCGAGTTCGAGAGAGAGAGGGACAAGATCAATAAGAGTGGCGGCTAGGGTTTTATCCCCTTTTTGTCATATCTCCCTAATCCTCAAAGCTTAACATATATTTTTAAGGATTAACTTGGACCTAAGCCCGTTTAATTAAAAGCCCGCTGGTTTTAATTAAACTTCCAATCTCTTCACTTTGACCCCCTGGACTTTACTAGTTAATTAATTAACTATTAATTAACATAGTCCGTTAAATATTAAAGACTTAATATTTAATTCTCCTTGAATAATAAATAACTTATTTATTATTTATTTCTTTTCTAATAATTAATCCAAACTGGATAATTATTTATATCTCTCAATAATTAATACTACTGATTAATTATTCGTTTATCTCTTTAATAATTAATCTAACTGATTAATTATTTACTCTTTCTCTTTAATAATTAATCTAACTGATTAATTATTTCCACACAGATTTATGGTGAAATCCAACTGTTCTGAATTGGGTGTGTAGCAGTGTGACCCTTTAGTCTCTTATAACATTGGATACAATGTGCCCATTAATTATCTCTGCACATAATCCAACAGACTCCCACTTGTGCAAGATAAGTAACAGTTACTACACATTGTTAGCCTAAGGAGGTCCCTAGCCAGACGCTTAGGATAACCAGGTTATAAGAACTCTTATACCCCAAAGTAACTTGTGATAAAACTTCATATGCAACCTGCTTAGAAGTAACTTGTTATAAACTAACTGTTTATAAACTAAACTATCATAAACTCCCTGTTTATGAATGAGTACGTTTTTATATATACATAACTTGCATATATATAGGTTTGTCCCTTGCAGCGCGATATTTCAATTTTGAGCATGAGCATGGAGGAAGTCAACTCAGAGACTCAAGAATTTGTTCATGACATACTTGATTTCGAAACTGCGTGATAAACGACAAAGAACAGATCAGTTCGTTTGGGCACGGCCGTGCACATATCAGTTTCTCTTATCAGTCAAGGGGCCAGGAAATATCTCTTCTAAAAATAAGGTGCAATTACCATCTTTCATATTTGCATTTGGAAATATGCTCCCACTGAATCTAGACACACCCCTTATGACCACCCTGTTACGGCGTGGTGTTAGAGTTAGCTAAGAAGACAGTAGTTACCGCATCCCAAACCAAATACCTCAAGCTTAAGGATAACGTATGTGATTAATACTTTTGACATGAAACCACGAAGTATTATTCACAGTGGGTCAATCCAATATTCGTAAACCTAACGAATATCCGTCAATTTTGGTCCGCAAAAACCTTTTGCAGCTATATTCGACAAACTTTCGAATCTACCCCAAAATTACGATGACTTTATAGCTCTATCATAGTTCCCACCAAGATAAGTAGTCACGGATAGTGTTTCGAATAAACCTAGTTTATTCCTGGATAAACCAAAACATACAAAATTGTAAAGAACAATGAAACTAATTTCTACACCCTTCCATATTCCACCCTGGAATAAAGATGCATAATTACTTATTATTTTATATTGTAACTTATCACGGATTACAAAGAAAATAATATGGTTATAAAACCTAAAACACAAGACTAGTACCTTGGAGTACTTCTTCTTGGTTTTGCTAGAAATCATTCTTGCAACCTAAGAACACTTCTAGACTTACTTATTTTATAAAATTCCTTAAACTTGGAGAGAACTGGAAATAACTCCAAAGTTTCTGATTTTACAAAATAACCTCCCTGTAATTAAAAAACTTTAATTACATTTGTAGATAAATTAAATCTTACTAGATTTATCCATTTGAAACGATAAAACTTTCTTACACCTACTTGTAAGAACCTTGAAATTAGATTCCCTGTGTATGCCAACACTAATATAAAATTATTACTAAGAATGTTAAAGAACATCCTATTTTATCATTTGACCAACCAACAATATTTAATTAAGCTGACTTACTGAACATTTTAGAACGTATATAATTTCAGGTCATAACTTGACTCGAAATCTTGCAATAAATCATGCATTCCATGGATTAGTTCTTTCTCAAGAACTTTACTGTTTTAGATAACTTCTGAAAAACATCCAATAATTATATACTCTAAAAAGTTCGATTTTATATTTATCATACTGGTTAAAAAATAACATTTTATTAACTCTGATAAATACATTAGTCAGGTGCTCCCACTATCTTTTATGAAAAGAGTGCATTCTTTAAAAGCATCATTTTAGACCTTAGTCAATCCTTGACTACCATGCCTAAAACTTGTGTTCCAAACACATGTTTTAAAGAACTTAGTTTTTGTAAGAAATTTGTTTTATGAAACCAAGAACTTGGATCTTCATATATATATCTTTCTAATTATAGAAAATAGTTTCATTAAACTTGCCATGAGCACAAAAACTTTATGAAGGCATTTCAATTTCTTTCTAAAAACATTTAGTATAAAACTTCCTTTATTATAGTAACTACCATAATCACTTTTATAATATCTTAAATGTTTTATCAAAAACTATTTATACTTGGAAATAATGACTATTATTTCCACTTGTTCAAGACTTGAACATTCACTTTTTCACTAAAAAACTTAAATACTTGTTAAATTAGAAAAACTATCTAATTTTATAAACAACACTTGTTTATTAAGTATTTTTAATAGTGGAGCCGGCATTTTATAATAACTACAACAAATCACAGCATAAGATTATTATGAATCACCAATCAAGTCAACACTTGACTTATTGACACTCTTTCAGTTACAACTGGACTAATCATGATTCATAAAGTAAGAATACGTGCATGGATATATATAAATAAATTTCCATAAACTCAAAAAGGTATCCATAAACCAACAATATAAAATTTGTTCAAATAAACTTAAAGAGTTTAATAAACTAGGAAATATAAATATTAATAATATCCGCATGCTGCACGTGTGATCTCCTCATGCTGGGCCGCATCACTTTCCATCTCCTCCTGCAATAAACGATTGCAAGATATTAGAATACTCGTAAAAACCATTACAAGTGGAAAGTGACAAAGAAGTTACACGATACCTGAGGTGCCAGCCTTTCCACCTGCCTCGTGACCCTTCGGGCAGTTTCTTTTCCAGTGCCCGACCTCGCCGCACTTAAAGCACCGATTCTCGGCTTTAGCTTTGTTCGGCTTCGGCTTCTTGCCCTTGTTGTCGTTATTAGCCCTGGGTGCACTCTGGCTGGGTTGGGCCTTGCCCTTTCCCTTTCCGTGACGCCCTTTCCTCTTCTTATGCCCGCCATGACCTACCATGAGAACGTCCTTAGACTTGGTCCCGATACTTTGCTCAGCAGTCTTGAGCATTGAGTGCAACTCAGCCACGGATTTCTCCATGTTGTTCATGTTGTAGTTGACTATAAAAGGCTTATAGTCATCCGACAACGAGTTGAGTATCGTATCCGTTGCTAGCTGCAACGGAACTGGGTGCCCAAGTCTCTCTAGGTGGTCCATGTAACCCTTCATTTTCATAACGTGGTTACTGACCGAGGTCCCCTTAGCCATCTTGCACGAGTTAAATGCCCTGGTGGCATCATAACGCTCAGTGCGAGCTTGCTCCTGGAACATGTCCCTCAGCTGATGGATCATGTCATAGGCAGGAGTTTCCATCATGCTCGACTGCAACTCTGGACTCATAGTTGCGAGCATGAGGCAGCTAACGTCCAGGGCGTCATTGGAGCGCTTCAGAAAAGCCTCCCTGACTTCTGCCCTAGCGTTGTTGGCAGGAGGATTTCCTAGAGGTTTTTCTAGGACATACCACTTTCTCTCGTGCCTAAGCACGATCCGGAGATTTCTCTCCCATGTGAGAAAGTTAGGACCAACAAGCTTGTCCTTCTCAAGAATAGAGCGGAGAGAGATGTTATTGGTACTAGTAACGTTGGTTGCCATCTACAAATTAAAACCCGGTTTAATTAGTAATTGCAAACAAACTTTCTAATCATATATCATCAAACCCATAAATAATATATATTAGACCTAGGACCCATATTTCACATACTTGACGCAAGGTTTGGGCACTTCCCGCCAAGTCATGCTATTTCTGGTAGGTAACACCCTGTACCAATCGTACCTAACTGATACGACTCCTAGAACCTCGTAGAGCACTTAGACACAGTCTAGTATGTTTAACTCTACTCTAGTGCTTTTTGGGCCGGGACTCCCGATTATCACCAAAATAGATCGCACCACCTAAGACAACATGAATTCTGGCCGGGACTCCCGATTATCGCAGAACCTTTCATGCCCCTTCCCGCAATGGTTTGAACCCGGATGCCCAAGGTTTGGGCACTTCCGACACCCGAGTACCGTTTAACAGTTAGGGTGTACCATTAGGTGGGTAGCACACTGATCTAAGATTTTTCTTGGGTTTTATAATTAAGTTAAAACTTAATTTTCCAGTTTTTGAAAAACCATTTTAAAACTAATTGTTTTAAAAATACGATTTATATGTGTACCTAAACTAGGTGCACAAAACGGCCTTTATAAGTTCCAAACTTATAACCTTGACAAAACTTTAAATTTAAAAATTTTAATTAACACGACTAACAGCCTGTAGTCGTATTCTAGTTTGTCATAAAGCGCGTGGTTTTTCACTGTTTAATAACAGCCTGTTATTAAATCCCCTTTTTTATTTAGCATCATATAAGTGTTGCAAGAATATATGATAAACAATAAATAAAAGAAACACAACCACGCAGATATAAGAATAAGCATAAAAACCCTGTAGTTTTGCCAACTAATTCTAAGGTCAAACCTAAGGACAAAGTGACTTGGATTCGCCTTTCTTGACATGCTGCTCCCACTAGCCTTGGCACCTCCCCGAAGTGTCCGTGCTTCGCATATAGAACACCATTTACGTCGTCATTTTCTTCGAGTCCATTTTGGTTGAGGGATTAAACTAACACTAGTCATTACAAATACAATATTTAATGGTGTTGTAAGTGGCACGCAGGCCTCCCCGAACCAGTACAATATTACAAATAAGAAAGGGATTGTAATTGGCACACAGGCCTTCCCAAAAACCAAAATAAAAGAAGAATAAGAAAAACGAGTCCTAAGTCGGCAAAACTATAGCTATCACAACCACGCAATTATATATAAGCACTATATATATAAAAGTCAACCACGCAGTTAAAAAAAGTAAACAATAAACTGTGCTGTTAAGCACACAACCTGATCTGTCTAAAACTCTCTCATTTATCCTTTTGATTAATACCTATTAACCAAAATGAGAGTTATGATCTTCTAATTTATTTGACCAATATAATTTTTCAATAATCCTTTGAAAAACTTGGCCTTATTCAAAACTTGAATGAAAGCCTCTACGTTGTGTTCTTTTACCAGTTTTTCCAAAAAACTTATAACCGACAACTTTGGTCAAATAAATACTATCTGATTTGTTTTTCCATTATATAAACTTTATCCCTTTTTAGAATTTATTTAAAACAACTAAACTAGTCATAATAAATAAAAACTAAAAATTATATATTTTAACTTAAAACAATTAAAATATATAACACTAGCTTATATATTATCTTATTAATTTCATAACTTAAAATTAATCCTTTTGTATTAAACCGGAAAAAAAACTATCTTGGGCCAAAAACTCCTGGATCGACTACCCACCGGGCCGAGACTCCCTTTAGGCCGAAACCTATTGGGCCGTTGCCTACTTGGGCCGAGAACCCCTGCTGGGCCGTGAGCCACTTCGACCGCAGCCCACCAGGCCGTAGGTTACCTGGCCGAAGCCCTTCTTGGGCCGATGTCACTGGGCCGTAGCGGCGCTACCTGGGCCGAAGCCCTTTGGCTGGCCGTCAAGGGCTGCCGCCAGCCACGCTGCCGACAACAACCGCCGTCGATCATGGTGGTGGTCTTGGTCCCCTTTTTCCCATTAAACAAAAAATTTAAATCATTTTAACCTATTAAAACTAACCGTTTCAATATACTGATTAAAAAAAAACTGGATTTAATTCAAAAAACCAAAAATTATTAATTATTAATATAAACAAAACTTGTTTTATTAATAACTAATTATCCTAAAACTTGATTTCAACCTTTTTAAACAAAAGTTCAAAAACTTGTTAAAATCTAGTTTTAGATAAAAGGTCTATCCTTTTTAACCGTTTAAACACAAACCTGGTTTAAACCTAACTGGTCAAAATCAAACCTTTTATTAACTGGATAAAAACAGAAAACTTGTTTTTATCCCTTATGGTTTTTCGAAATTTATGAAGAAAAGAAATAAGATGGAGAAGATCTTTTAACTATTTAACAAACCAACTAATTAGATTAACTAGGTTTAACCAATTAAACAAACTGTTTAATTTATCTTAATCCAAAACTTGTTCTTATCCAAAAATCACAATCTTTTTTAACCGTTTAAACCAACTGTTTAAACTCTCTGATTAATAGGATTAAATTTCTTAAAACTGGATAACAGAAACAAACTGTTTTGTTGTCCTTGGTGATTTTCGAAAATGTCTAGAACAAGTAGGAGATCAAGAATCAAACATTAATCCATGAAATAGATAAAACTAGAAACTATGGATCATAGGGCCGAGGCTCTGATACCACTGAAGGGTTTTAAACCTGACCAAACCACCATATGACACAAACTAGTCAAAACTGGGTTTGATTCCACTGGTTCAATCCTAAAAGCGGAACTGGATTGAACACAACCCTCTAAACCCCAAAGGGTTAGGATCTTTAAAACTTTAAATGATCAACATAGTTTCTTAACAAAAACAATCCATAGATAAGGTTACAAGAAATATACCTGATCAGACTTGGGATTGCTAAAGTAGTCCACCACTACTGCACCTCCGATTGAACTGGCTGCTAGACCACTCCTGGATTACCTACCAACAACAAAAACCCGAAAGCTTTGTGTGTGTGTGTGCGTCGACCACCCTATCGCAAACACCCTTGGTGTTTTTGCGATTGCGACTTCGAGAGAGGAGCCGAGAGAGAGAGATGCGAGTTCGAGAGAGAGGGACGAGATCAATGAGAGTGGCGGCTAGGGTTTTATCCCCTTTTTGTCATATCTCCCTAATCCTCAAAGCTTAACATATATTTATAAGGATTAACTTGGACCTAAGCCCGTTTAATTAAAAGTCCGCTGGTTTTAATTAAACTTTCAATCTCTTCACTTTGACCCCCTGGACTTTATTAGTTAATCAATTAACTATTAATTAACTTAGTCCGTTAAATATTAAAGACTTAATATTTAATTCTCCTTGAATAATAAATAACTTATTTATTATTTATTTCCTTTCTAATAATTAATCCAAACTGGATAATTATTTATATCTCTCAATAATTAATACTACTGATTAATTATTCGTTTATCTCTTTAATAATTAATCTAACTGATTAATTATTTACTCTTTCTCTTTAATAATTAATCTAACTGATTAATTATTTCCACACAGATTTATGGTGAAATCCAACTGTTCTGAATTGGGTGTGTAGCAGTGTGACTCTTTAGTCTCTTATAACATTGGATACAATATGCACATTAATTATCTCTGCACATAATCCAACAATATATACATTCAAATGACAATTAAAAATTAAATGAGAATGACATTCTCAATATCAGCCGTCCATTTCTTCCTACGTCAATTACATTGCCTACATATGAATTTATTTTTTAAGTGAAATGTTATGTAGGCCTAATGACAGACTCGATCTATAAATTTCACTTACAAAATAAACGGTTGAGATTGAGTCTCTCATTCTCATTTAATTTTTCAATTTCATTTAAACATTCCAATCAAATGTGAAAATTACGAAATAGAAAATATGTAACACATCTAATTATTAAATAAACTAGACATCTTTACGTTACTTAATTAGGTCTACATAACATTTCACTTAAAAAATGATAGAATTTGAAGGGGAAGAATAAAGAAGTCTTTTCTTTTGATTCACTTTTCTCCCCTTCTTTGACTTGAGTTGGAGTTGGTACCAAAATTTCCTTGTTTATAAGTTTTAACCAATCGATGATAGTTCATGAATGAGTCAAAACTCATAGGGTAAATGGGGCAAAAATCAAAATTAATTCTTGAACCCAATCAATCCTGCGATTCGCACGTACCAACATACACAGAAACAGGTGTGTGTGCACGCGCGGGGGGTTAAGCACATTGATCACCATTCGTTTCTCTATTTATTCTCTCTCTTCACCCGTGCACTCTCTCTCTACCTTTCTCTCTCTCTCTCTCGCTGTTCTTCCCGTGCTTATTACCTTTTCTTTTCACCTCATTGTCTCTATCACATCTTCTTTCTGGGTCTTCAAGATTACCCTATCTCTCATCTTGGTTTCCATTCTTGCAAGGTAATTTACTCTCAAGTTCTCTGTTTTCAAGATCGACATTCACTCTGTCTTCTTCTCTTCTGATGTAATTTCAGAATTTCACTCTCTTTTCGGGGTTTCAGTTTGATTCGATTTGGGACTTTTGGTTCAGTAATCCATGTTTAATTTCTTGATTTTGGTGTTTTTAGATGAACATTCACACATTGTTTCATGTTTCTTTAGTATTTCCTATGTAAATATCTGTGGTTTTATCTCTTTGGTTTCTGGGTTTTGGAATATTAAGCAATTTGAGATTAGGGTTTTGTAATCTTGTTCATTTTCTTGTTTTAAAATGGGTTTCCAGTGTTTCTTGATATTGATCACCAAACAGGGTGTTTTCACACTTTTTAACCCTAATTGTAGCTTCCTTCTTTTAATTACGTTCTTATTTTACATTTTCATTGAAATATAATGGAGAAAAGTTGTTATATGTTAAAATTCAACCAAAACAAGCTCCCAATTCCTTCAAAAATCGAAAATTTTCTGCTTTAAACCAGTTTAATTGTAGTCTTTGGGATTGATAACCTTATTTCTTCCCAATATTCAGTAAAAAATAAAATTCCTGGTTAAGAACATCCATAATTTGATCTAAAACATATTTTTGGATGAAAATTAATACCCATAAAAAGTGGGAAATGGGTATATCTTCTTTATTATGAACCCAAATTCAATTTTAAGAGGCTTCAGTGTTGATTTGTGGTGAAAGATATGTGAACATGTTTAGATCCCTGTGAAAATAGACTTTAGGAGGTGTTTGGATATGTGATTAAACTGAGTATTGTGACTTAAGTAAATTTGAATGTTTGGCTACATGTGATTAGAATTCTTTTGGTATGAATTTTTGAAATAATTATATCTGGAGATAAAAGAAAGAAGTTGCTTGATGAAACCTGATTATGGAGATAAGAGAAAAGATACCTATTTTCCTATAGTTTTAGTTAACTATTTTTATAATTAAATTCTTGAAGTCACACTATTTACATCTAGATATTCATTGTTAATTGTCTTTTTGTGTTCATGTTGAATTATTTTGCTTCAATTATTGCTTAGATAGGGTTATGTATCTAAAATACCTTCTTGTTATATTTCTGCAGTCAATTACGCTTCCAACTGTATTAAGAGGAAGAAAAAACGAGAAGTAAGAACGTGGCGTTAATATCTTGTTACAAAGAGCATGCGGTGGTACAGCTTATCTGTAGACGTTTATCGTAAAATCATCTCTCTTAACCTCTATTGTCGTGTGATTCTGTAAAGATCTATTGAATCCTCATTGATTTACTGTGCAAATTCTCTTCATATCTCAATTCTTAGCAACCATATTGAAAGTTTCATCCATGGGGACCAATCTATTTGTTGTCATCCCTTGTTACTGTCGTTGGATTAGTTGAAATCGTATCGATCAAAATCTTTAGCTCTATTACAATTAAAAATTGAATCTTTTTTCGTTTTTTGATCGCCCTCTCCGTTTGGAACACAATCTTTAGTTCTATTACAATTAAAAATTGAATCTTTTTTCGTTTCTTGATCGCCCTCTTTGAAAATCTCATTCGGGTTATTCTAGTGAATTGTTTATCAAGATCTTTAGGGGAGTTAAATTGAATATAAGGTAGGGAAGAAATAGTTATGGTGTGTCAATCAGCTGGACAGACGAGATTTCGGGCTTTGAAACATGAAAATGGAACCGCTGGGAGCGCCACCATAATTGTTAAAGTTATAGCATGCTTTCAACCTCTCCAAGATTGTCAGGTTCGTTACAACTTAATTTATTCTGAAAACTTTCTATTCGAAGAATTGGATTCTTTGTAACTTTATGATGTTCATGCTTCTCTTTGAATCATATTCTGTTTTAATGTTGGTGATAGCTGGGACAATATGAATCTAATGCTGTTTTTTTGTGGGGTTTATTTTTATTTTTTTCAGGCCGAATACTTTCGTCATTTGCTTAAACCTGTCACGTAGTTCTGTTTTTCTCTTTGTGATCAAATTAAGCTGTGGATTATTTAGTTTTCGTATTTTTAGAAGTTTTCAGAAATCTTTATACACGTTCACTCAATCGTTCATTGCCTGGTAAGTCTTATAATGCTTCAATTTTTAAAAAGTTTGATTCTTTTGCATCCAATTGGTATCTTTATCTTGAGAAATACATTTTTCAGGTGATATTTCTAACTGAATGGAAAAGGGTTTTGATTCTTGGTCCCGAGACCAACAAATTAATTGGCAATCACCGAATCCGAATTTATCAAGTGCCCAATTCGGTTTAGGGCCTCGATTCACCATCCCGACTTATGGGAATATGGTTTCACCACCTGCTCACCAAGAACCCTGTGGTTGGTTCTATGGGTTGCCTCGATACCGCCAGGGTTTGGTTCCTGTGGTCAACTCTGTTGTAAAAGAAGTCAAACAACAACTTCCGGTAGCAACCCCAGATGTGGCTCGAGAAGTAAACGGTGTACAAAAGAAGTTTCTTGTGTTTGATCAATCGGGTGATCATACGACTTTAATTTATAGTTCGGTTGTTGGAGCTGCTCCAATCCGTTACCAGTTTCCTTCCTCAAATAGCCCAAAACTACAACCTGGATCACATGCTGTTGATCTTGACGAGTTTATAAAAGAAAGTGATGGATATGATTCAAGAAGTGAGATGCGAGAGGATACTGAAGAGCTTAACGCATTGCTGTACTCTGATGATGATGATGAAGATGAAGATGAAGATGACGAAGATGATGATGGTGACAATGATGATGAAAATGAGGAGACAAGCACCGGGCATTCCCCTGGTTCTATGATTGGACTCCATGAACAAAAATGGGAGAACGGAAGTGGTGAAGAAGAGGAAGAAGTTGCAAGTTCAGGGGGACCCACGAAAAAGCGTAAACTGGAGGATGGAGGTAATATCGTAAATGCACTAGAGGACACTGCAAGCTCGGGGAAATCTGGGGTTAACTGCTCTGGGAATGAGGGGAATGAATTGTTTGAGGAAGAATCTGATAATTTTTCTTCTGGTAACAAGAGACTGAGAAAAGAGAAGATGAAGGAGACTATAAATTTGCTTCAGAACCTGATTCCTGGTGATAAAAATGGTAAGAATCCGATTGTGGTTATCGATGATGCTATCCGTTACTTGAGAAGTTTGAAGGTAAAAGCAATAGCTTTTGGGCTTGATTCTCTTTAAGTTGTTATAGATGCTTGTACTTTATAGGCAAAAGGGAGAATATATGGTAATCTTGATGTGGGGTTGTGATGAAAATCAAGAATTGGTTATAAAGTTGTTAGATCTGTGAAGATGTGGTTTGGAACCCATTAAGGCATCCTCAAGTAGTTTCTTGAATGATGGTTGATGATCATTTAGGGAAACTAGTATGTATGTGTTTTGTGTGTTTTTTATGTGTAGGGTAATTTGGTAATTTCGCTGTTGGATTATGATAAAGATCAAGATCTGGACATAAAGTTGAAATCTTTTGTGGAGATCCTCAAGTGGTTTGTTGAATGATGAATGCCATTGGATGGTGATCATGTATGAAAAAATAGGGAGAATTTGGCTGTTTTGATGTGGGGTTGGGGCATAAAGGTGAAAGCTTTGTAGAGAGACAGTTATTATTAGAAGCCATCAAAGCATTTTCAAGTAAAAGTGTTAGGGATAGTCTGGTAATTTTGATATGGGTTTGTGATGAAAGATCAAGAATGGTTAGGGAGAATTTGGTAATTTCGATTCGGGTTTGTTATAAAGATCAAGAATCCGTTTTTGCATAAGTTGAAAGCTCCTTGAAGAGAAAGCTAACGAACCATCAAAGCGTGCGTAAGTGTTTTCCTGGTGACCATTTCGTGAACCGCCACGGTGGATGCAGGGACAGTTAAGTAATTTCGTATCGGGTTTTTTTTTATTATAATGAAAGTTGATTTGTTTGCTTTGGTAGGGACGCATGGTGTTGATTTCTGGTTGGGCGTACTTGTAATTTCAGTGTTGAAGCTTTTGTACTTTTTTTACCTACTATGTGAACCCGCCATTAAAGTGCCTCAGGTGAAACTCTTGGTGTCTACGTATGTGTATGTATGTATGTACTGTGTGTTGTAGGTGAAACTCTTGGTGTATACATATGTATGTATGTATGTATGTATGTAGTGTGTGTTTGTAGGTGAAACTGTTGGTGTGTGTTTTTCTGCAATTTAAGTAGTTAATGCAGCGTAAAGAACCCAACAATTTTGATGATTCACAGAATGCTGCAGATCGAGGAGCAGAAATAACTCAATTTTATTGGATTAAAATGTTTTTTTAACGTTCTTTCTGTCATCCAAGTAAAGAAAACAGATACTATATAGGGAGGAATCAAAACCATTTTCAAAGCAGAAACTAAATTCAGTTAATTGAAATCATCTAGCATTAAATGCTAAATTAGTTAGCATTTAGCGTATTTGATTATGTATGAAAATTGTACCAAATAAAACAATAAAATGCTATTAATTTCATTTAACCTTAAAACACATATCAATTTATTAAGCACTTGATATTTTACTTTACTACCATTTTTTCACAATATTGATAAAATCATCTTATTTTAATCTGTATGTAATAAATCATCATAAAAGTTAAAATGGTATTTTAATGGTTCACGTTATTAATTTTAAAGAATAGCAATTTAAATTTGATAATTATTTATTGGTGTGGGTCGGTATGCATGCACGCGTTTGTTAATGAGAATGATGTCGAGTTACTTTATTTCACCCGAAAGTGATTTATGTTCATCACTTAATTTCTTTGACTTCAAACCATACCACAACTACTTTTTCCTAAATAAATTTTGGTATCCATAAAATTATTTTAAATAAACACGGTCACACGGGTAAAATTATGTGCACGTGCCGCTCAAAAATAACCTTGTGTTAAAAGACTAGTTCAAGTTCAATCTTGTGATGCTTCAGAGGCTGTTTGTTTGCTGCTTAATGAATCATTCAACACTGAATGCTGAATCGTTTAGAATTCAGCGTGTTTGATTACTGTCTCTGAATGAAAACTGTACTAAATGATACAGAAGAATCCTGCTAAATCATTCTACCTTAAAATACATTCTGAATCATTAAACACCAAGTATTCTACCTTAATACTCCTTGTTTCACACGTTGCCTTGTTAAACAATCACTTCTTCATAATATTATATATCACTATTAAGGTTAAAAGGACAATTTGCATCATTCAGATAGTTCATTAAGAGCTTTTATCAACAACATGTCACATTCAAAAGCAGATTCATTCAGAGTCTTTGAATTATTCAGACCATATAATCATTCAGTGCTTAATCATTCTGTTTTAACAAACAACCTTTAGACCACCAACATCCATAATAGACTTTAATGGAATTTCTCACTGACACAATAGCATCCACATCATTTTTTTTATCTCCAACCCTCTCTAACTCATACTTAACCCACATCTAGTCACACCTATTATTTAATTAAAAAAGGAGCTAGCCAGGTTTGGAACCCGCCCCAACCAGCCTTTAGACGATGGTGTTGGGCACTAGACGGGTGGGAACCAGCCCTGTTCATACTACCGTTACGGATAGTCTTAAGTTTGATGAATCCTTTAGAATATAAGACAAAAACTGAACTTGATGAAAAGGTTTAATCTAAGAATTTTTACTTTTTTTTTTTGAAAGAAAAAGGAATTATATATAAGACATTTATTAGAAAATATCAAATTTTGATACAAATGTTGACTATATATAGCATGTTATTTGCTAATATATTTTCCAAATTTTATATACAAATATATATGTGTATATACATATACATATATTGTGGAAGGTTAAAATAAGAATGAATATTTAAGTGAAAATAAAAGACTTAATCTTGGTCATTCATTTTATTTGATAGAATTATATATTTGTCTCTTAATTTTATTCATTACCCAACCATAAATTGCAAGTGTTTCGAATTGCAACGAGTGAACTATGATCGTTAGATCTATTTTATTAATATTTAACTGATGGCTAAAATTTGTTGTCTTATTCTCACCTAAATATCTATCCGCATAATAACACACTCTTCCATATTTTTGTGTATATATACACATTATATACTTATATATATTTACATGGAATTTTTTTTGTCTTAATAGGAAGTTCTTTTTGTCTTATTAAGAAGTCAGGCTTGATTTATGTCTTCAAAATAATCCCTCAAGTTTATGATAATTACAAAAAGTTTCTATAGTTTTTAGAGCTATTTATTTAATATTTTCACAATTGTTTAACTTTTTTAAAATCATCCTCTCACCTGAATTCTTATCTTCTTTCTCTCATGTCATCTTTCTTTTTCCCTATATCTTTTTTATATATAATAACATAATTTTTTTCTATTTAGTTTTTATAATAATATATATTATATACAATTCAATCCCATCTTCTGATTCTTCTTTTTCTATTTCAGTAATCTTTATTAAGTTTCTATATATTTTATTCTTTATGTATCTATTTATTATTTCTGTTTTTATTTTATAATAATATATTTATATATAGTACTTTTTCTCTTTTAGTAAATAATCATTTCTTTATTTACGTTATTTATATAAAACAAATTATGTTTCTTCTTTTTAATAGTGTTCCTATTCTAAGTGGAAGATAAATGTTTTTTATTTTACTATGTTAAATAAAGATGACATGGTATCCTAGGAAGCCAAATTCTATAGCTTGAATAATAATCATGTTTGCATCCATTATACACGAAATAAAGTCTCGGCCTTCTATATATTGCTGAGATATATTATATTATTACTCCGAATATTTTTAATATTTACTTTTAATTTAAATAGCTAATACACTGATGATGATATATTATTTTATTAAGTTACTACACTGAAAACATGCTATTATGATTGGATTTGTTTAATTATGAAAAATATCGTATGGTAAATTGTAAAATAATAATCGTAAATAACTAATAAAAATAATAACCAATAATCATGATTAGAATTGAAATGTTTATTGTAAAATAATAATTATAAACAACTAAGAAAAATAACAGATTATCATAATTAGGATTGGATTTTTTAAACCCGCAACTTAGTGTGGGCGCGACTCCCTAGTCCCTAGTTAGTAGTTACACACTAACACACATATGCATATGTTTTAGTTTAAGACTTTAAGCAAGTAACCAACTACCAACAGTTGAGCAAGGTTGCCATAATGCCATTAACCCTTAAAGCTTTAAGGCCCAATTACTCTTCTTGTGTCCAGCTTCATTTTTGGAACAATAAATTTGCTTACATTTTACTAGAAAATAGCATATGAAAGAAGTACATATAAACTATAGTATTTTTCTTATAAGAAATAGGAGTTATCAAATCTGAATATAAATTAAGGGTTTAATTAATACGTTTTATAGCTCTAAAGTTAACTAAAAAATCGTTTGACAATGATACACACTTTTTTTTATTATGATTTTGATCGTGAAGTTTTGACAACCGGTTACTTTATGTCTAAAAATATTAAAACAGATTACGTCCAAACATTTATTGAGTAAAATTTTATAATATTTTAACATAAATAAAAGACTAATATACAACAAATTTAGTTAGAGAATTAAAACATTTTATATAGCTAAAATAAATTTTAACCATTTGTTTTAATTAAAACTAAAACTCATTTTTAATTTTATATTCTCTAATTCAATTTATTTATTTACCAAATACAATAATTCATGTATTCAATCGATTGGATAATCAAATTTGTTACATGAGATAAATCATAATAACTTTACGAATCTTATATATATATATATATATAGACAAAAGTTCATGCGAGAACCGTTGTTAGCGCGAGAACCGCGAGAACCAATCTAAGCCGTCCAATTTCCCCTCCTTTAATGTCATTGCCCACCCATGAATTCCTCACATGCACCCTGCCACACCCTATCCCTCCACGCTCTCCATCCATGATACTTCCCATATCCAAGGAACGGCCGAGATTGGTTCTCGCGGTTCTCGCACTAACAACGGTTCTCGCATGAACCCTCCCCTATATATATATACTTTTTTCATTTTATATTTTATTAATTTACCCATATTAGATAATGAGTCGTATTGATCTTAAACAACCAAACATATTAAATAGAAATGATAATGAGAAGTGCACGTTAAATATCTTACTACTATATAAAGCATTCATGTTTCTCTCTCTTAAGTTTTTTAAGATTTCTTAAATTTAAGTAGTACAATTTTTCTAACCAAATGTATAACCACTTAAAGCAAGAAACAAAATATTGATAAATGGAAACTCAAAATATTAATTCAATATATTTAATGCCATTGATTTCATAACTTTTTGTTTATTTAAAATACGCTCTCACACAAACACAATTATTCACCATATTAAAACAACTTTCAAAATTTTATTAACTTCTCTCTCCTTATTTCATAAATATAAATCTTTTTTAAAAGCATTTTGTGAATATAAATCTTTTTTTTTCTTATTTTAATTTCTTTTAAAATTTGTTTTTAAAAATATAGCTAAATAGTTGATGCAAATAAAAACAATTGAAAAAAACGGACATCATGCTAAAGAAAACTTTTTGTGATGTTGAATCACGTGAATTACATATTATTACATTACTGAAAGCGACATATTACAAAACAAAAACTATTCGTCGCCGCAGCATTGCGCAGGTCGGATGCTAGTTTTACATTACAAATCAAAGTAACTCTAATTTAAAGTACTATAATAAAATTATAAAATTAATAATATTTCTAATTTTAAAATATCATGTAAACTATAATTTTTTAAAATCAATGTCATAAGACAATAATAAAAATATAATTTATTCGTTATTATTTTATATCAAATATTTGTCCATATATTTATATATAATACATAGTTACTTAACTACTTATTATTCTAACATAGTAACATTCAAATTACTGATATAAGCTAAATCGGGGTTTGTTTAAAGATTGCAAACATCCAAGAAAACATCTCATTCCAAATCATCAACAGAAGCATATATAGTTATCTGCCTATATAGATATATGCACTAGCAAGGTTTGCTTCAAGAATTCAAGTAAACTTCTCCCTCCAAACATTATTTTCAGCCTATACATCAAGACACATGAAATATGTAATATCTTCATATCCAATGCTATTTAACCTTATCCCTATGATTAGAATCAACCAAACTGCTCTCCACAATCGGTCACACCCCATCAAGTATGTGATTACTCAAAGCGATTACGAAACATGCCGATGCCGGCGTACTAACAAACATAATAGACTTACATTTGTTTTAACAGACATAAGGACCAATGTTGAAATAAAATTTTAAAGGACCACCAGTGTTTTTTTGTTGTGAAAGATTAGTATCCAAATATGTTATTTTCGGTTAATCAGATGCATCAACGGTGTAATTTTGAAACGAATTTACAAATTTCAATTAAAATTTTATATAATTTATATATATATAAATTAGTGACAGTAACTTCATATAACTTTGAGAGCAATATTTTAAGGGTTATACACATAATAATCTTCAAAGTTTTAATCCCTAAAGTTTCACTTGTATTTTAGTTTAATCCTCAAAGTTATTTTTAACATGTAATAATCATAATGCTTCATTTAAATTACGTTTTAATCCTTAGAGTTTCACTTGTATTTTAGTTTGATCCTCAAAGTTTTTTTAAATGGTTTAACCTCTGTCATCAAACACCGACTCAGGCCGTATCCCTCCTTCAAAACTTGTGCATCTGAAAATTCTTCATCTTCGTATATCTCTGTCCCCCTTCTCTTTCCAGATTGATTTGAATACTCATCTCAATCAGATGTTTATGTACAGTTGCATTTGACTTTTTGAAGATGTTACACGTTTCAAATCCCCAATTGCGATTTATTTGTTCATTTTATTGATAGATTTTGATTTCAAATGTGTGTTTAATGAATGGAATTTGATATTTGAATGCTTGATTGTTAACTAATTCTGTTTGAATCTAGAGGAAGAACAAGATTTATAAAATATAAAAAATAAATAAAAATATCCATTTTACCTGTTAGGTTTTAAAGGTAAGCAAGTGGGCGAAATTACAAATAAATTAAAACTTGAAGAATTTAAATGAAAACCAAACAAATATTTATGGTTAAACCATTTAAAACAAACTTTGGGGGTTAACCAAAATACAAGTGAAACTATAAGAATTAACACATAATTTAACTTAAACATTATGATTATTACGTGTTAAAAAAAACTCTGAGTGTTAAAACATAAAACAAATAAAATTTTGAAGATCACTTCGTATTTAACTCATATTTTAAATATTTATACAAGTGTACATTTTTTCATTACCTTTTCCAAGCAGTTTAAGGTAAAGTAGAATCCACATCTTACAACAAAGGGAGATGATATTTTCACTTATAAAGTTGATTCATCCATTACAAATTCATGCTTCACTAACTTGTACCATAGTTTCAAAGGTGTTGTACCTTTAGTGAATGAATCAAATTTAAAAGTGGAAGAATCAACTTCCTACAACAAAAAGGTCCAAAAGACATCAAAATCAAATGATTTGGTGAATCTATATATAATGAGAAGATCAGTCAAAGATATTGATGTCTAGTTAGCAGTTTATTATGCTAGATTAGCTTTGATTAATAAGAGTATAGTTTAGTTCCTAAGATGACACAGCCTTAAATAGAAAAAAGAAAGAGACATGGTGCTGTTTGCAAATCAAGAACATTGTGGCTTTCCTACAATATATACCTTAAATCATCACATGCAAATGATGTCCAAACATGGAACTTGTCTACTAGACCAGGTCCTTGCCTTAGATACATTGAACCCCCTCTAGATTCTCTTCATTATTATTATTTTTTTCTCAGCGATACATAAAAAAAGTTAAAGGGTTTTATTACAAACAAAAGTCTTAATCTTTTAATTACCATATTAGAGGAAAAGTAGTATCCAACATGACAGAACATGAAAAAATACTTTTTCTACTACTTATTTATTTTTATTTGAAAAGTCACACAACTTAGCTGATTTTGTAAGGATCGACATACCACTTGTAAGGAATCTACAACTTACACACTGGAAGATGAAGATAACAATAATATAAATGATACTCAGTCTTCAAAGCAACGACCTACGTCAATAGCTAGACAGGAACTAAGACTTCTTTTGTTTATAACTGAAAGTGTTATTGATGTACAATGACTAGAACCATAGCTACGAATATTTATAACGTCAACTAGCAATCTTAATTGCAAGATAGGGCCAAAGCCCTTACACAATAAGCACACAACACAAACAATTTGGATTTTAATGAAAACACTCCATATTGTGAACTAGTAACCTATGACATGTAACCCTGGATTTTGGCTACATGCTCTACGCCATAAACTAGTTCCCCACGACATGTACTCCTTGTCTTCTCCAAGTCCAAAACCCGGTACTAGTATGTTGCTCGCCGTGGTCCGTTGCTTCATGCTTAACTGCATTATATTATAGTTACAAATCGTTCAAGCTAAATTCAAAGTCAGACCTAAAGATCTTCCCGTTGACTTTAATTATCCTCAATCATCAGGAGATTTCAAAAGAACTTTCTCCTGTTAGCCAACTGGCCCGAAGGGACCAACCTCATAAGTGCAACAATTTTGGATCTGACACGAAACACGACCCAAACCTGACACGAAAACGTTACATGAACCCGAAATGGGTGAAAAGTAGGTTGATTCGAAAATAAATGGGCCGGTTAAGGTCAATTCGACAACTTGATAGTGACTGTATAAACCATAAGGGTAAAACTATAAATTTATAAAATTTTCTTTGATGCTTAAAATTTAGTTTTTAAAAAGGAGACTGTGAATCAAATGAGGGAATGACATCTAAGCCAATAAAACTCGATAAACCAAATTACAAAACATTTAAAATTTAATAACCTAAATAAACAATAAAAGATTTAAAGCTATAACAATATTACGTTGTTTTATTTTGATTATATGGTTTTGGTACTTTGACATTTAACTATTTATTTGTACTTAGTAGAAGAGTAGTAGATTATATATTTAGTATATCATTTATGTAAGTTGAATAAAAAATAAAGTCAGAATTTGAATCAAACAAAAACAAACACTGAATCCAAAGTTCAAAATAATCGAAATAAACATTGAATATTGAAGTTTGACTCTAAACGAAAATCATATTTGAAATTTATATCAAAGCAAGAAAGGATTTAGAAATACTGAACAGGAAAATAATATACAAACATTGAAAAAAACTCTCCGGGTACATTTTGCCGGTGGGAATGGGTCAACACGAAACACGACTCGAACCCAACATGGAAAAAAAGTGACATGACATGAACCTGACACGAAAATATGAGGATTGAAAATGGGTTGACATAAAACTGACACTAACTCAATAATCTGAACCTGGTCCAAATTGTCAACCTTACAACTTTCTTGCGGAAGTCAGAACACCCATCACACGGTTTCACCAGAGACAGACGTTATCCGAAATGCCTTTAGTTCATATGGTCATCATGCTACTCCAAGGACAGTACAGTCGGCAATTATGCCAATACCTTCATAAAATTGCCTACCAAAACATAAACACCATGTTGTAGTCTTCCTTTCATTACCATCAGAGCATCCTTCGAGACCTTCAATCCATCACCTTTACCACGATATTGAAAACTATCTTTGGCTAAAGTACCAAGAGAAATTAGGTTCTTCTAGAGATTACGAACGTACTAACAATCAACTGTGTCACCATCCCATTATGAATCTTAATATGCACCATACCATTACTCTTGGTACACCGTGTCCCATCATCAAGCAAATTCACTTTACAGCTGGTTGATCCACCACCTCTTCTAACATCTCATTAGTCGGACATAGCAAAATTGCATTATATGATTTTGCTAAAACATCCCTCTGTATATTCTCTCTCGTATCCTTTGTAAGTTTATCTTCTCCTTCTAACGACATCATGTAGCCTTGCTGAACCAAAAGACTCTTATCTTTACCTTCCACAGAGTGAAATCGTCCGACCTATTATACTTCTTAAGGTCAAACTTGATAGACAACATCTTCAATCAACCAATGTAAGCCACCTAAAGAAACCGTTAGAATATGCGAATAACGGTAAGATAAACGACACACCAAAGAATATTACATTGTCCGGCTTTCAAAGCAACTACCTACGTCTATGCAAGAACATAAATTTTTTTTAATTTACTAAAAGTATTTTTGATGTTCAATGGCTAGAACACTAGCTATGAATATTTATAATGTCAACTAGAAACCCTAATTGCAAGATAAGACTGAAACCCTTACACGATAAGCACACGAAATAAACAAGCCGGATTTTGATTAAAACACTCCACATGGTGAACTAGTGTCCCACGAGGTGTAACACTTGATTTTGGTTACATGCTCCACACTGAACTAGTTCCCCACAATGTTATACCCCTCGTGTTCACTAGGTCCAAAACCCGGTACTCATATGCTGCTCACCATCCGAGCTAAATTCAAAGTTAAACTTAACATACTAAACTATATGACATAATTTAAAAGATTGTTGTTTATTAGGATGTAAAAAATATGCTGCAACAACTTTTATAGCTTTTTATAACGCTTCTATATAGGACACCTATATTCTTAAATCTACAAAGATAAGTTTTCTATCCATGTTTGTTGAAGTACGTACATGGTCAATTTGTTAGATACAAGCTTTACATCAGAAATTGATACACACAACCTAATTAATAATGAACATAACATATATTTATCAAAGACATTAAATACCGGAATAATCAAGAAAATGTAACAACTAAAAGACGGAAGTTCTCAACATAAAACACGTAACCTATGCCAAAACTTGAAATTGCAACATCTCCTCACAGAAGTACTGATTTTATATCAGTATATGATGATAATAATAATAATAATAGATTAAACTTGGTCATATGTTATTTTTATGCATGTTGAGTTAATTATTTATGTCCCTTGGGATCATATATTCATTTACTTGTTCCTCAATGTAATACTGGCATATATTATCTATATAAGAGTTGAGGCTTGAGCAACTATATATAAACTCATACTAGAAATTAAAGCACATGGATGTGACAGCACAAGAAAAATATTGAAGGTGAGACACGGACTTTTGTATGATTGAAATGTGTTGTTCTTATTAGTGTTTAAAAGGAGAGAGACAACCCCACATGTTACACATTTGGCACAAAAAAAGGAATTTCCATCTAACATATCTACAATAAATAGTTGAAATGAGATGAGACATTTTTGTTGTCCGAAAAGAAACGATAAGATAGACAATTTAACATAAAATCAAATCATGGTTGATGGAAAACATAACAAATGTACATTGTGGACCAAGATGAACTTTATCGATGGTATATATGATGTGCACGACTAAAACATAAACGTTTTGTATTGTTTGTTGCATTGTTTGAAGATCGCGTTAAAGTCATTTGTTTGGATTCTTGTGGACCATGTGAGACAAAACTATCATCTTCAAGCCTCAAATCACACAACATATATCGAGTCTTAAGGTTTTATGCTTTAACATGTCTTATAATTAGTTCCTTAAACTTATTGTAGATAACAACCAAACCTGTTTCTAAAATTATTACATAATATGTTAGTGTTTAAACTAAACGATGTCGTATGTTACAATAATATGCTAGAAATTAATTTGCCTCCCGACAACCTTCATGTGTTTTTTTGCACTCATTCTTCCAATATCCCCACATAAATCCATAAACATTATAACGTGATCCCTTCAAGTGCAAATACCAAATAATATGCTTCCTGGTCAACTGTTTCTCAAGCATATTTGACTTAAATTGTTAAGTAAACTTTGATCGTATTAAATATAGAAAGTCAAATACCATCAAAATGTGATATACTTATTATAGTTGGTTTCGTTACTAAGTAATACATACTTAAAATATATATGTTGTATTATAAATTAAAGCCTAGTACGTAGCCACGTTTATATCATGTTAATTCACTACCGTTTGATAACAACAATATATTACACTATTATATAAATCCTTATAAAATGAATCATTATCATCAATTACATTACAATCTCTTCATATTTGATAATGACAATATTTTTATATGAATGATCTATACCTAGACCGGTGAGTTAACATAAGACTAGACCCTATGTGTATTTCGGGTTATAAACCTAATCATAATTAGTTAATTCGGGTTTTACTATTTTTGACACTCCTAGGTACATATAAAACATTAAGATGGATTGGATCATCGGAACCTTAATTTATAAAGCGCTCTAATTCCTGCGAAGATGAAGAATAACGTTACAATGTTTACATGCAAGAGTCCTTGAAAAACCGCTTGGAAGCTTAAATGAGTAAAGGCCATTAAAAGCAGGAAAGTATATCGAGTAGTGAATATATATAGACTAGAATCTATACTTGGGGAAGAAGGCCAAAGTCACTATTTATAGGTGATCATAGTCGCCGGGTGATCATAACTTTTTAAATCATCATAAAGAAAATAAAGGTTGGGGACACTATTAGGCAACCATGTCACACAATGATCGGTCTTATATATCATAAGGATATTGTTAGAATGCCACCCTGTAGATCCTTTTGTTACGGCTTGACATTTTGTAAAGTGTTTTTCAGATGATTTATATTATATCGTTGTTTGCACAGAAATAACATACGTCAAACATTCAATGAATTAAGCATGCCTTCAACATGATTTATTAGATCTATATATTCTTACTTAGTATTTCTATTTTTAGTTTAGAAAAGTAAAAAAAGTTAGATCTTATTAACTCATTTTTTGTATTAATTTCGAAGATGATGACATGTAATCTTTCTATTTCTCATTACTTATTCTCATGATTTTATCATATACCATGATCTTTTAATGATGTATCGCTATATTATCAAAAAGAGTTCGACACCACAATTCATCACTAATGAAACCTCAACAAACCAAATCAAATCCACATATTCTATAATTCGATGTTAATCATGATTGTTAAGATTTTAATCATGATCATAGGATCTTACGATCAGTGGCGGACCCAGAATTTTTTTTGACCGGTGACATCATATAATGCGGAAATAAAATTAAATAAAATTGAGGATGTGGTTCGGGTTTTTTCTCGGGTTTTCGATTAATCGGGTCGAATTAACGCGATTTCGGCGGCTATTCTGGTATTTTAGGGCCAAAATTTAAAACAAAACACAATTTATATGAAGTCATATTAACTAAAATTTACCGGTAGCAACGTCTCAAAAATTCGATAATCGACACTGCGAACCGCCAAAAGACCGGTGGCGCTTGACCCCCCCCCCCCCCCCCAATAGGCACAGGTCCGCCACTGCTTACGATTTTGTTTAAGCTTAAATGTCTTGATCATTGGTAGGATCTCTACAAATATCTTACTTAGGATCCTGATCTTAACTATAGGATTATAAGATTTGGATCTAATTCAATCCTACTTGGCTTGAGTTTAAGTATGTTTGATAGCTATTTCATGGGATAATTCAACACGGAAAGGTAAACTGGTCATCATTCATTATGTTTGGTAAGTAATAAATATAGACTCTGAATAGTAAAGGGCATACAGACTTGTTACACTCCCTTAGCTATGAATAAATATTTCAACATGTTCCTGTTGAGCAATGTCTCACATCAGACTAAAAGTGACTTTGTAATTTGCTTTATAAGTGTCATGGGCTACTCCTTTCATAACCAATTGATCTTAAGTTGAAACCCCACAAACTTACAGTTCCATTTTTTCATACTGCCAATCAAATCATGCTTCCTATGGGATTCCTAGAAATTGTTCCTTTTTTCTCCATTTAAACTCCCCGGTGATAGGTTCTCCTCTCACCCTACTGATTTTGACGGTTGTATTAGGAAATGTCAACTACATAACGAGCTTATGAAACTACTCATGATGCTTGAACCTATCATTAACACATGCAATCCAAGACAAAATGGTAAACCGGTATATATCCAAATTCCAGAAGAACTAAATGATCAAAAAGTAAAAAAAGAACATTAGAATTTAGAACCGAAGATTAAAGAACAAGTAACATTAGAACAACAATGAACAACTTAAAGTTAAAATTACTTACTTCTTATAGTTACAAACTTGTGATTTCTGATTAGTGATTGACTAATATTGAGAATTCGAGTGTCGTCATAGACCAAAGACTCCGAGAGGACCAAAATCAAGTATTAATTTGTCGAAAAATCAAAAACGATTTCAAAGAGGACCAAACCCAAACCGGGTCCAATTTGTCCAAAATCGAGTTTAGTGTTCTTGAATTTGATTTCTGATTTTGATTTCAGTTGTGACTTGGCGAGTGGCAACATGCAAATCTATGATTGATTTCTTGAATCTAATTTCTAATTTTGATGTCAATTCGAAACAAAGGATCAAATCGAGACTACCGATTGGAGATGAATTGATGAGTTCTTGAAGAATGAATAGGCAAATAACCTTCCATCGTTTTGGGCTTTTCAATATATATATTAATTTTACTAGCTTACACACACGCACACACACATATAGATAAATTTTCGAAGAAAGGGCCTCTAAAATTTGTGGGTCCCAGTCTAGAGCCGGGATTACTTTTACTATGTGCGAGCATAGAGTTATAAAATTTGAAGTCAACAAATTTGTGGCTCCTAGTCAAAGTACAACTCGATTACACACATTATATAGGTAAGAGTGTAATCGATTCAGGAAAATCTCAAAAAATGTTGATTCTTCCAGATACACCATCTTTGAAACTATGTTACAAGTTAGTAAAACATGAGATTGTAGTAGATGAATCAACTTTATAAGTAGAAATATCATCATCCCAAAAAATATTCAAAATCAACTTGATTTTAACCGATCAGAGCACGGAGAACTCAAGTGGGGAACTGAGTCAATTTCGAGTTACAAACTACTCTTCTTGTCAAGCTTACGCGCTTAATGGAGCTTTTGCTAATTATATTTGTAGCTTTTATAAATCTATATATTACCAACGTATCCACATATATAACATCTAGTCACATTATATTATGTTGTATAAATATGAACATACTACGTCGAGTTGAGCTTGGGAGTACCTTCTAGCTAACAGGTGGAGCTTGAGCTTAAGATTTGAGGCTCGGTTAAGCTCGAGCTAAGTTCGAGCGTGACAGTGTTTAGCTCCACTTAATTACATCCCTAAAATCAGATAATGTATAATCCTTTGCTCTTGTGTTGCTTATTTAGGTCGAGTCATGGATAATGCTTTTGCTAGTTTGCAATTATTCGTGTAAATTGATTCATTTTGCTACCATATTAGTTATACATGATGTTTGGTTTTTTTTTTCACTGATGTCCTTTTTGCTGTTTTTTCATTGTGTTCATGTGTTGTTGATATAGTTACATATATGTAACGATGTAACGTACATCTTTATGTTATTTTGTTGATTACAATTATATATATATAGAAAAGATATAAATGATTATGATAGCGTGTTTATTGTTCTTGTGATAAACTATAGAAAATGTTAGTATGGCAATAATCTTTCATTCAGAGCTCTCGGCAAACATTTCATTTGACCATTCAGAATTATAATTTTCAACAAACTTTAAACCCTTCGGATATTAAATTATTCAGAGGTAAACCATTTTGTTTATCAAAGAAGAGTTATGTTTAATAAATTTTATATAAAAAATATAGTTCTAAATTTTAATATTCAATCACATGTGCTTCAATATACAATCACATGTGATTGTATAAGTATCACAATATAATTACAAAAATGTCACTCCGTCCAAAATTTTAAAATTCAATCTGGACCATTGATAGAGCCGATCCAAAGATAAAAATCAGTCCCTTAGAACTATGAGTTAAGTATGAACTATATTTAACAATTCTCTATCAAAGAAACCCTTTGTAATTAAATATCCATAAAGTAGTTAATTATATTAATTAATACTAGCATTGTATTTGTGTAATACGATAGTTTTTGCTTGATGATTTATCTGATTTCAAGACATGGGTTATTCGTTTCTTTTTTAAAATTATCATTTGTCAATAATTTACATATTAATTGGTATAATCTAACAACCGTGCATTTTATTTAGCTTATTACACATCTTAAATATCGAGAAATAATTATAAATTTACTAAACAACGCTATATATTACTTAGATTTTGTTTAGTTTAAGTTATGTGAATTTTCAAATAGTTAAGTTTAAATATTTAATATTTAATATGAAATGTTTAATTATTAATTATATTTATATTACCTTGATTTTTAGAAAAATTTCTTAGTATACACGATTTAGTAATTAAAATGATATATAAGATTGTTATTAACTCTAGCTAGCAAATAGTTAAAAGTTAAATAATTTAATAGTTTCAACTTTCTACCTTGATTTATTCGACCTTCTATAAATATTTGTATATATGATGCAAAAATACTTTTAAGTACGTATTTATACTACTTAAAAGTTAATATAACAAAGCAATTAATCATCTAGATCCCATAAAATTAACAACATAATTAATGTATATGCTCCTAGACTCTATTGCATTAACATATGATCGATCATTCATTCATTGAGATAGAATGTTGCATTATATGAAATGTACGATCGATTTATGCTAAATTAAAACCCATGCACACATCATCATCTTCTTCTTCCTCCTCATCATCTTCAGCTTCTCCGAATTAGCATAATAATGGAGATGATTACAGTGAATTTAATGCCGTTTTTCTGTGATTTGAGATCTAGAGAGAGAAGATAAAGCTAAAAACGGAGAGAGCCTTGCATGTCTAACACGTCTTACTGATTTTTCTTCTGGTATCGTCATCACACCTCTCACTTTCTCTTTCTACATTAAATTCCTTTGTTTTTTTAATCAGTTCATGATATCTGCGTTGTGTTTCTGATCTGATATGTACAACATTTTGTTAAATTCAATGGAAAATGATGTAATCAGATGAAGACGAATAGATCGATGATAATAACTTCAGATTTTGAACGATTAAGTAACATTCAGATCAGAGTTAATTAGAGATTATGAAATGAAAACAAAATTACAGCCAAACGGAGAAGATCGAGATCCCTACGAATTTCTGTAGCTACCTACGAAAAAGATGTTTGTTTAGAAAAATTAGGGTTTCTTACCGATTGTGTGCTTGTTATTATGCATCCAGACCTTGAGAACATGGCGTTTCACGCCGGTCTCCGCGCAGAACTGCTGCACGGCGGCCTCGTCTTGTTTCTGGATCCGCCACCCTACCGATTCCGAGAAAGCAAGCATCCGGTCTTTTTGGTCCGGTGTGAATTTCGTTCTGAACCGTTTTTTTGAACCGGTTGCGCCTCCGAGTCCACCACCGCCTCCGCCACCACCACCGCCTCCGCTCGAGCTAGGGTTTGAGATCTCTTCTAGATCCTCTCGAGATGTAGACGGTAGGGCTAACGGACGCTGGTGGTGAGAAGACGGAGCCGTCATGTGTAAGTAACCGGTCGGCCGGTGGTGGTGGTAGTACGGCGGTGGTGTGAGGTACTGGTGTTGTAACGGCTGTTGATGTTGGCGTTGCTGGCCTTCTATCTCCTTACGATGAAAATTCCGGTGACAATTGCAAGCGGCGCATTTTAGTCCGTCTAACGTACCTTCGTCTCCCGCCGCCATAAATTCACCACATCCGTCCACTGCGTGACCGCCAATGCCTACGGCGTGGTTCTTCAAACACTCTCTATACCTGTATCCTCCACCGACACCGCCACCGGTTTTCCTCACCCCCCTTCCGGAATTCCCAACTGGATCGTAATTTCCCGGCGGGAGCTGAATTCCAACCTCCTCTTCTTGCTCCTCATGTTCATCAAACTCCATGGACTTCAACAAATTCTTCTCCAGCAAAATTAAATTATGTGAACAGAAGCAGAAGTAGAAGCTGATTAATCATATAAGTATAAGACGCCAAAAGATTATTAAAAGCACAATTAGGGTTAATAAGTGGTTAAATAGAAAAATGGTAATGGGAAGTGATGTGCGGTTGATCAGAGGATAAGTGAAAGAAGAGGGTGTGGACATCAATTAACCCTCGCCTGCAAAATAATAAAGCAAAAGTGTGTGTGTGAGAGAGAGTGGAGAGAGAGAGGAGAGAGAGAGAGAGAGAATTGTCTTGTCATGAGCAAAATATTTCAGGTATGTTCCGGTTAATGGAGGAAATTGGTGACCGCTGATTGCCGGTAATAATCTGCTCCCCCAGGCTAGGGCATCACCACTGTTACCCTGAAACTGTCTTCCCGGATAATGATAAATGTAGCTAACAAGGTTTTGGTGTCCGCGTGTTGCAGCGGGTACCAAAACATTTTTTTATAAACAGAATATGTATAATATAGAATACAACGTGGTTTCCTATTCTAGATTCGTCAATGAATATAAAGACTTAGAGTTTACATATATGTTTACAATAACTTAAAATTCTTATAACACAGTTACACCATTAATTTTAATCATAAAATTTCTTATATTTAATATTTATATTACAAACTCATTAAAAAGTTCTCTTTTACTACAAACACTCTCAAGAAAGTTTCCTTTTATGTCAAAGTTACGTTATTATCCTAGTTGATTTCATTTTATACAAAAGTTGACAAAATCTTTATTTGGTTATTGTAAAATATTTTGATGTTAACTTTAACTATATTAGACTTCGATGTAGACTTTGTTAGTTAATTTTTCAAATATTGAGATTAATTATTTAGTCTTTGAGATAGAACTTTTTTACAATTTTATACAAAAGTTGACAAAATCTTTATTTAATTATTTGTAAAATATTTTCTGATGTTAACTTTAACTATATTAGATTTTGAGGTAGAATTTGTTAGTTAGTTTTTCAAATATTGAGTTTAATAATTTAGTCTTTGAGATAGAACTTTTTTACAAAAAATTAATCCTTATAAGAAAACTATATTTACCATAGATGAAAAAGTCCCTTTGTTTAGATAAATAATATACTAAGAGTAAAAAAAAATAGTCTTTGAGATAGAACTTTTTTACAAAAAATTAATCCTTATAAGAAAACTATATTTACCATAGATGAAAAAGTCCTTTTTTAGATAAATAATATCGTAAGAGTAAAAAAAACAAACACTGTAGATGAACAGTGCTTTATGAATAATGAAGGTAACATTTGGTAAATGTTATGTAGTTTAATAGCCTAATATCACATAATTTAAGAATACTGATTTGTAAACAACAAAATTTTTTCGAACATAACAAGTACAAGTGGTTAATAATAAATCAAATTGTTATATATGACTAATTTTGTTATCTACAAATCATTACCCTTAAATAATATTATACCTAAGTTGCATGAGATTTTCTAAATAGATATTATTATTTTAAGACTCAATTTTGATATTAATCAAGAGATTGCCAGTAGTAAGCAAGCTAGGCAATGGATGCTTTAAGATGGGGATGGTTTGTTGATTTTTCTAGCTTTGTGTTTTTAGAAGATACGGTGTATTATGAAATACTAAAAAGATCTATACAAATAGCAACATATAATTTGAGTGTTATCACACTTATTAAGTAACAAACAACTTATATGAATGGTATTTTCGTCATTTGATTGTCTACTAATTTAAATAGCTTGTGACTTGTGAGTGAAACATAACATAAATAATATGTTGTTAGTAGCATGAATCCTTTACCCATAATGTATATATAATATAAATAATTAATATACTAAATGGTCTAAAACATACTATTCAACCTCCCATATTCTTTTTGAGAGACTGTTAAGATGTAAATTTCATACTACAACCAAAGCTCCCATGATAATTTCCTCTTACAGAAAAAGGACTATAGTAAAAGAAATAAAACACCTCAGCTACAACTCAAAGAACAACAGACTAAAACTCCCTATAACTTAATACTCGAGGGATGGCTCTACCACTATAACCACGAACAATAAAGCTTTTTTGTGCCAAAACTTTTTTTCTAGTAGATTTTGCTCATTTCTTGTAGCATGGAAAGACTTTATGTCAATTAGGGTGTTGTTAGACCAATTGAAATCACTTAGAGCACGAAGAGTTTTAGACTCCTCTTTAGCGGGACTAAGATGACAGATCATCCACCATGAGTAAGAGAGAGCGGGAGGGGAAAATGTGATAGAGAGAGGAGGAAGGTTTGCATGGAGTTAATAAGACATGGAGGATTCGAGGGTTGGGGTTGGTGTTCCTGTATGGGATTTATTATGGATTTCTTTTAGATATGTGTTGCTAATTCATTATGGAAGAAAATAGAGTGCTAATCTCTTTTGCTTCTAAGTTATATCTTTTTTTACCAATATTTCTAAAAACACCCTTAAAATAGGAGATAATCATATCATCTTTCTAAAACCTCTATTTATTCATAATTTCTTTCAAAATATGATTCCTCAAATTAAACCTACGGCTTCATTAGATTTATCGACATTGATTGGTGACGCATCCTTACACATTGACAAACACAAAGTTCTTCATCGACATCTTCTTGGTTAATTGATCTGTGGTTCTTCTTCCTCTAGCTTCTAAAAGTAAGGATTTGATTGATGATACATTAAATCAATGAGCATTTGTTAACCTTATGGTTTGAGTTTGTAATTGATTTCACGTGTCTCATTGACTTTGTTGTTTAAATCAATCAACAATTTTTAATTTGTTAGTATGTTCATGTACTAAAAATGATACATTCATGTGATCTTGATTAATCGAACGCATTTTCTTAATTACTCGAATGCATTTTGTTTCAGCATTGGTTGTTCATGTCGTGTATTGCTGAAAAATAAATATTTAATCACTTTTATCAAGATATTGATTTCTAATTAAATTTTTTTTACTATTCATAATTTTCGTCTGTTTGTCACAAGTAAAATACAAGTTTAAGCTATTCTTTAGCTTTAAATATATGTACGAGCACAAGAACTATGCTTTTGATTTTCATTTATATCATATTATTTGGATTTTTAGTGTAGTATATAATGTGCGTTCAATGTATGTTTAATCATAATAATACATGTTGAAGTTTGTATATTCTTGTATAATGACAATTGACATCATCTTTTTTTTAACACCTCTATCTTTTATTTTGATTTTTTCTATATTGAAATAAATTACAATTACTATATAGTATTCTACATTTTAAAGTGATAAATTATATGCTTCTATTAATTGTAAGTTGTCGTTATCAGTTTATCACAATAAACATATAGTGTAGAAAAAACTACACATGTTAGTAATTTTAAAAATCTAAAAATTAGTTAAAATCATGCCCGCACTTATACACAAGATGTTAAACTAATATACATAGTCACAACAAAAGCTTAATAACAATTATTATTTGAATTTTGGCAAGATCGATCCTCTTACTTATTCAATCACACAATTTACATGGCAATTTGGGCATTTCAATATTTTCATACATATATAAGTTAATAAAGATTAAAGCTTCTCAAGTAATTGAATATAATGGCGTAATGGTATTATTTTCGCAAAATCTTCAGAGGAAAGAGCAAAGCTGAAAGTGGCAGACATGTTTGCAAACGTTATAAGCAGATCTGCTAGTTGGATTTTAACTAGGCAAAAATCTTGTAGTCTCAAGTGGGTAGATTGGTGTAAGAACCCACTGGCTGATGTTCCTTTTTAGTCATTAGTTTTGCGTAGGGCTCTATGGAGCTGCTACCCATTTTGTAAATACCACATTCATATATTAATATACTCCTATTTGCCCTTCAAAAAAAAATTGAATATAAGATTTTAAATAATAAGCTCACTTTAGGGCGTTAGGTGTCTTCATATATTTTTGTATTTTTTTTAAGGCAAAAGTTTTTATATTACTCAAAATTCCAAGAAATACAAACCGCACACAAGAGGAGTACATCGAAGACAGTCTCCAAGTTGGAGACAAAACAAAAAACCTCTTCCTATCGCTTAAATGCTAACACAACTTAACGGATTAGAGAGCCAACACGACCAATCTATTCGCTTTGATCTGTTTTGGATCCATAATCTGGAGAAGTGCTGAATCTGAGAAAAAATATCTTCCATCAAGATTGAGCTTACCTCTGAAGCTTGAGTGTGAACTACCTTGTTTCTCCATTTCCACACGCCCCAAAATATGACTAAAACAAGGCCCAAAAATGTCTTCATATAACTACCACCTTTGGCTCCAAGCGATTTTCCAAAAAGCATGACTTCATTTACAGTGTTAAAGAACCTTGGAGGGATGTTTACCCATGCAAATAATTTTCTCCAGACTACTCGAACCTTTGAACATTCTAAGAACAAGTGATCCAAGCTTTCTTCTTTCAACTGACAGATAGGGCAAAGAATGGAATTACAAATCACACCTCGTTTGATCAGATTTAAACGTGTTGGTAGCGCATTGTATAGAGATCTCCACCCACAAATATTCACTTTTGATGGTAACCATGAGTTTCAATACTCATTCATATTTATTTGTGATCTTGGGAGTGTTTTACTACGAATAAGGGAAGCTAACCTTTTAACCGAGAAACAACCATCATTTGCTAGATCCCATGACCATCTATCCTTCTTCTGTGATATGAGTTTGATCCCCACCAATGCCTCCGTGATGTAAGATAGCTCGTCAAGAGCTCTTCCTCTAGGAGCCCGCAACAACGACCAACAGCTTTTCCAAGTATCATTTTCCATTACCCACCTATCTTGCACAACACATTTCTTGTTTGATTCTAAGACAAAGATCCTTGGAAATAAGGTGCATAATGGAGTATCTTTTACCAGCCATGAGTCCAACCAAAACCGAGTATCTTTTCCGTCTTCAATGATTCGACTGAAAGAATTTGAAAAAGGCACACCAACTTTATCAATCCTTTTACAAGCTAATACTATGTTTGCCCATATATTTTTGTATTGATTTCTAAGTTTATACTTATTTAGTATTTCCTTATAATTTCTAAACCATTTTCTTCTCATATTGTTGTATTAATGAGGGGTGAAGTAATAGATAGTTTTCATCATAACTTATAAGGTGAGAATTTGTACATAACAACTTTTTATCATACACAATAAAAAGTTATTGATTGGACCATTATACCTATAGACTTATGGATAAGATTAATAGTTGGTGAGCTGGTAAAGCAAAAAAGTCTTAATTGTTATGTATGGTAAAAAGTTGTACACAAATAATGACTCTAACTTATATGTCAAAATGAGTTGTATGATTTGCTATATGTACGATTGCAATATAATGTATCTTTTGAATTATATCATGTAACAAAAATAGTGAGACTTGCTCTTAGACCATCCACATCCATCACACCCCTCACACAGCCATATCAGCGCCACATCAGCTTTCCACCATTTTTTCATCACATCACACAAACCCCTGCATCCATCACACCCTTCACATCCTTTTTCTTTTTCTTTTTTTTAAACAATATATTTAAAACATAATAACTATAAAAAAATATTAAATAACAATATAAATTCAAGTAATATTTTATAAATTTCAAATTACAAAAAAAAAACATTACATTAATTTAAATAAAAAATACTAGTTATCGTCGTCGTTCCATCTCGGAAGCCAATTAATGTGCTCGATTAGATCCGATCGAAGGTTATGATGCATTTCCGCACTTCGTACTTCTCGGACATTAGCCTCAAATTGTTGTTCGCTAATATGTATGTCGTCTTCATCGTTTGATTGATTAATGTTTTCGTCGAATGGACAAATCACTTGTTCTCCGTCTTCCAATATCATATTGTGCAATATGATACAAGCGTACATTGTTGAACGTATTTTATCCGTATGCCACATTCTCGTCGGGTGCATTATCACATGCCAGCGTTGTTTAAGCACGCCAAAAGCCCGTTCCACATCTTTCCTTGCCCCTTCTTGCGCGGTAGAAAACCTTACTCGTCTTTGATCTAGAGGTGTTTTGAAGGATTTGACAAAAGTAGCCCAGTCAGGGTATATCCCATCTGCAAGATAGTAGCCGTGTTTGTATTGTACAACGTTTGCTTCAAATGGGCACTGCGGTGCTCCCCCGTTGTATAGATCATTGAATAACGGCGACTGGTTTAGAACATTTATGTCATTGTTGGACCCGGCCATTCCGAAGAATGCATGCCAAATCCAAAGATCATGTGATGCAACCGCCTCTAGCATAAGAGTCGGTTTCTTATGATCACCTCTCATGTACTGCCCTCGCCATGCGTTTGGGCAGTTGTCCCACTCCCAATGCATACAATCTATGCTTCTTAACATGCCAGGAAACCCATGCCTACTCTCATGTGCGGTATACAAACGCTGAATATCATGGTAAGAAGGTTTGCGTAAGTATCGCTTACCATAAAGAGTTATGATACCTTTGGTGAAGTTTTCTAGGCATAACCGTGCGGTTGAATCCGCCATCTTCAAGTACTCGTCAAATCCGTCAAGGGTCATCCCATACGCCAATTGCCGAATTGCCGATGTACACTTTTGCAAGGGAGATAAACCTTTTCTTCCTCTAGCATCGACACCCTGCTGGAAAAATGCATCTCATCCCTCAAGATCTCTGACTATCCGTGTGAATAGTCGTCTGCTCATGCGGAAACGTCTCCTAAACGCTTCGTCGTTGTAGTTGCAGTTTTCCGCAAAATAATCTTGTACAAGTTGCTCGTGTGCAGCTTCACGGTCTCTAAATTGATCCGGGCCTCGCCGTCTTGATGATTGACTCGAGCTAACTTCATCATACTCACGCAACACATCCAAAACCACATTCGACATTCCAATAAACAAATTGGTGAGGGTTTGACGATAAACGGAGAGAAAATCTACATCCGCTTGAGTAATCTCGAAATTTTCGTCATAATAATCCGACGAATCAGATGACATGTTTGTATGTATATAAATGTTTAAAGAGAAGAATATAGATGTTTGAGAGGAGAATGTAGAAAAAATATGTGTGAAAAAATTAAAGAAAAGAGGTTATATTTATAGGAGATAAATAGATTAAATAAAAAAAAAAATTTAAAAACCCCAATGGCTACCCCCAACGGCTCTCCCCTCTCCTCTTCACTTCCGCGACGGTGCTCACACGCGTGAGCGTGAGCAGGCCCTCACACAGGGGGGCGATGGTGTGCTTCACCGTGAAGGGCTCTCACGAGCCTCCCTCGCGGTCCGATGCGGATGGTCTTAAAGCATCCGGTGTACATCAAGTATGGGAACAGTAGCATAATTTGACAAATAGTATCCCCTCTTCACAGCGCCACTCAAACTTAGTAGAGAAAAAATAACATGATACTATCGGGTATTACTTTACCCGGAGAGAAAGAGGAAAGAAAGAAAGTATCTTTTAAAATATATGTAAATTATAAGTTATTAATATATTAAAATATTATAAAAGAAAAAATGAAGTATAAAATATAAAGTATGTGAAGTTGTTTTAAAAAGAATTTTGAAGCATGTATACATTATTTAAACTTATTTCGTATACAACAGTTTTTAACCATATAAAACAAGATACAAACTATTAATGCATATGTTACAAGTTAATTATACATATATCTATTACGTATAATCACTTTTGTTATATACGTATTAGTGTTAAGTATCACTATTAAGTATCAATACATTATACCCCGTGCTCTCTTGAGATACTATCAACAACACAACTACTATGAATTAGCTTTATAAGGCTTAAAGCAGAGTGTTTGGATTACTTTTATGTAAGCATGAAAATGGTAACTTGAGGTGACGTGTCAAAGTCAATTACTGTTCAGGTGACGTCATGATATAAACTTCCAACACTTGCTTGCTTCTTGAAATTTACCAAATCATACCAATATCAATGCAAAATGTACAACTACTTCCTTTTTTATTACTGTGTACATATAACTTTTCTCAGAGTATTTTGACATGTATTTCTTCATGCACTACTCACTATCCAGTGTATTTTTGAATATATTATAGAGTGTATATCATTTATTCATATAAAAGTTAGCTAAACATTAAAAAGTTTTTGATGAGATCAAAGAAACTATAAGGTTAAGTTTGTTTAACCGTAATGTAAAGAATATAATGGAATTAGAATTAAATTCCGTCGTATATTGTGTTTGGTAACATCATTTGGAAAAAAAAAATTAAATTCTTTCAAGTATTAATATTTCTTTAGGTAAAGAAATGTTATTCCATAACTGATATGGATGGAAATAAAATCATTTTCATCATTCGCATCACGGTGAAACAAATGGGACCTAAGAGATTATTCGAGTATCAAATTGACATCTTTAATTTTAATATATATTATAAGAAAAAAAGTTATGAGGTTATGATTCTATATTTAAAATTTATTCCATTATTCATTAACTTTTATTTTATCAACTATAAATGAGTTGTTTTTTTAAATGACATTTTTAACTGATTTAGTTAGCTAATACTTAAATATATTAACAAAATAGGTAGCTGATACATCTACCTATTTTTATGGTTATTTATGTAAAAACTTATATTAATTAGATCAAATCACATGGACGTATATCAATTGAAAGATAATATTTCCACTTATAAAGTTGATTCATCTACTACAAACTCATGATTCACTAACTTGTAACAAAGCTTCAAAAGTGTTGTACTTTTAGTGGATTAATCAAATTTATAAGTCAAATAATCAACTCCCATATCAATTGGATTAAATCACGTGTACATTAAATCACGTGTACGTATGGGAGTGGATCGAGTAATTGGTTAGTGATTTTCCAGCCAATGTATAGTTGGTAAGAAATTTTCTGCCTTAGAGGTGTCAGTATTGTATCCATATTAGTGTTCATGAAATTACGCTTTGCTTTTAATGAAACAAACTCTAAAGCTGTTTGGGTATACTTACAAAAACAAAGTATGAAGTTATCCCTAATGAGTTGTGTTCAATATAGTCTATATAAAAAACATAGTCCTAAATTTTAATATTCAATCACATGTGATTCAATATAAAATCACATGTGATTCAGTATACAATCACATGTGATGGTAAAATCATTACATGTTAATTACGAAAATGTCATTCCGCCCAAATTTTTAAAATTCAATCTGGACCATTGATAAGGCTGATCCAAGGGCTAAGATTAGTCCTTTGGGACTATGCAATAAGTATGGACTATATTGAACATTTCTCTATCCCTAATATAGAAACTTTTTAAGAAATGGACATATTATTCAAAGAAAATGGTCTTTGTCAAATTTCGTGCTGATATCCTTGCAAAAAAAATTTGAGAAATATCATCTATTCTAGAGATGTAAAATTTGAGCTGAAAATGTGTTTTTTTTAGGAAACTCAAATGCCAAAAAGGGTTATAATCTATTTAGCCCAGATAAAAAAAATATCATCTATTCTATAGATGTAAAATTTAATGAATATATATATCCTTTCAAGCTAAAAACATGATTCAGTAGTTGGTCAAATGTTGAACATGATATAATTAGCTACACTTTTTTATACATATATATATGATACGAAGATAAAGACACCCTCAAAATGGCCCAACGCAAGCCTGACTTGTGTGCAACACCAAAAATGCTACTCATGCCATAGAATAGAAAGTAAGAAAACAATGTAAGACCTAATTCTCAAACAAACCTGATTGAGGTGGCAGCACGAAAAATGCTACTAATGTAAGGCACAACTAAAGATGTTAGTTTGTAAAACGATTAAGGAGTCAAACAAATGCTCTACAAATCTTAGAAGATCAAACAGGAAGACAATCCTTCCAACAAAGTTAAATAAATTGTCTTTAAAAAGGTTAGATATGGATTGGAATTATTCGAAGCTAAGTCACGAAAATTTCTATTTTATATCGAATTTGAGCAAAAGTACCGGATCTCTACTTTTCATGAAGAGGACAAAGTGTAAACGATTATTTCTTATGTACGAAATCTTTTAACAATATTTTTGTTACAATGATGGTTTATGTTTATGACATTGTCGTCACTCGAAGAAAATATATATGAAATTCAAAAGTGCACAACATTACTAAGTATAAAATTTCTAATTAAAAATTTAGGAAAACTAATATATTTCCTAGGTATTAAGGTCTTAGAACATGAGAAAGGTATGTGTCTCTCCTAAAGGGAGTGTCACCTTGAACTTTTATCCGACTTTGGTCTTCTTAGATACAAACCAGCCCAATTGTTAATGGAAGCAAATATGTCACTCTCTAATTCTAATCAAACAAATCCTCAAGATGCTCCTCTAAGCAACATTGAATATAAACTTTCTTAGGAAGTTAATCTACTTAACTTTAACCAAACCTTGATATTGCATAATTTGTATATTTTTTAAGTTAATTCATGCATGCATGATCCTCTACAATCCCATTTAAGGCTTGTTCAAAGAGTGCCTCGGTATTTGAAATAATCATTCGGTAAAGGAATTACATTGTAGAACCTCCGAGGTATGATCTTTGTGCTTTTGTAAATTCCGGTTAGAAAAATGTAAAACTACCATGAAATCTATTACTAGCGTCTTTTCTCGAAAGAAAGTTTAGTATCATGGAAATGAAAAAAAAAAAATCAACATTATCAAGGTATTCTGTTGAAGCACAATATTGAGTTCATGTCTCTGTTAGATGTGTTAAAATTCTAAATGATATAATATGTGAAATTAAATTATATATGCGTTAACATTTTTTGTGACAACAAAGGGGCAATTTAAATTGATGCAAACCCCGTCTATTATACATGAGTCATTGACTCATCTTTTTCTATTGTGTTGCAAAGTCAAACCGGTATGGAGGAAAATTCTAGCATGGTTAGGCGTCGCAACCACCTGGGTTGCTTCTTTTTCCGAAATCTCTGCATTAGCAAGCTCCTTGGGTCCGTTCTCTTCAATCAAGCGGAGGATTTTTTATGGTGTCACTCGTGTTGCAATATGGAGCATATGGAAATGGCGAAACAAACTCATTCACGCAGAGGAATCGGCAAAGGAATCAATTCAGGAGGATATCTTCCCATCTATACAACAACTCTCCCTCTTTTGGATGAAAAACCGAAGCAAAAAACCAAGGCTTACATGGGATAATTGGATCACAAATCCCCTAGGGGTAGGGGCAGGTCTTTTGTCTTAAATTCTTTGTATTAGTTTTGTCTAATCTGGGAAGTCTCATACTCAGAGGCTTCTAAAATTGTCCCTTATATTTAATAATCAATAATACCTTCTGCCTTTCAAAAAAAAAATGACAAGACAAAACATATTGAAATAGATCTCTAATCTGTTTTGAGAAAAAATTGGCAAAAGGTAATCAAAACTATAAAAATTGGTTCTCAAATAACATGTTAGATATTTTCAGTAAGGAGTTGTCCATTTGTTTATGTGAAAAATTAGATTATTTAACTTGTTTCAAAATTAAAATTTTGGGCAATGTTCATATACAATTTAATTAAACAAGTGAAGTAACATAAAGTGTCTAATTAAATTACATTCCTTGTAAAGTGCAATGGTTACTTTCAACAAAGTCGTATGGGTGATAGGATATTATAAATGCAAACACTATTCTCTACTAAAAGCTATTCAAAGCTATTTTCTTGGAGCAGTATATATAAATGAGCTCTGGTGATATTTTGACATACACAAAAAATCAACTACAATTAGTGAGGGCTTTACTCATCATCTTGTTTCTCTAGACGCTTGTGTTTGGCATCAAGTCTATGATAGTCATTTATTTTCATTTGGAGCATTAGGCTGCCATTTAGTCTGTATCAAACTCTTTTTTTTTTTACCGGCAAATGGGGACACTTCCCTGCTCTCCAGTGTGTGTTCGAATTGTTTGGTGGTAGGTTTTCAACCACCTCTCGTTTATTTGACTTTAACCAAGGTTCGAGCACCACATCTTCATTCAATGGAGGAAACCCCTAAGGGAAATCCCCAACCCACTGCATGCAGCATGATTTGATCCCCGGACCTCTTGCGGGGACGGGGGCGCCTTACCAAATAGGCTAAACCCCATTGGCTCTGTATCAAACTCTTTGGGTTAGTGTTTCTATAACCGATTGGAAATGTAATTGTCAATTCTGATAAAATGAAATCCTTATCCTTTCATAAAAAAAACTCTTTGGGTTGGTTTTGAGGAGATACACTATTAAGTCTTGCTTCTTAATATTTCAGTTCTTTTTTTGAATTTGTTGATGAGATGTAGTTTGTATCCTTCCATGAGACATTGAAATTATATGGTAGATACAAATACATTTATACCTTAAAGGCATATATGATACGATCTTATAATTTACTATCTTATGATCAAGACAGTTTTAGTTGTTTTTCATAGATGCAAAGTCGTCTTTTAATCCCTTATTGATATGTTTCAAACCGGATATGTAATAACAAATGGTGATAGTTGTTCAACAAGTAGATTTAGCTTATAGAATGTATTTATTTTTCACTACACATTCTACATCATTGTTTAAATTAAACAAATGGTGTATGACATTGATTGCTCTGACTCAAGAAATACACATGATTAAATTACCAAGGGAGAAAACACACATCGCAAGTTTTGGGTCAAGTTTTTTAAAGATGCATAATTCATATTTATATTTAATGAATAAGTTACTCTATTTCCTTTTAATAATTTTTGTCTAAATAAGTTTCACCTAATGAGGTTTCAATGATACATTATTATTTGGATTACGGGCATTTAATGGAGAATATACCATATATAATTGTGGAAAGAATGTCCATATCATCTATATATTGGTTGTATAAGTTTCAATATAATTAGAAGTTACATTTTTACCTTGTAACAATATATATGCCACAATTATAAGTTAAATAATTAAATTTCTACGCATGATCTCTTTCTTTTTATATAAGGTTACATGAAGAACAATTTTCTTGCAAAATATACAAAGTACGGTTGTAAAAGTAGAAGACATGACAAAGTCAACTTTATTTTTAATTCAAAATAACATAAAAACAATAAACTTATAAATTATATTACGAAAAAATGTAAAAAGTGATAAACATAATAGATGCATATAATTCGCTAGATTTACTCGTTTATGGATTATATTTTTGTAGCTTTTAAATAAAGAGTTAAATAATTTAGATTTGTTCTTCTTTAATCCTGTCTGTTGACGATAACAAGATTTATGACACTTCTTTCTCGTTTATTTTTTATGTGTACTAAACTTTGTATTGTATATACTATATACTACATTTATATATCGTTTTCTTTTTTATATACGCAAAATGCGTACAGTTAAAACAAATGAAAAGTTTGATATACGTAATAAAAACTTTTAAAATTAAACACACAATAATAAAAAAATGACAAGTTAAATATATCTTGGCGAAAAGAAATCTTTCATTGATATTTTGTATAAAAAACATATCTTATATCCTTATTAAAAGAAAATGATGCTTACATCATCATTTTCCTTTCCTAAAAATTCTTCACCAATCATAACCCTTCATTTTAAAAAAAGAAATTAAAAAAATAGATAATAAAAACATTATGACATCACATGGGGCTTCAAATGCTAAGTCGATTACTTTTGCATAATTACATTAATTGAAAGGGGTAGAATGTAAATTGTTAAGGGGTAGTATGAAATATGTGAGGGGGTTTTAAGAGAGTTGTATATTAATGTAATTAATTATAAGTTGTTTGAAAATTATGTTTAATAACTTCAAATATATTTTGTTTTGAGAAAAAATAATTATATATTTGTAATCGTCTCATTTTTATCTACGTTTTGATATAAATTTTATCGGAATATGAGGATTTTTTAAAAATTAGTATAATTTAATTGTTTTATCAACATCTAAGTAGTTATTGGACATTTTATTCGTCTTTTATAGTTATTCTCTCTACATAATGTAGTCGATATAATCACTGATTTCTTGGTATTTCGATAAAAAAAATTAAAAGTATACTATAACTAATGGTTAGCGGCATAAAGTTGTTTACAAAACTACCACTACCGTTAGAGCTTTTTAAAATTAATTGTTAGTTATGAATAAATAACCCTTCAGAAACTAGAACTCTACATAATTACTGGGTAGTGAAACAACTGTCATGATAGTGAGTTTTGTAACTACACATACAACTTGAAAATTTATATAAAAATAGTAATTGTCTAAGTTTTCTTATTTTTTAACTAATACCTTGATACATAAAATAAAAGTTATTATTACATGGATATTTGAATTCAGTGAGATCTCGTGTTTTCAATTATATTTAATTGAACAATAAGTTACACTTAAGTGATTTACGTATGTATAGACATAATATATTCTATGTTAGAATCTTATTTTTATGCGATCTAATTTGCGTATACTTAAATGAATGTCATCATTATTTAAGTTTTAATAAAGTTAGTTTACAATTTCAAATATTCAAATACATAATTGGCTAATAAAAATGTATTTAAAGCACTTGATATTATAACATCGACAATAATATTATAGTTATGTCTTTACAATGTCGGAATAAAGCTCCATCACGAGAAACACATTAATATTATACTAAAAACTTTTACACGTGTAATGTAACTTTATATTTCTTATAAAGAGTATTTATAAAAAGTATTAAAAATACACGTTTTTACTCATGGATAGTTATATGTGACGGTTTCTCGAGTGAAGAGTAAGGATTGGTTAAAAGTTTTAATTTGCGATGATGAAGGAAACCATACTAATAAAACCATGAATGTTGTTTATAAAGAGGTTTTACAGAAATTTTAATGACAATCTTATATATAGTTATCAAAATTCTGTAATGGTTATTCATTTCTTATTTTCTTACGAGATTTTATTTTTCTATCTATGTTTTGTAATTATTTTTACTATACGTGTTATGACTCTTTAAAACTATATAAATTTTAAATTGACTTATATAATCCCGTGTTGATACACGGGTCGCTTAGCTAGTATTTAATAAAACAAACAAAAAAACCAGTAATATAATATCTAGTTTACCACTTTACCCTAGTTAAAAATAGGAAAACGAAAAACAGCTTAAATTAAGTGGTTAATAGACTCTCCTACGATCCCACCCGAAATTAATTTAAGGGATATATATATCAAAGGTTGAGGCCATACGTTTTTGTGAAGAAACCGTTTTCAACGTTGCTGGAAAAAACCACACACACAAATGGAGAAAATTGAGAAAATTAGAGAATGAGTGTGTGTAATTGTACTTGTGTGTGAAAGAGAAAGACAGTGAGACAGAGATAGTGACAAGACAATAAAAGTTAGAGGGGCCCTTTTGGATTTTTTCAAATCTCTGCTTCTTTGCTTACTTTTATTATTATTTTTCTTTTTGCAGCCTTTCTCCTTAAAAATCTCTCCTTTTTCAGTTTTTCTTCACGTATATTATTAGTTTTTCAATTATTGATTGCACTATTTTTATATATGTCTCATTCGATTCAATATCTAATAATCAATGATAATTCTAATACATTGGAATGTTAATAATCATGTAGATTAAACATAGTAAAATATTATTTTCATTATTATATGCTTTTAGAGTAAAAGTGTTCATTAATGGTTAATCAAGTAAATAATACAAAAAAGGTACACTTACTTTTAAATATTTAAAGCTTAATTATTGTTTTGGATAAAGATTATGTCACCTTTATCATGGTAAACCGGAAAAGGGTATGTTTGGGTAACCAAGATAGTTGAACATTGTATGTGGGCCAATATTTAAAAAAAAATTGGTTTTGATCCGAAGGATCCTGGACGTAAGGTTGACTCAGGTGACATTTGGTTGACGGATTGTTTTTTATTATAAATGAATTTGATTTGGAATGTAATTCAATAATATTTGTGTTTGGCAAGAGAATGACGGGAAAGCAAAAGGGAGAGAAGAGACCACAACCGCCGCTTCCCCAACACCCCCAACACCATTTTCGCCTGCCACCACCACTACTGTCGTCCCCCCCCCCCCCCCCCCCCCCACAAAAAAAATCCCTATCATCACTCACCACCATTGCCCCAACACCACCACCACCACTGAAGTGGAATCAAAGGAGACGAACGGGAAAGCAAAAGGGGAAAGACCTAATTGAAGCAATAATCGAAGCATACGGAGATAGTCGATGCAAGCGATAATCGCCAGTGGTCGGTCGGTGATGGAAGATGTATTCACCGCTGGTACTGAGATGGTGTGTGTTGATGGTTTGTACTGAGATGAGAAGAGAAGAGATGGAATCTCAAATAGATTGGGGAATGGATTTCACTTTCGCTCAACTAATGAAAAGTTTTCCAAAGATAAGATTCCAATTTCTTTAATAAGGTGCCAACCAAACTTGTGAATTCTTTGAAATTTGATTTCAGTTCCTTCAATTCATAATAAATGATGCCAACCAAATACCTCCTCAACGAAAATAATCTTTTAAGAAATAAGTGATTAATTGATTTTTATTTTAGATTTTTAGTTAACCTATTATTAAATTCAACATTATTAATGTGTTTTTAATTTATAATACCATAATTTACTATTTTTTTAAACAGCAAAGGTTAATTAATTTTGTTAAAAAATGACAGAATAGGAAGAACCTAGACCATTACAAGAAAATTAAATACACCCCATAAAGAATTTCATGGATCACATGACCAATCATTCCACCTAAAATTAGATGTCCCCCTCCCCCTTATCCTTGATCCAAAAAAGACAACGTTTGCAACCTTCCAGCTTGAGTAAAGAATAAACTAAGACTTGAATATCTTGTCTTTTTTTATAAAGGCTGGAATTATATTACAACTTAAGAGTTACAAAAGGGCATCAAACTCTAAGATAGAGCAAAGATTTTCAAAACAGCCAAACGTACAAAGTGGCGATAAACTATACAAGGAAAAGTAATCATTAGCGGCTCACACTCATTGGGTTTGCTAGCCAATTTTCCCAAAAAGAGCCCACTTTTTTCTCCCTGCATTGAATCCAAAAAAGTGCAAAGTGTTGAACTAAAACAAAAACATCTACACGTCTTATTATTTCCTAGTCGGACTCCTCCGCATGTACAATTCTATTTCTCCACTTCCAAATGCCCCAGACAAGGACATTTACAACGCCCTTGAAGAGTTTTTGAAGTGTTACGTGATTTGGCCCAAGGGAATTGGAGAAGGCAGGGATGTCGGAGAAAGAAGCAAACTGTGATTGAGAGAGTCTTAACCACGCCATAGTTTTCTTCCAAAAGGGAATCACCTTTATGCACCTAAAGATAAGGATGTGCACAGAAACCAAAAAAACCAAAACCAATTCATTAAAATTGACAAAACCGAACCGACAAAACCGAAACCATGTGAATACTGATGGTTCTGTTTTAAATTTTGAAAAAACTAATGGGTTCGGCTCGGTTTCGATTTTAACTAAAAAACCGCACATTAAGAAACTGCCCCACTAATATTTAATATTTGATATATATATATATATATATATATATATATATATATATATATATATATATATATATATAGGGGAGGGTTCAAACGAGAAATGTTTTTCGTACGAGAACTGCGAGAACCAATCTCAGCCGTTCCTTGGATATAGGAAGTTCATGGATGGAGAGCGTGGAGGGAATCAAGTGTGGCAGGGTACATGTGAGGAATTCATGGGTGGGCAATGACATTAAATGAGGGGAAATTGGACGGCTCAGATTGGTTCTCGCAGTTCTCGTACGAAAAACAGTTCTTGTTTGAACTTTTACCTATATATATATATATATATATAATCAGGATCAATATAGTCACACCCCTTAAACATAGTCCCCAAAGTCCATTTATGGGCCCTTGGATTGTTGTAATGGAGGACTAAGATTTAAACAAAAAAACAACATATATTTTAGGCAATTCACGTGCTTAAATATGTAAAAAAGGGTAGATTGGTAAAAATGTCATCCAACTTCTCTCTCCTCCAATTCATACGATCCATCTTTTTAGAAACCCATAACCAGATTTTTGTTCTCTCTCTCCCCCATACATCTCTCTCTCTTGGTTTCCGGCGTTTCTTCCCCGATCGACAATACCAACATCTTACCGCCGTACCTACGTTACCACCAGATCCCCGCTGCCGTTATCTATATCTGTCGTGAGTTCCATCACCATATTTTCGCCATTGTGAAGTCTATCTCCGGCGCCACCATGTTGATGAAATACAAGGGCTGATGATGACGTCACAAATCCGGGGTCAAGAAAGCAAATGTCGTGATTTTTTTGTAAGTTCTCTACTTGTATGAAAATGTTGATTTAGATTTGTTGGTTTATGATTCAAAGGTATGTATCCATGGTGTTTCAAGTATTAAAAATACAGGTAATGATTTCAAGAATTTTTGCATTTTATAAGCACCTGCATACACACGTACAGATGAAGATGATGATGAAAATGATAATTTTGGTAGATAAGACTTTAAGGATAATTCATAAGCACTTACACATGAAAATGATAATTCTTCAAGCACTTGCAGATGAAAATAATAATTATTTACAAATGTAAATGATAATTGTGCTTTGTTATTGTCATCTTCTTTTCTATTTTTGGGGTTTTCTGCATTTTCGTAAAAAATTTGTTATTTTTCAGCATTTTCATTGTCTTCTTTTTCTATTTATGAAGTTTTCTGCATTTTTGTATCATAAAAATAGAAACATGAAAAACCTACATTTTGATTATCATCGTCTACTTAATTTCAAGAATGTTTGCATTTCATAAGCACCCTGCAGATGAAAATGATATTTCATAAGCACCTACACATGAAATCGATAATTATTGCAGATGAAAATGATAATTTTGCATATAAAGACTTTAAGGATAATTCATAAGCATCTGGAGATGAAAATGATATTTTTCATAAGCACCTGCAAATGAAAATGACAATTCTGCATTTTTTATTGCTGATGAAGATGAAGTCACAGTCCCAGATGAAAATGATATTCATAAGCACCTGCACACGAAAATGATAATTATTGCAGATGAAAATGAAGTATCAGTTTCAGTTGAAAATGATTATAATTGATGGAAAATCTCAAGACGATGGATTGTTATTGGAACCGAGAATGAGAAAGTGGTATGTGGTCTTGCTGTTAAGGTTTCCTCTCTGATAAAAAAAAGCTTGAAAATTAGCAATATTGCATTTTAAGCACCTGTTTCTAACTATTTTTATCATTTTCTGCAATTTTGCATTGGGTTTGTGGTCTTGCTTTTAAGGTTTTCTCTCTAATCGAAAATGCTTAAAAATTAGCAATATTGCATTTCAAGCACTTGTTTCTAACTGTTATTATCATTTTCTGCATTTTTGCATTGTGGTTTGAGGTCTTGCTGTTAAGGTTTCCTCTTTGTAGCAATAATAACAGATGTACCATTTTCAAGCATATGTTTCTAACTGTTTTTTTATCATTTCTGCAATTTTGCATTTCGTATAGTCTATGCATTTTTTATGAAGTTGGATATTAATGCTAAAATTACTAATCATGACGCCCTTGCCGCTCCCTTTTTTGGTACTCTTTATGTGTAATTGCTATATTGGTTCTCAATTGGTTTACGGTTTTATATTCTACTGGGTTTTTCATGTGTATTAGCTTAGAATTATTGCTCATGAAGACGAAGTCCCAGTCCCACCTGAAAATGATATTCATAAGCACCTACAGATGAAAATGATAATTATTTCTGATGAAAATGAAGTACCAACTATTGTTGCTAAAGATGAAGTCCCAGTCCTGATGAAAATGATATTCATAAGCATATGCACATGAAAATGATAATTATTGCTGATGAAAATGAAGTCTCAGTCCCACATGAAAATGATAATTATTGATGGCAAATCTCAAGGAGATGGATGCTTATTGAAACCGAGAATAGGAAAGTGGTTTGTGGTCTTGCTGTTAAGGTTTCCCCTCTGATCGAAAATGCTTAAAAATTAGCAATATTGCATTTGAAGCACATGTTTCTATCCGTTTTTATCATTTTATGCATTTTTTCCATTGCGGTTTGTGGTCTTGCTGTTAAGGTTTCATATCTCTAGAAATAAAAATAGATGTACCATTTTCAAGCTGTGTCAAACTGTTTTTTATCATTTCTGCAATTTTTCATTTCATAAGACCTTGTTTCAGTCTATGCATTTGTTACGAATCTGGATATTTATTCTAAAAGTACTAATCATGACGCCCTTGCCGCTCCCTTTTCTCGTACTCTTTATGTGTACATTGTTATATTGGGTCTCAATTGGTTTACGGTTTTTACATTCTACTAGGATTTTCATGTGTATTAGCTTAGAATTATTGCTGATGAAGATGAAGTCTCAGTCCCGGATGAGAATGATATTCATATGCACCTGCAGATGAAAATGGTAATTATTGTTGATGGAAATGAAGTCCCAATCCGAGATGAAAATGATAATTATTGCTGATGAAGATGAAGTCCCAGTCATAGATGAAAATGATATTCATAAGCACCTACAGACGAAAATGATAATTATTGCTGATGAAAATGAAGTCTAAGTCCTAGATGGAAATGATAATTTTGTTGGCAAATCTCAAGGCGATGGATGCTTTTTGGAATCGAGAATGAGAAAGTGGTTTGTGGTCTTGTTGTTAAGGTTTCCTCTCTAATATGAAGTTTCTGCATTTTCGTTTTTTGCATTTTGAAAAAAATATTTCCGAATCATGTCGAGAGTGGTTTTATATTAAAGAGAATTTAAAAACGAGTTGAATGATATAATTTCCTTGTTTAAATTCTAAAAAACAAATGAGTTATGGTTAATATAAGATTTGAGGGTTGGTTTTTAAAAAAAATGGTAAGCTGGAAAAGTCTCGTGAGTTTTGTTTTATATTTTTATGTACCATTTTTGCCCTTTCACTCACTGTCACATGCCAACACCATATGAAGACTTTAAGGACTATGTTTAAGAGTGGGACTATATGGATCCTTACCATATATATATATATATATATATATATATATATATATATATATATATATATATATATATAGGGTGAGGTTCAATAGAAACCCTCCTTAAACAAAAACCTCAAAGTCCCAATCTCAGCCACTCATATAAAAGGGCAAAATGGGAAAATGAAATCCAAGGGCTTAAAACTCACGTTCACCTTCCAGCCCTCAAAAACCACATTTTTTTATTTTTTTACCATCAAATCTTTAAATGACCATAACTATTTCAATTTTTTGAATTTGAGCAAAAAAATTATACCAATCTTCTCATTTTTTTAATCCTCTTTCAAACGAGACCACTCTTCCTATATTTCTGAAAAAAAATTACAAAAATGACGAAAAAGATTTAAAAAATTTATCATTTTCGTGCCCTCTTTTATATATAAGAGCAGGTGATGAAAATGATAAAAATTTCGTCATTTTTATCATTTTTGAACCTGCTGTCTAAGTGTATATAACGGGATACGAAATTGATGAAAATGACGAAATTTTTTCGTACCCCCTTGTATACATATAAGAGCAGGTGACGAAAATGATAAAAATTTCGTCATTTTTATCATTTTCGGACCTGCTGTTTAAGTGGTATATAAGGGGATACGAAAATGATGAAAATTATGAATTTTTAATCATTTTCGTGCCCCCTTGTATAACATATAAGAGCAGGTGACGAAAATGATAAAAATTTCGTCAATTTCATCATTTTCATATCCCTTTATATACCACTGGTGTGCGTGCGATATACGTCTCAAGTACGCGAAATGATGTCACGGAAATGTTTTAATTTGGAATTACTATTAATCTACATAAACGCACACGGGCAGAGCACCCACGTATGTAATATAGGCTATTGGTAAGACCGAAGATTTATCGAACACGGGTAAGCGATAACTGTTGTTACTTTAATCCGAACCTATTGTCTAGCTATCAATAATTTTGGGGAAGGATGGAGTTTAACTACAAGGAGCATGTAGTTAAAACTAAGACAATATTAATAAATCTAAAAAGGAACAATAACTAAGCAGAAATACAGATTGAAATAAGTAAAATGAAAAACAAGATACCTCGTCATGAATCCTCCGAATCAATATTAATTAGTAATGTTAACTAATCCAGTTATGAAAGACTGATTTAACAAAGATTGTCTTTAAAACATGATTAATCTTTTTAGTGTCAAATATAGATAATCCTGATTTAATCTTTAAATTATTAAAACATTAGTTAGATAAAACCTTGCTTTCCAGGTGTTATCCCGTTTTACTTAAAAGGTTAGTATTTATCTTTTAACGAAATAATATATAAAGTAAATACCATCGTTGGTCAACATCCGGTAAAAATATATATATTTGGGTATTAAGATAATATATTAGTTCAACACCTCAAGTGGGTCTATGAGCAAATGTCCTTATATACATATACCAAACTTATACGTATCGTACACCTCAAGTGGGTCTATGAGCAAATGCATATAATTATGAGTTTGTTTGAATATATATATGTATAAAGATACAGATATTCTAAGCAAATGGTTTTCCAACATTTACAATGCCGAATACCCGCATGAGCCGATAGTTTTATACAAAATAACCAAATATATGTTTCATTAATTCAGAAATATCATGTCTTTATTAAAATCATTCTAACATAACTTGTGTATAACAACTACATATTTTTACTGATCTGGATTCATCATAACGAGGTAATGAAAAGTTAGTTACTCATTATGACTGGAATACGTGAATACGAAGACATATTTAAGAAAACAAGTACCAATATGTAGATTATAAAAGGAAGATGAATCTTACAGCTTCTGGATCTTGAAACACAGGTACATGCTTCTGGAATGCGTAAATGAACTTGAAATAGCAACTAACGAACATACGAACGTAATCTACGCTAAATATTACATATAGAAACTAAGATTTACTAAACTACTGAGCCTGAGACAAGAGTATACGAGAGTATAGCTCTGGTTATCGAATTCTAGCTCTCCTCTTCAACTGAAACCGAAGGCATCTATTTATAGAGGAAGTTCGACAACTTCCGTGCCGCGTAACGATCCATTTCCGCGGCGCGGAAAATATTCGTGACAATATTCTCTGACGAGATTCGAGGACAAGTTGACAACTTGCATTCTGTTGAAACTGAATTCGTTGGGTCCGCGTCGTGGAAGAAGATAGGGTACGCGGCGCGTAAATTTCTTTTTCATAATATCTCCATCTTTTGCGCGGTGTTTTCTCGTTTTGACGCACGTTATCAATTTTTCCGTAATGTGTACCTGAAATAGCCTTAAATAAAATAAGGGAACATTTAAAGATTATTTTGGCTATATTTTCTTAATAAAAACCAGATATTGTCAGATATCAGATATATATTTTATGTATATTTCTGACAATATCAATTAACCCACACTTAGGTTTTTGCTTGTCCTCAAGCAATAGCTGCATACTTAATAAAAAACACAAATCATCAAAAATTAATTATGTCAGAAATCCAGCTCTATCTAACATGATTCAGATATTAGCATAAGCACAGAAAATTATTCAGAATTTAACACGACCTTTGCATTCTCACCAGGTGGTTCACTCTTTCACTCAAGTGTATAAGGTTTATATCAATTTAGTGAATCACATAATGTCATAAAATGCAATATTACCATATGCTTGTATCCAAATCGAATCTGCACCACTAGAGAGTTTAAAACTGTTAAGAGGACTTTTGGGTTTAAAATGTAAAAGGCTATGGGTTAAAGGTAGGAAAAGGGATTTTAAAAGTGGCTAAAATAAGAATCCAGAGATTAAGTTAAAAAAAATTTCTAAGCTGCTTTTATTGAACTATTGATCAAGAATATCACAATATTTTTATTGAGATTACAGTTCATCAAGCTGTAATGGAATCAGAATCTTCTGAATGACAACTATTCACTCAGGCAATGCTGAAGAAAAAACTACTACTCAATGTATGACAACCTAAAAAAATAGCTGAAGAAAGGTATGTCAAGCGACTAAAATTTCTCATTTTTCTATTGATTTTCTGATTTTTATAAATTTTTGGGTTCAGCTGTATGCAACGGATAGATCAAAGATATTAACTTTTCATGTCCCACTAATCGGTGCATGAACAACTGAAGAATAAAGGAACACAGAATGAAACTTAGCAGCATATAATTGACTTAACTAATTCTGGAACTTAAAAATAAAATAGACTAAAAAAATGGGATAAATATGGTTGATGAAATGAAAGGTTAAGGCTCAAAGTGGTTAACTAGGGTATCGAATGCTAAAAATGAGCATTGCGCTGAAAAAGGGTTAAAAAATAAAATAAATTAAATAATCTAAAATTGAGATTATTTAAGTTTGAAAGAAAAAGGCTTAAAACAACGGGTTTTAAAAAGAAAGACGACCTCTATCAGTGCAATAGTATAGTTCTCATTTTGGTGGTTTCGATAAGAATTCAGTAACAAGTTCTGAAATATATGCAATTTTAGACATTCTTACAGCAAAAGAATTCAGTGTTTAATGATAACAACTGATAGGCTCAAACACTCAATTTAAGTACAGGATGTATTTATGCTAAGTCGTGAAAATTCGAATAAATTTCTTTTTATGTAATCTTGAAATCATGAAAATTTTTGCTGGAATTTCAAACAATAATTACAAATGCGAAAAATTTCTGATTTGAATTAAGATTAATTTACAGACAAAGCATTGAGAATTTTGAAAATTTTTGCTTTTTTTTTTTTTTTAGGGGTTTTCTAACAACTTTAATGAAAAATATTTTGGATAATAACGTACATCTCTACCCCACACTTAAAACATACATTGTCCTCAATGTATACAAAACATGAAATAAAGAAACTGAGGTAGAGAAAACTCCCTTTGTTTTTGACGATTGGAATTCCCTTTGGATGTGCCAGCATATGGATTCTCAAACAATAATATCTATTCTGAAGGCAGACAACTCAAATCAAACATCATCAATCAAAACGCAATATTAATATGCAAAATGAGATATAATACAAACGTTCCAGTGTCAGTACAAACAAAATATAATAATAAACTGAAATCAGTCCATGTCATCATCATCATGATCATCATCATCACCTGCCCTGGCACCTGATGTACCAGCCTCTGCATCATGAGCTCGTGGAGGAAAAGGAGTAGAAGGAGTGAAGCCCTGATGCTAAAAATACTCTTGCATAGCTATAGTCATCCACTCCATCGAGCTGCATAGCCACTGTGAATCTCGCTCTAAGGCTGAAAGTCTGGCTGGGATATCCGGAGTGGTGGATTGTGTAGAAGTGCTGCGTGGCCTGACTCTCCTAACAGGTGGCTGCTCTGGAATCTCAGGCTGCTCCATCTCTTCATCAGCCTCTTGCTCTGGTCCACTGACAGGTTCATCATCTAAAATCCTCACACCATCACCAGGAATCCTCTGTATAACAGTCATAGTATCTAATAGAATCTCAGAAAGGATCCTAGGCTGGTGGGCGGTCAAAAGTGGTTCCTCCTCTGCGGTCAAAATTTGATATGATCGGGCTAGTCTAGTAATGAACTGACCACCACAGAGGGGACTGGTAGGATGGACACCTATGGCTCTACGGCTCAAAAATAGTGCAAGGCTGAATGGTAGATGGCAGTGGACATCGGTGCTCAGAACACACCACATGAAAAATAAATCAGATAATGGTACTTTCTCACTGCCTCGCCGGTGAGCAACGGTGGTGGCTATCAAGCGGTGGATAAGACGGTGTACTGGACGATCTTTCGCCAGAACTCATCACCGGAAAAGGTAGAGGGATGCCCTCTCAAGGCTGCTGTTAGGAGTGGTATAAAGTGAGGGTTCTCGGTCTCTTCCCTAGTGTACAAGCCTACTCTCCAAGCAAACTCTCTAATGCTCAACTGCCTCTGCTGCCCTCCCAATCTAAATCGTAGGACAGTCGGATCTATGTAGTCTAGGGAAGTGGCATCAAAGTGGACAGTGGATAGGAACTCTAGAACTAGCTCCCTATATATAGGCTCGTGAATGCTGAAAAGTCTGCGCCAACCATGACAGGTAAATAACACAGGTCCACCCTCGGATCTATATCTATGGCGAAGGTAGCGCTGGATGAGTGGACTCAAGTGTAATCTATCCAAGAGCTCCCAGTCAACTGAGATTCCTATCTCTATAACTCTAGGTAGTAATGGTGCTAACCTAGAAACATACTCTGTGCTTTCGACCTCGTCATCAATAAGAGCTGGGAAGTCTAGCCAGCGGTGTGGAACATGTGGAATCTGAGGTGCGATAGCTGGGGCTCTCCTTTGAGCTCTTGCTCTTCCTCTGGGTCTCTGTGCCATCTGAATACAGTTTTAAATCAGAGAAATACGCAAAATGACCTATGTTATAGGTATGACTATTCTAATGATAATTCCTGCATTAACATTAAGCATGAAAGATAAATAATCAGGAAAAACAGTTTGAAAAAGTCAACAAAAGTCAAAACTAGGTCAAAGCACTTTCCGCGGCGCGGAGTTCTATGGTTACGCGGCGCGGATCTTGGGACGATGATGAACAGTGCCATTTGCAAAATCAGTCTACCAAACTAGTCCCATTTTGATCTTATACTAGCGATTAAGCAATGGGGACTAGTTTTAATCAGATTCATCCACTAGTTTGAGAGAAATCAGTCCTCAAAGTTTCGATATTTTAGGGTTTTTCAAAAATCGAATAAAAGCTTTATTTTTCGAGAAATTTATCATGCTAAAACACAAAATAAACAATCCTAATCACTTCTAGCATGCTATTAACTACTAACCCGAGGTCAATCGAACCAAATAAGTAAAATACCTCTCGGATTAGGCCGAAAAACACAAAAAGGGGGTTTTTGAATATACCTTTGTTGATTACGAGGTACGATGATCGATTTGTAGCCTGAAATCGGTTGGAGTTTGGTCGGGAGTGAATTCCGCGTCGAAGGGTTAGGGTTTCGCGTTGTGTGTATGTGTGAGTTTTGAACAGAATTTGGGGTTTTATTTTAAAAACTTGTTCGACAAATTCCGCGTCGCGTAAGAGAATGAGCTCCGCGGCGCGGAAATTGACGAATGGAAATATTTTGCACCTTTTGTTCTATTTTCAAATTTAAACACTTAGGAACGTTTCAAAACACAACACTCTTTGATATGTGACAAAATGACAAGGAATAATACGGATAAAACAACTATGCTACGAACAAACAACAAAACAATATAAACAAGCTACATACTATTTGTACGGTATGTAAGTGAACAGTTTAACGCTTTGAAATGCGGAATCTTTTAGGGTCAGATCTTCAAGACTAATTATTGACAATATGAAAGCAACTTTAATAATAATAAGCAGGAATAGATTATACCTTAGTGCGGTTTTGAATGTGACTTACTTACTTGGAGTTTGACAAAAATACTTAACCATCTCGCTAGCATTGCTTTTCGACCTGATTATCTTTTCAGCTTTTAGCTTAAACGGATCATCCCTTATTGCACTAGCGCAGTCAGATTGTGATATTGTCAGCAATTCCTTGTAAGACTTTGATTGTATAGGCACATCATATTTTCAACCTTATCCTACTTTTCTCGCTCTCTGTTTGATTGCAGAGCGGGATGTTTTCTACAGAAGTTTCTGTAGTTCTTCTAAATTGTTTAATATTCTGTCCTTCTCTGTCAATAATTTCTACTCTAACATTTAAAGGCAAATTAGTGCGAAAATAAAAACAGGAAAGTAAAGCAAAAGATCCTACTGAAAGCATTTCCAGTTCTTTTCCGTCTCCCGGTAAAAGACGAATGTTTCTTTATTATCAAAGAAACTCAGACTGAAGCATCAGTACCTCAGTTGGTTCATTTTCAAGTGGAATGCCGAAATAGTGTTTCACACGGTGACCATTAACTTTAAAAATGTTACCTTCAAAGTTTACCAAATCAACGGCACCATAAGGATATGATTTATGCACTACATAGGGACCTGTCCATCTTGACTTTAATTTTCCTGGAAACAATCGAAGACGAGAATTATACAAAAGAACACGATCTCCCGGCTGGAATTCTCTTTTGTCCTTCAGTCGGCTATCGTGGTATTTCTTTGTTCTTTCTTTGTATATTTTTGAATTCTCATATGCTTCTAGCCTTAACTCATCGAGTTCATTCAAATCGAGCAAACGCTTTTCTTTTGAAGTCGAAACATCGAGATTTAGCTTTTTAAGAGCCCAATATGCTTTATGTTCGAGTTCAACTGGTAAACGACATGCTTTGCCATAAACCAACCTATATGGTGTAGTACCAACAGGTGTTTTGAATGCTGTTCTGAATGCCCAAAGTGCATCATCTAGCTTATCGGACCATTCTTTTAGATTATTACCCACGGTTCTTTCCAAAATTCTTTTTAATCCTCTGTTTGTAACTTCGACTTGACCACTCGTTTGCGGATGGTAAGGTGTAGAAAACCTATGGGTTACCCCATATCGTTTCAATACCTTCTCAAGCTGTGAATTACAAAAATGAGTGCCCCGGTCACTGATTAGTGCCTTTGTGGTTCCAAATCGAGAAAATAACTTTTTTAAGAATTTTGAAACCACCCTTGCATCGTTGGTAGGCAAAGCTTGTGCTTCTGCCCATTTGGAAAAATAATCAACCGCTACAAGGATGTATTTATTTCCATGTGAGTTTGGGAAATGTCCCATAAAATCAATACCCCACACTTCAAATATTTCAGTTATTTGAATGTTATTCTGAGGCATTTCGTTTCTGGCAGAGATGTTTCCTGCTCTTTGGCATGCATCGCACGATTTGACATAAACAAAAACATCTTTAAAAATGGTTGGCCAATAAAATCCTGAATCTAAGATTTTCTTAGCAGTGTATCCAGGTCCATTATGACCACCAGTAGGTCCTTTGTGGCAATGATCAAGAATGCTTTTTGCTTCGGTCTTACTTACACATCTTCGAATGATGGAATCAGATCCTATCTTGAAAAGATAAGGATCATCCCAGAAATAGTGTTTCAGATCAGAGAAGAATTTCTTCTTCTGTTGATAAGTGAGTCCTTTTCTCATGACTCTTCCTGCTAGATAATTCGCGAAATCGGCGAACCAAGGAGTGTCATCAACAATTGATAAATTCAAAAGGAATTCATCAGGAAAAGTATCGTGAATAACGGTTTCATCGAGAGCTTCTAAGGTCGGATTATCAAGCCGTGAAAGATGATCTGCCGCTAAGTTTTCTGCACCTCTTTTGTCACAGATTTCGATATCAAACTCCTGAAGTAGGAGTATCCATCTAATCAATCGAGGCTTCGCATCTTGTTTAGCGAACAAATACTTAAGAGCGGAATGATCAGTAAAAACCACTGTTTTTGATAAAATCAAGTATGATCTAAATTTATCAAAAGCAAATACGACTGCCAAGAGTTCTTTTTCAGTTACAGTGTTGTTTTCTTGTGCATCGGTTAAGGTTTTACTTGCGTAATGGATTGGATGAAATCGTTTTTCTTTTCTTTGTCCTAAAACAGCACCTACTGCATAGTCACTAGCATCGCACATTATTTCAAATGGTAAAGACCAATCAGGGCTAGCAAGTATAGGTGCATTTATTAGTTTCTCCTTTAATAAATTAAACGAAGTTAAACATTCGGGAGAAAAACAAAAAGGAGTATCCTTTTCCAATAGCTTAGTCAAAGGTTTAGATATTTTTGAAAAATCTTCAATGAACCTTCGATAAAAGCCAGCATGGCCAAGAAAACTTCTAAAGGCTTTGATATTAGTCGGGGGAGGTAATTTTGCAATAATGTCAGTTTTAGCTTTATCAACCTCAATTCCCGAACTAAAGATTTTATGACCAAGAACAATTCCCTCGCGTACCATGAAATGGCATTTTTCCCAATTTAACGCGAGATTAGTGTTCTCACATCTTGACAGCACTTTCTCTAAATTCTTAAGACAAGAATCGAAAGAATTTCCAAAGACTGAGAAATCGTCCATGAAAATTTCAAGACCATCTTTAAATAAGTCATGAAATATTGCTGTCATGCATCTTTGAAAAGTAGCAGGAGCATCACATAACCCAAAAGGCATCCTTCGATAGGCAAAAGTACCATAAGGGCATGTAAATGTGGTTTTCTCTTGATCTTCAGGAGCAATCGGGATTTGAAAATATCCAGAGAAACCATCAAGAAAACAATAGAACGAATTTCCTGCTAAACGCTCTATCATTTGATCAATGAAAGGAAGAGGATAATGATCTTTTCTTGTGGACTCGTTGAGTTTCCGATAGTCTATACAAACACGCCAACCAGTAACTGTACGGGTTGGAATCAGTTCATTTTTATCATTTATCACAACGGTCATTCCTCCTTTCTTTGGGACTACTTGAACAGGGCTAACCCATGGGCTATCCGAAATTGGATAAATCAAGCCTGCATCGAGTAGTTTAATTACTTCTTTCTTGACTACCTCTTGCATGTTAGGGTTGAGTCTTCTTTGTCTCTGTACACATGGCTTGTAATTTTCCTCCATGAAAATTTTATGTGTACAAAAAGAAGGATTAATTCCTTTTATATCTGAAAGCTTCCATGCAATAGCAGTTTTGTATTTTCTTAATACTTGTAAAAGCTTAGCTTTTTCTTCTTCTTTAAGATCAGATGCTATGATCACAAGTAATTTCGAATCTTTCTCAAGGAATGCATATTCCAAGTGAGAAGGAAGTTCTTTTAACTCAAGAGACGGGGGTTCAATAACAGATGGTTTTGATTTGTTAAGTTCAGTTGTTTCAAGAGTTTTGAATGCTTCGGAATCGGAATTATCATTATGTAAATCCGTATCTTCAGTTTTATCACAATTGTCTTGTGATTTTTCAAAGAATTCAGATACTTGATTCACATTATGACATAGCGATTGAGTTTCGAAATCATATTTTTGTATGAAAGATGGAATTGGATTTTGAGCACATTGGTCAAAGATATCGACAAGATAAAGAACATCGTCTTGAGAAGAGGAGTGTTTCATCGATTTGTTAATATCGAAAGTAACTTCCTCATCATCAACTTTCAAAGTTAATTTTCCACGGCAGACATCGATCACAGCCTCGACTGTGGCTAAGAATGGACGACCTAATATAAGGGGAATATTGGTATCTTCGTCCATTTCTAATATGACGAAATCTACAGGAAAGATGAAATTTTGTAGTTTAACCAAAACATTTTCCACTATGCCTTTTGGAAATTTAATTGATCTGTCTGCTAACTGAATTGACATTCTGGTAGGAATAGGTTCACCTAATCCTAATCTTGCATATACAGAATAAGGCATCAAGTTTATGCTTGCACCTAAATCTGCTAATGCATTAGTAACAGATAGATTCTCAATAAGGCACGGAATTAAGAAATTTCCTGGATCGGACTTTTTGATTGGTAACTTATTCTGAAGAATAGCAGAACATTCTTCATTTAAAGTTACAGTGGAAAGATCTTCCAACTTTCTTTTATTACTCAGAATATCCTTAAAAAACTTTGCATACTTTGGCATTTGAGATAGAGCTTCAATAAATGGAATATTAACATGGAGTTGTTTAAACAATTCCAGGAATTTCCCATACTGAGCTTCCATCTTTTCTTTTGCTAGTCTTTTAGGATAAGGAATTCTTGGCTTGAATTCTGGAACTGAAGGTTTTTCTTTGACAACATCTTGATTATCCTTTGGTTCTTCTATTTTCTCTTCAAGAATTTCCTTTTCAGATTCTTTGGATTTTGTTGGATCGAATGGCGGTTTCGTGGTTGTTCCACTCCGTAATGTTATGGCATTAACGTGAGCATTTGGATTTTTCTCCGTATTACTCGGAATTGAACCAGATGGTCGTTTGGCTAACATTTTCGAAATTTGTCCTAATTGATTTTCAAATGTTTTTAACGAGGCATGTTGATTTAAAATGTCAGTTTCAATTTGTTGAAAACGTGTTTCTGAAACAGAGACAAATTTTTCAAGAAGATTTTCCATATTGGAAATTTTGTTGGAAATCATATTAGAATTGAATTGTTGATTTTGATTCCCAAACTGTTGGTTTGGTCTAGGTTGGAATTGATTTTGAACCGGACCTTGATTAGGGTATGGTGGATTTGGTTGTATCGGAGGTCGGTTTCCAGGGGGTGATGGATTTGAACTTGCAGAAGCATTTTTGTAACTGAAATTTGGATGATTTCGGTTACTTGGATGGTATGGTGGATTATAGTCGAATGTATTGTTCTGTGGTCTTTGTTGAGAGCTTATGAAGTCTACTTCTTCTTGAGAAGCATACACATTGCCATTTTGACAATCTTTGCTTGAATGGGGTCCTTCACAAAGGTCACAAAGAGTTTGAATCGAGTTAACCTTCATGCTATCAACCTTTTTAGATAATGCCTCCACTTGTGAAGATAGCAGCTTGACAGGATCAACTGGAATTATCCCCGATGATTTGGGTTGCGAACCTCTTGGAGATTGCCATTGGTAATTATTCATTGCCATCTCCTCGATAAGTTCATAAGCCATTTCTGGGGTTTTGCTTGTAAGAGCTCCTCCTGCAGCAGCATCAATCATTTGACGAGCTTCATTGGACAACCCGTTGTAAAAAGTGTGAACTTCTAACCAAGGGGGTAGTCCATGATGTGGGCATCTTCTAAGAAGATCTTAGTATCTTTCCCAAGTGTCATAAAGGGATTCTCCTTCTTGCTGACTAAAGGATGAAATATCATTCCGTAATTTGGTCGTTTTCGAAGGTGGAAAATATTTAAGCAAAAAATTTTCGGCCAAATCGTTCCATGTAGTGATGGAACCAGTTGGAAGGGAATTAAGCCAGAGTTTGGCTTTATCCTTTAATGAGAAAGGAAAAGACGTAATCGGATAGCATCATTCGAGACACCATTTATTTTGAAAGTATCACAGATTTCTAAGAAACTTGAGATATGATCATTGAGATTTTCATTCGGAAGTCCATGAAATAGAACTGAGTTTTGAAGCATTTGAATGACATTAGGTTTAATCTCAAAGTTATTGGCATTAATGGTTGGTCTGATAACACTTTGATGAATAGAATTGACATCGGGTCGCGCATATTCACCGATTGTTCTCATAACTGGCGGAGGTGGATTTTCAGCCATTACGGTTCTTCTGCGTGAGTTTTGCAGACGACGATGAAATTCACGTTCAGGTTCTGGAAAAGGATTAACAATTTTAGCGGACGAAGGACGAGTCACTTTTAAAATATTTTTATGTTTTGCTACTTAAAAGAGGCAAGTCGATTGGTAGGCAGGATTCTTTCGGCACCTTTCGGTTTAAAACCTTTCGGAAATCCAACAACCTAAACCAATTCAGTTATTCTAGACACCACTTAATCAAGTAGTTTTGTTGAGTATTTTAATTAACTAGTGCTAAATCAATAATTCAAATAATTTTACAACAGTATCAATAATTTTCCCCGGCAGCGGCGCCAAAAACCTTGGTGTGCGTGCGATATACGTCTCAAGTACGCGAAATGATGTCACGGAAAGGTTTTAATTTGGAATTACTATTAATCTACATAAACGCACACGGGCAGAGCACCCACGTATGTAATATAGGCTATTGGTAAGACCGAAGATTTATCGAACACGGGTAAGCGATAACTGTTGTTACTTTAATCCGAACCTATTGTCTAGCTATCAATAATTATGGGGAATGATGGAGTTTAACTACAAGGAGCATGTAGTTAAAACTAAGACAATATTAATAAATTTAAAAAGGAACAATAACTAAGCAGAAAGAAATACAGATTGAAATAAGTAATATGAAAAACAAGATACCTCGTCATGAATCCTCCAAATCAATATTAATTAGTAATGTTAACTAATCCAGTTATGAAAGACTGATTTAACAAAGATTGTCTTTAAACATGATTTATCTTTTTAGTGTCAAATATAGATAATCCTGATTTAATCTTTAAATTATTAAAACATAAGTTAGATAAAACCTTGTTTTCCAGGTGTTATCCCGTTTTACTTAAAAGGTTAGTATTTATCTTTTAACGAAATAATATATAAAGTAAATACCATCGTTGGTCAACATCCGGTAAAAAAGATATATATTTGGGTATTAAGATAATATATCAGTTCAACACCTCAAGTGGGTCTATGAGCAAATGTCCTTATATACATATACCAAACTTATACGTATCGTACACCTCAAGTGGGTCTATGAGCAAATGCATATAATTATGAGTTTGTTTGAATATATATATATGTATAAAGATACAGATATTCTAAGCAAATGATTTTCCAACATTTACAATGCCGAATACCCGCATAAGCCGATAGTTTTATACAAAATAACCAAATATATGTTTCATTAATTCAGAAATATCATGTCTTTATTAAAATCATTCTAACATAACTTGTGTATAACAACTACATATTTTTACTGATCATCATAACGAGGTAATGAAAAGTTAGTTACTCATTATGACTGGAATACGTGAATATGAAGACATATTTAAGAAAACAAGTACCAATATGTAGATTATAGAAGGAAGATGAATCTTACAGCTTCTGGATCTTGAAACACATGTACATGCTTCTGGAATGCGTAAATGAACTTGAAATAGCAACTAACGAACATACGAACGTAATCTACGCTAAATATTACATATAGAAACTAAGATTTACTAAACTACTGAGCCTGAGACAAGAGTATACGAGAGTATAGCTCTGGTTATCGAATTCTAGCTCTCCTCTTCAACTGAAACCGAAGGCATCTATTTATAGAGGAAGTTCGACAACTTCCGCGCCGCGTAACTATCCATTTCCGCGGCGCGGAAAATATTCCTGACAATATTCTCTGACGAGATTCGAGGACAAGTTGACAACTTGCATTCTGTTGAAACTGAATTCGTTGGGTCTGCGTCGCAGAAGAAGATAGGGTACGCGGCGCGTAAATTTCTTTTTCATAATATCTCCATCTTTTGCGCGGTGTTTTCTCGTTTTGACGCACGTTATCCATTTTTCCGTAATGTGTACCTGAAATAGCCTTAAATAAAATAAGGGAACATTTAAAGATTATTTTGGCTATATTTTCTTAATAAAAACCAGATATTATCAGATATCAGATATATATTTTATGTATATTTCTGACAATATCAATTACCCCACACTTAGGTTTTTGCTTGTCCTCAAGCAATAGCTGCATACTTAATAAAAAACACAAATACCCCTCTTCTCTAATTAAATCTTATAATTGTTTAGTTATTTACAATAATGCCATTGTAGATCTTAACCATTGATTTGATCGATCTAACGGCCAAGAATTGGATTTTGGGGTTTTTGTTTAAGGGGGGTATCTATTGATCCAATTTATATATATATATATATATATATATATATATATATATATATATATATATATATATATATATATATATATATATATATATATATATATATATATATATATATATATATATATATATATATATAGGGTTAGGATCTGCTACAAATAAAATTAAGGTACTAAAGATAAGGTGAAATCTGGACCACAGATCTATTCAAAAAGTCAAATAAAAAAGTCATTTTTCTACCCACATTTTCGGAATTAAAAAAATTAAAAAAGGTTAATATGGTAATTTCAAAAAACACAAGAAAGCCTAGAGAAAAATGTGGCCACGTCAACTTCAAATCCTATTCCCGTCTGCCAACTCTCAGATGCAAAAATACAACCATTTACTGCACAAAGTGCAACCATTTGATGCACAGCATAAACTATTGATTCACATTATACATTTAATACACAAGGTACAACCATTTGATGCACGGAATAAAAACATACATACTTTAGCAACCTGATGCACAAGACACGAAAAAGGGCAGCGGTGGTGGTGCACCGGTGGTGGTGGTCGGCGATGCACCTTGACCACAGACAAAGAAAGAGAGGTGCACCCGTGATAGATGCACACAACAACCATTTCAGATCAACAGATGCACACAACAACCATTTCGATCATTAGATGAGTGTTTCGTGAGTGGTTGTGGTCGGCAACATCACAGAGGCGGCGGTTTTGAAAACTGGTCGTAACCCTAGGCGTAACCCTAGTCGTTGTTTCTTCTTGCATCGCCGGTGTAGAAGCGTACGGCGAACACTTGCGGCATGGGTGAATCAAACAAGCGGCGGCGGTGGTGAATCAAACAAGCGGCGGCAGCGTGGTGAATCAAACAAGCGCAACAGATCAACGAACAACACATCACGTCGACCACCGCCGATTAGGGCAACAGATCATGATGGGAACGTTTAAGGCAGATCTGCGGTGGTGGATGGTTGCAGCGGCTGCGGTGGGTAAGCTATCAAGCGGTTGCAGCGGCTGCGATGGATAAGCAAGCAGGCGGCGGCGGCTGCGGTGGATAAGCAATCAGGCGGCGGCGGCGGCTTTGTGCATATCGGAGGAAGGGAGAAAGTCATGGCTGATAATTAGGGTTAGGTTTAAATACAATGGGGTATGTATGGAACTATGGAACGTGGGGTATTTTTAGGATTTATTAGGATATTTTTTAATTTAGAAAAAACAAAAAGTCATATTTACCCTTTAACAGAAAATGACACTTGACAACTCCTCATTTCTTCTTACATTTAGTACCTTAAGGTTTTTTTTACTTGAACCTAATTCTATATATATATATATATATATATATATATATATATATATATATATATATATATATATATATATATAAAATCAGGATCAAATAAGAGGGGAATCAATGTAATATGGGTAAGAGGTGATTTCAAAGTGATACATGACATTACTAATGAAAGGGTATAATGGGTATCTTATAGTTATAATTAAATATTTATTAAAAATTAATTTCCGTAATTTATGGTAACTTCCCATGTTTTCTCACTCCTTATAATTCAGAATCACCGTTCACCCCTCCAATACCCTAGACCATCATTGCTCCCAGTCCCAAGTTCTCCATTGTCACTTTCGTCCGAGTTCATCATTGGCATCAACGCTGCAAGCAGGTTCCAATGTGAGGAATTGTGCTAAATAATGGCAACGGATGAAGCTTTAATACCCATAAAGAGTATGCTTAAATTTCCTACCGCAACCCAGAAACTTGTCCTAACAATCACCAGTGGTGCCCATGGACGCTGCCGAGAAATGTCGCCAACCACCCTTGCCCACGATGCCAATGATGAAGCGCGGATGAACATGTATCATTGCCACCGTACGCTTCCAATTGAGCTGCCCTCCTTCTTCGTCGATGATGTTTAGCATTCTTCTTCTTGCCACGTACATTCCACTGCCATCCATCCTAAATCTCCATTGCTATCGATGATTTTTTGTGTCCGGTTGTTTTTTGTGGGTGGAGATGAAGATTAAAATGCAGTCTTACTGATCTGTTCATCATCAATTCCTTTGATTCGTCAATTTCTTGTTTCAGTTCTTTCATCAAATTTCTTGTATAATTTGCTTGTGTTCATCAAAAACGGATATATACTTTCGATTGAAGGGTTATGAATGTCGTGATATTTGTGTGTAAATAATTAAAATGTTTATGGGTTTTTGATACATGCACTAAGAAACTGTCCTCAATGAATCCATATTCTATTGTTTATGTATTTCATGATCAGTATGTTTTTAAATCAAATATAACTTATAAGAATCAATTTGTATGTAAATTAAACTTTAATTTATCGAGAATTTTTGTTTAGCACCTGGGTTTTTCTATATCATTTTCATATTGGATGTAAATAAGAACAACTTTGTTCATCAATTATGTTGACGACTCATAATTTGTTCATCAAATTATTTTTGAATTAGTGACAACATTGATGAATAATTTTTAGGTTTGTTTTAGTTTATTCACCTTCATATCTCTACAAAGACACTCCCTTCTGTTTTGATTTTTCTCAGGATCTAGTACAGATTCACGTCCCTAAATTGTAGTTCCTTCCATAACTACTCTTGTCCATCAAATGTGTATTATACCATATTTACCCCTCTGCCTTATTTAAATTGATTTAAACATATAACCTAAATAACATTCCTGGTGTTGACACATGGCACATTATTTAGGGGCAAAAATGAAAAATTAGAAAAAAAACTCACGGTCCTTTCCCAGCCCCCTAAAAAAAACCCCAACTTATTTTAAATAATTATAACTCGTTCGTTTTTAAGAATTTTAACAAAAAAATTATATCATTAGTTTCAGTTTTTCGTTCTTTTTCAAACAAGACAAGACTTGATATATTTTTGAAACTTTTTTTTTTGAAAATGAAAATTTTGCATTTTGAGCTGGGTTTCATTTTAAATGCAAAATGCAAAAAATCAAAAAATACAAAAATATAAACATGCAGATGATCCAGATAATTCCAAAATGCAAAATTATGAAGAATGCAAAATGCAAAATGCAAACCCAACATGATTCAATGAAAATGCAGACCAAAATACAAAATCCGCATACAACACTACATTCTGTCCAAAATGCAAACAAAATTTGCATTTTCAAAAAAAATTTAAACAAATATGAGAAGAGTGATCTTGTTTGAAAGATAATTAAAAAACTAAAACATTGTTATATTTTTTTTGTTTAAATTTACAAAACTTAAAAAGTTATGACAATTTAAAGTTTTTGGGGGTATTTTTTTTTTAAATCGTGGGTTTGTTGAGGGGGGATTTTCCATATTTACCCTTTTCTTCCTATCTTAATATATGATAATTACAGTTTTGCCATCGTTAAATCTCATCTATTGATTTTGATGATCCAATGATCCAGATTAGTTCTTTAGATTCTTTGTTTAACACATGGTTCCTTATTGATGCAATTTATATATATATATATATATATATATATATATATATATATATATATATATATATATATATATATATATATATATATATATATATATATATATATATATAATCAGAATCAAATAAAAAGAGAATTATGGTAAAAAGAATAAGGAGAATTCTAGGCCTGACACGTGGCATAACTAACCAAAACTAACAAAAGGGTAAAATTGGAAGTTTAAAAAAAACTAAAAGGTTCTCCCCACGTATTATAATCTGCCGCCCCCTCACCCCCATTCACGATGCAAAACCTTAGTCGCTCCCCCTGACGATCCCTGCTCCTCCGTGAAGACGCCGCCGTCGACCACTGCTTCATAGTCTCTCCCCCTGTCGATCCCTGCTCCTCTCGAAAACCCTAGTGGATGTCGATTTCCAATCGCCGCCCACCAGATCTGCGTCGCTCTTTCTCCGGCCACCATTGCCTTATCCGGCACTCGCTAGCCTCCGCCGCTCGTTAATGCGGAGCCACCGTTGCCTAGTCGTCGGTTTCTTGTGAGAATCGTCGATGATCGACACAAATCTGGTGCATATCCATCTTCTCGAAGGCGACCATTGACACAGGTTTGATTGTGCATCACCGTCTTCAATCGAAGGTCGGCATCGAAACTGCTTTTGATTTTTTACTAATCTGTGCATATCCATCTTCTCTCGAAGGCGACCATCGACACACGTTTGATTTTTAACAAAGCCACCATCTGCGCATACAACCGTTCTTTAGTCTCTGGTCGTTTCCCAGGTTGTTGTGCACCTGCTGTCGGAGCTACTCTCTTTGTGATGTCGTGATTCAGATGTATTCATCTTTTTTTCTGAAATTATTATAAAGTCTTTGGTGCATCTGTTGTTTTAATCGATTTAGTACATGATGGATCTGGTCATGTACATATTCAGATTTATTCATTTTTTTCCTGAGATTATTGTGTAGTCTTTCGTGCATCTGGTGTTGTAATCCATTTAAGTTCATGATGGATCTGTTTTTTGCTTTTGCTAATTTGCCCATAAGTTCATGATGGATCTGTTTCGTGCATCTGGTCATGTACATGATCGATCTAAGTTCATGATGGATCAGAGAAACCAAAATTGTGGTTGCTTTTTTTCGCATTTACTAATTTGCCCCTAACTGCCCATATGTGACGGTTACGAAACGTGAGGTTTGAAAGTTTTTTTTGTTGACTTTTTATATTAATCTTGTGGCTGGATTTCTCCTTACCCTTTGTACACTAATTCTCTTTTTACAATATCCCTTCCCTAATATATATATATATATATATATATATATATATATATATATATATATATATATATATATATATATATATATATATATAAATATTTAATATAAATTTAATGCTAGGAATTAGATGTTGTAGCTGAAAGACATTTAGTGTTGAAATATGTTATTAGTCATTAAATTTAATGCTAGGAATTAGATGTTGTAGCTGAAAGATTTAGTTAATGTTAGAAAATGAAGTTTAGTACAAGAAATTATATAATGATGTTAAAAACAATGTGGGTTCGGTTTTAAAACTGAAACCAAACATTTAATGATCAAAACCCTCCAAAACCGAAACTGATAGAAACCAAAATCATTAGGTTTGAAAATTATAAAACCGAAATTAGCTTATTGGATTTGGTTTGAGCATAAAACCATCCCCAAACCACCCTATGCACACCCCTACCTAAAGAGGAGATGTTAAACAAATTCTTCCTTTTGAAGGAAGCATGGGCAGCTAGAAACCTGCAGAGCAATACCTCTAGATTTAAAGTTGAGGCAAGAGGGAAGAGCAATCTTCCTAGCTCTCCAGAAACATATGTTAACTTTGCTTGGAACCCACTTGACACAGTTATTAAGTGTGTTAAAAGAATTGAGCGGGGAAGCTTCTTTCTAATCAGCGCAGACAGCTTTTGAACAGAGAAAGAGCCATCCGGAGACATGGATCACTCCCAATCATCGCACTTTGAAGTCAACCCTGTTTGTCGAAGGGCTTGAGTAAGAATACCTGACTCTGAAAGAGACCAACCTGATACAAGTCTCACCCAACTCCAACAAGGACTCCAAGAATTATTTTGTAGCACCCACCTATCTACAACACTACATTGCTTGCAAGAATCCAGCGCACATAGTCTCGGGAAGAGATCCTTTAACACAGCTTGGTTGGACAACCAAGGGTCTAACCAGAAACGAGTGTCCTTCCCATTTTCAACCGATCTTGAAAAGGAGGTAAAGTGGACATCAAGGCTGTCAATTTCACGACAAGCCTTGACAATATTTAACCATGTTGATGGTCTATTGGAGGGAAATGAGCCAGAAGTAAAGATCCCCGAATGCCCATATATACTAGAAATTACAATTAGCCAAAGTGAGTCGTGTTCCTTTAAGAAACGGTATCTCCACTTTCCCAAGCGCCAAGCTGGAGGCTCTAAGGGAGCCAATGCCCAACCCAGCAGCGCTTTTATCATTAGTGAATGTGCCCTATTTGATCCAACTCATCTTTTATTTGTGCCATCTGATGAGCCCTAAAAGAAACTTCTTTTGATTGATTCCAGCTTTTTCACACAATCTTTGGGACTTTAAACAACAAGAATTGATAAAGAGGAAGAACTCCTAGGATTACCTTCGTGAGAACCATTCTTCTCCCAATGGAGAGGGATTTTGACTTCCAACGACTGAGATTGTTAGAAAAGGAATCCATGACTGATGAGCAATGCGACACTCTGGTCATAGACTTGCCAAGAGGAAGACTAAGATAAGAAGATGGGAAGGAGCCCACTTGGCATCCAAACTGAGAGGTCATCCTTGCAACTTCACCTACTGGTGTCCCAAACCCAAATATTGAGCATTTTTTTCATATTAAGGCGTAGACTCGAGGCATCCTCGAAACATTTTAGAATGGAGATTAGTCGTGGGATTTTCCATTTTGACCAACCTCCAAAAGATACCACACCATCAAAAAATTCGATAAGTGAGAGGTTTGTGCCTTGTTTAGTTAAAGAGAGTCTGTTGTAGATATTCTTTTGAAAAACTTCCACGGTAGTACTTGTAAGGCTTCAACAACGATAAGAAAGATGAAGGGTGATAAAAGATTCCTTGTCGTAGCCCCCTACCCGTATTAAACTGTTTGGTGGATGCACCATTAGCCAATCCTAAATTTGAGGATGAAGATAGGTAGCCTCTAATACAACCCGACCATTTAGATCCAATGCACATTAGATTCATGACCCCGAGGAGGAAAACCCAATTAACTGAGTCAGAAGCTTTCTCAAAATCAGTTTTAAATAGAAGAAGTTTTAACCCTAATTTCTTTGCAAATGACACCACTTCATTTGCTATTGGACTTCAATCAAGAATTTGCCTACCTTGGATAAAAGCCGTTTGATTTGGGGAAATCAGTTTGTCAATGACTAATAATAGTCTCGATGCAAGGATCTTCGAAAGAATCTTATACATAGCTCCGATAAGGCTGATCGGTCGATAATTAGAAATTTCCAATGGGTCTTTTACCTTTGGGACAAGGGATATGAAAGACGAATTGCATCCACTATTGATTTTCCCTAAGATCTCAAACTCTTTAATGAATGTAATGAATTCATTTTTTAAGATGTGCTAGTATTTTTCGATGAAGTTAAAATAGAACCCATAGGGGCCGAGGGCTTTCGAGCCTGAGCAACACCACACCGCCCTTTTTAGTTCTTCCTCTATGATTGGGTCTTGCAGGAGGCAATTGTCCCTTCTCTTAATTCTTCAAATTTGGTTGAGGAAAATACCGGTCGAACAACTGGTTCTTCTTGAAATCTGTTTTTGAAATGATCAAAAACTAATCATAACATAATACATGACCTTATCTCCCTGAAGACTTACAATCTCACTCCATTTTTTTGTTAATAATGCTTTTAGAGACCTCGCAGCAGCAAAAGATGTGTTCTTCACTCTCATCCTCATTAAACAAAGAACATGACGTAGAGATCACGTTAACACCTCGAAATAATAATTTTTAAATAAAATATTTGAAGCAAGCGAAATATTAGTAATATTGGTGTTTAAGCATGGCTGAAGCATGGGGTAAGTTATGCTAATATGATGCAAAACATGAGATGCTTCAAGGGAGTACACTCCATGCTCTAATCGATGAACAATCCAAACAATTTTTGATGTAATACTCGTTGCTTCTTGTTTTTATGTATAGAAGACGGGTTCATGATACTCCATGAAAGCCAAACAATTTTAAACCGTTTAAATCTATAATTTATCCAATGATAAATCTAGTACGAGCCATTTTATCTAAACAAAGATCGAGGTGCCCAATTACATGTGTACGTTCATTTTTCCAGACTTGAACGATTTATTCTTCTACTTTGTATATTTTAGCAACATGATGAAATGCATGTAAGTATATACCACATCTACATAAGATTTGGGCTATATATGGCTATATGTAGACTTGTTGGTATTATATCTTCTTGTATCAATCTTTCTACTTACTGAATCAACATGTGTTAAAATCAAAAGAGAAGATTATGAAAAAATAAATAGTGGATTACTCATGTCACAATTTAATTAGTAGGAGGAATGAGGACGAAGTAGGAATAAATTTAATTTTCTTTTTTTTATTTACTATTATTATTATTATTATTATTATTATTATTTTCTTTTCAAATTTTGGCTTTGATAATTTAATGTTAGGGTTCAGGTTACCAAAATATATTCAACTTGTCACGTTTTGCTATTGTGTGTAAGGAATTTTAAAAGTTTCTATTGTGTGTATCAAACTTTTAATTTCTTGCTATTGTATGTATTTTGGATACATAAAAAAGAGAAAATGGTATAAGTTTAGTACACGCAATAGAAAGTTTAATACACTAATAAATAAAATGTTTGGTACATACAATAGAAAAATTTAAAGTTCAATAAACACAATAACAAAACGTAACAAATAGAATACATTTTAATGAGCTAAACCCTTAATTATATTTATATATATGCCTATTGGATATAAACCTTCAAAAATGAGAGATGTTAAAATAATAAAATTCTATTTTTTTACTTCTTCGTCTTACTAATTAAAAGATGAAATATGAAATTCATTAATTTTTTCTCACGTCCTCTATTAATTTTAACATTTTTTTTAATCTTATAAGTAAGAGATATAAGTTAATATGTTTGTCTTAATACGTCCTCCATACATACTTTTTGTGTACGACCATGCCTGATTGACTTGAAAACCCGTTAGTCTTAAGTTTTGAAAGATTTATATATATCATAAATGAAATTATGGATTCATGAAATAAAGTTTACAAATTATTTTTGGATGAAAACAATTTAAAGAAATTTTGATCTTTTTAAGCAATTTAAGTTGTTTCTATTAAAACTTAAAACTCTTTTGTATTATATCACTTTGACAGAAGAAGATGTTAATTGGTTAGTCCATGAAGTTTTCTCTCATGATTGTTATTATGTAAATAGGTTTTAAAAAAGATGTTAATTGGTATTGTTTTCTCTTTTGTATTATATCACTTAAAACTCTTTTGTACTAAGGAATCACCTACTCACTAAATGTGAAAAAAAAAGAGTAAAAGCTATTCTTAAATGGTCTTAAGTTAATGCTATTGACTTGTTGATCCAGAAGTGTACTTATACGGGTTTGTGTGGACTTGTCCTTAAAATCATACTAGCTAGTTCTGTAAATAGGTTTTTAAAAAGTTGAACAATATTCCACCTTCTTCAGCATGCATCTTAGTAGTGATTTAAACGATACCACTTACTGAAGATGGACATATAAGGCTGATCGAATGCATGTTTCTTGAGTCGCTTCGAGATAGATTTAGCAATAGTACGTGTGAACAAAGTTATAGTCATTGTTACACAAAATGACAAAATCTACTCATACCAAATCCACACACACACACACACACACACACACACACACACACACACACACACACACACATATATATATATATATATATATATATATATATATATATATATGTAGAAGTTCCATTGAGAACCATTTTTAGTGCGAGAACCAATCTGAGCCGTCCAATTTCCCCTCTTTCAATGTAATTGCCCACCTATGAATTCCTCACATACACCCTGCCACACTTGATCCCCCCACGCTCTCCATCCATGAATTCCACATATCAAATCAACGGCTAAGATTGGTTCTTGCACTAAAATCGGTTCTCAATGGAACCCTCCCATATATATATATATATATATATATATATATATATATATATATATATATATATATATATATATATATATATATATATATATATATATATATATATATATATATAGAATCAGGATCAAATAAAAAGAGTTTTATGGTACAAAGAGTAAGGAGAAACCAGAGCCCACCACGTGTCAAATTTATTAAAACTATTAAAAAGGGTAAAATAGGAAAAATAAAACCCCCCACCCCCACGTTTTTCTCTGGACGTTTTCTCACTAACCACGTCTACCTCTCTCTAAAACCCAAACCCTATTTTTTAACGTTTTAATCCTCTGCTGCCGCTAGTTTGATTCACCAGGAACGGCGCTGCAACCCCTAGAAGGATCGGCGCTGCAACCTCCTTCGCCCACCGCGCCACCGCCATCAACCGCTGATCTGTTGTTTATCCACCATCGCTGCCACTAGTTTGATTCACCACCGCCGCCGCAGGTTTGATTCACCACCGTCGCCACTGGTTTGATTCACATCGTCGCCCCTGGTTTGATTCAACACCGCCGCTGGTGTGATTCTCCACCGACTCCGCTGGTTTGATTCACCACCGCCGCCGCCGGTTTGATTCACCATCGTCGCCCCTGGTTTGATTCAACACCGCCGCTGGTGTAATTCTCCACCGTCGCTGCTGGTTTGATTCCCCGCCTTGTGCATCAAGTTTACTGATTTTGTACAGATTATATGGATTTGCGGCAGCTGTTGATGGTTTTTGGAGATATTAATGTTTATTGAATTGACATTTGTGGTTAGTAATTACTGTTTCATGTATTGTAATTTACAGCCATGCTTCAATTTTTTGTAAATGATGAATATAATCAATCTGTGCATCTGTTTTTTATTTTCTAGGTATTTTTTTTGTTTCATGAATATAATCAATCAAGTTATTTAATTGTTACTGTGTGTTTTGATGCACGAAGGTTTGATTCACGAATGTTTGATGCACGACGGTTTGATTCACGAATGTTTGATGCACGAAGGTTTGATTCACAAATGTTTGATGCACGAATGTTTGATGCACGGATGCTTGTTTCACGAATGTTTGATGCAGTCAGATGGAGAGGATATATTTAACTTTCCATTTGATCAGTTGTTAAATCTGTATATTGAAAAAAATTATGAGTAAAAAGCCTTATTTTTAGGGGGAAAATTGTAAATAGTAAATTTTAATAGACAATTATACCCCTAACTGTTTTTTTGTAATTAAGAAAAAAGAAAAAAAGTAAGAATTTTAGGATCAGATTTTGAAAAATGGATGACTGAGATTTCTCCTTACTCTTTGTACCATAAAACTCTTTTTAGTGGATCCTCTCCCTATATATATATATATAGACAAAAGTTCATGCGAGAACCGTTGTTAGCGCGAGAACCGCGAGAACCAATCTAAGTCGTCCAATTCCCCCTCCTTCATTGTCATTGCCCACCAATGAATTCCTCATATGCACCCTGCCACACCCTATCCCTCCACGCTCTCCATCCATGATACTTCCCATATCCAAGGAACGGCTGAGATTGGTTCTCGCGGTTCTCGCACTAACAACGGTTCTCGCATTAACCCTCCCCTATATATATATATATAGGGGATAGTTCAAACGAGAACTGTTTTTCGTACGAGAACTGCGAGAACCAATCTTAGTCGTTGATTTGATATAGTGGAATTCATGAATGTGGAGCGTGGGGGATCAAGTGTGGCATGGTGCATGTGAGGAATTCATGGGTGGATAATGACATTGAAAGAGGGGTAATTGGACGGCTCAGATTGGTTCTCGCGGTTCTCGTACGAAAAACAGTTTTCGTTTGAACTTTTGCCTATATATATATATATATATATATATATATATATATATATATATATATATATATATATATACGCACACACATACACACACACACACACACACACACACACATATATATATATATATATATATATATATATATATATATATATATATATAGGGTGAAGTTATATATAGAACATCATTTAAACATAAAACTTAAAGAATCATCCTGGTAATGACACGTGACACTTTAATTAAGTGCAAAATTGGAAAATAACCAAAAAAAAGAAAAAATCAACTTTATAAATAAAAAAACTCCACTCAACTTTAAATGATCATAACTTATTCTTTTATAAGAATTTTTGCAAAGAGTGTATCGTTAAATTCAGTTTTTCGTCCTCTTTCAAACAATATCAGGCTTGATATATTTTTGAAACTTTTTTTTTTGAAATGCAAAGTTTGCATTTTGAGTTTGGTTCATTCTAAATGCAAAACGCAAAACCCGAAAAACGCAAAATATAAAAATACAGGTCATCTAGATGCTTCCAAAATGCAAATCCAACATGATTAAATGAAAGTGCAGTCTAAAATGTAAAATTACACATTCAAACCCACAATGCAAAATCCGTACAAAACACTACATACTGCCCAAAATGCAAACAAAAATTTCATATTCAAATTTTTTTTTAAAATATATGGGAAGAGTGATCTTGTTTGAAAGAGGATTAAAAAACTAAAAGATTGGTATAATTTTTTTTTTAAATTCACAAAACTTAAAAATTATGACAATTTAAAGTTTTTGGTGGTTTTTTTTAATCCGTGGTTTGTTGGAAGGGAGATTTTCCATGTTTGCCCTTTTATTCCTATATTAATACATCATAATTACAGTTTTTGCTATCGTTAAATCTCATCCATTAATTTTGATGATCCAATGGTCCAGATTGGTTCTTTAGGTTTTTTATTTAACATATGGTTCTTTATTAATCCAATTTATATATATATATATATATATATATATATATATATATATATATATATATATATATATATGGGATGGTTCAAACGAGAACTGTTTTTCGTACGAGAACTGCGAGAAGCAATGTCAGCCGTTCCTTGACTATGGGAAGTTCATAGATGGAGAGCGTGGAGGGAATCAAGTGTGGCAGGGTGCATGTGAGGAATTCATGAGTGGGCAATGACATTAAAGGAGGGGGAATTAGACGGCTTAGATTGGTTCTCGTGGTTCTCATAAGAAAAACAGTTCTCGTTTGAACTTTTGCATATATATATATATATATATATATATATATATATATATATATATATATATATATATATATATATATAGGAAGGTTCAAATGAGAATTAGAAATTAATTGAGAATGGTAGTCAAAACCTCAGCCGTTCATTTTGTAAGTGGAATTCATGGATGGAAAGCATGGGGGAATCGAGTGTAGCATGGTGCATGTGAGAAATTCATGAGTGGGCAATGACATTGAAGGAGGGGGAATTGGACGGCTGGGATTGAGTCTTCTATTCTCAAAAATATTTAAAGCCTCATTTGAACATCCCAATATATATATATATAGGGGAGGGTTCCATTGAGAACCGATTTTAGTGCGAGAACCGCGAGAACAAATCTTAGCCGTTGATTTGATAAGTTAAATTCATGGATGTAGAGCGTGGGGGGATCAAGTGTGGCAGTGTGTATGTGAGGAATTCATGGGTGGGCAATGACATTGAAAGAGGGGGAATTGGACAGCTCAGATTGGTTCTCGCAGTTCTCGCAATAAAAATGGTTCTCAATGGAACTTCTTCCTATATATATAGTTATTTAAAGTGTAACAGGGAGAGACAACGAACTCAAAAGAAATATATATAGCCTGCAAATTCAGCCCTAAAAACCAAGCCTAATAAAAAAAACTAGCCTACAAAATTTTAAATTAGACTTGGGCTAACAAGTCCAACTTAGTATCTTAATTAGCTTTTCTCAAAGATAATATTCTAATGGAAACGGGCTTGTTGGGCTTGGTAAAGGCCTAACCCATAATCAGTCTAGAGTCTAGGCTATTTATGCTGCTTTACGACGTATGGAGTAGACATGGGCCCTGAGGACCGACCGGACCGGTCCAAGAAAGACCGCCCGAACCGAACCGGTCCAAGACCGGACCGAGACCGAAAATGACGTAAGCGGTCCGAACCGGTTCAGAACCGGTCCAAGATCCGAACCGGTCCAAAACGGTCCAAGACCGGTCCAAGACCGAACCGGTCCAAACTCGGTCCGAACCGGTCCAAGACCGGTCCAATGCCCAACGGTCGAAGTTCAAAATGCAACGGCTCTTTTTTCGGTCCAAACCGGTCCAAACCGGTCCGAACCGGTCCGAGCCGGTCCGAACCGGTCCCCAACGGCTAGTTTCCGATTTTTTTTTTTTCAATTCTTCCTATAAATACCCCCCATTTGGTTGCCATTTTTCTCCTACACCTTCTCTAAACCACTTATTCTCTCATTCTTTCTTCTTTCTTTCAAGATTTGCTTATAATTTGCAATTTTTCCAATTCAAGGATTTGTTTATAATTTGCTTCAAGAATCAAGGATTTGCTTATAATTTTTTGATTTGCTTCAAGAATCAAGATTATAAAAAATGGCGTGTGAAGGATCTAGCAATTTGAACGCGGGTCGAAGTGATTTCAATATAAATCTCCCGTACGAAGAAGTTCCAAAAACAAATCGAGTTGTGGAAATTTGGAAGGATTTTGTGCAACTCAAACAAAATAACAAAAAATATGCGAAGTGTACGCATTGTGGAGGAATATTATCCGGCTCTAATTCTTCTCTCGCTCGGCATTTAGTAAGTATTCTTTTTTATATTTAAGTTTAGTTTATTTAAATACTAGTTTTTTTATATTTAAGTTTAGTTTATTTAAATACTAGTTTTTTTATATTTAAGTTTAGTTTATTTAAATACTTATTATATTTGTGAATTTAAAATTATAGGAATTCATGAAATTGAAAATATAGGAATTTATGAAATTGAAAATATTGGTGGACAACTTATTATATTTGTGAATTTAAAATTATAGGAATTCATGAAATTGAAAATATAGGAATTTATGAAATTGAAAATATTGGTGGACAACTTATTATATTTGTGAATTTAAAATTATAGGAATTTATGAAATTGAAAATATAGGAATTCATGAAATTGAAATTATAGAATTCATGAGCCTAAAACAATTTGATGTAGTTCTAGTTATTCATAACTTAGTTATTCATTCTAATCGTAATACTAGTAGATATAACCCGGAGAGTGGTGTCTAGAATAGTCACGATCGGCTTGTGGTTGTTGGATTTTCCGAAAGGTTTTAAACCGAAAGGATCCTGCCCCCCGACTGACCTGCCTGGCCACTCTTTGCTTGGTAGTCAAACGTATTACTTTAGAATCAATAACTATAGTTTAATACTTGAATTAAATACATGAACTTGGTTAAATATAGTTTAGTACTTGAATTAAATACATGACCTTAGTTAAATATAGTTTACATTACTTGAACTTAGTTTATTCTAATATAAACTTTAAAAAATTAGACTAAATGCTTGGTGCGACAAGCCGCTGAGGTTGAGAGTCAAACTCAAGTTGATGGTCAAACATGGTGTTTCGATGCCGCTTTAGCTCAGGAATTAAGCATGCAGTTAACAATACAAGAAGCATTACCATTTGACTTCTTCTCCCGCCCAAGAGTCACAACTTTTATCAAAAAAGCTTTACAACCTCATTATTCCTCTGTAAGTCGAAGAACTCTTAAACGTAGAGCTATGACAAAATGGAAAATAATATATCAAGACTTAAAGGAATTCTTTACTAGATTCGATGGTAGAGTTTCTATAACCACCGATATTTGGACCGCTCCACATACAACCCATTATTCATTTATTTGTGTTACGATACATTGGGTAGACCCTAATACATGGCTTATGCAAAAACGTATTATTGCTTTTGAAAACTTTCCTCACCCGCATGGAGGTGAACAAATTTACGATATTTTATTAAGGATTTTTAACGGTTTTGGAATAAAAGAAAAAATACTTTCAATCACCCTAGATAATGCTAGCAACAATACAAACGCTATGGGACGATTGAAACGGGTTTTAAACCCAATATGTGACGGGGAATTTTTGCATGTACGTTGTTGTTGTCATATTTTCAACCTCGCGGTCCAAAAAGGTTTGGGGGCTATGGAAACTTGTCTTTTGAAATTTAGAAGATTAAATGAGACAATTTTTAAAAGCGGACCAGTCGCGTTCGAAAAATATGAACATTTTTGTAAAACAAAAAGAAGAAGATGTTTGAGACCTCTCATAGATATGCCCGTGAGATGGAACTCGACTTATAAAATGATAGGGCGTTTGATACAAAATAAGGATTTACTTACCGAATATCATCGAGAACACCTACCCCAATTATATGAAGTACTTACGGAAACTGATTGGATTATTTTAGAAGAATTACACATCGGTTTGGGAGTTTTGTATCAAGCCACAATAATGCTATCACAAACATATTTTCCATCATCTCACTCCGCTATGATAGGTGTTTGTGAAATTTTAAGAACATTAAAGGCTTTTGGTTCTTTGGATCAAAGGTGGGATATGATTACCAACGAAATGTGTGAAAGTCTTATAAAATATTTTAAAGAGTTTCCAACAATTTTTTTGATTGCTTCGGCATTAAACCCTCTTGTTAATTTTAAGGGTGTAACGGAATCTTTAACTACAATCGGGGAAGCATTGGGTCAATCTCCAGATGAGATTACGATAAGTATATCCAAATTTGAAAATAGTGTTAAACAATTATATATGATTTATGATAATGAATGTGCACCACGGGGACAACTTGCTTCCACCCCGAGGTCTTCGACTTCACAAGCATCGGCTTCTCGGCCAAACACTACTTTTAGCATTGGATCGTCTTGGCTTCAAAATGTATCTCAATCAAAACGTACACGAGTTCAATCGTCTTTAGACGAACTTTCCATTTATAAAGAAACTGATTACAGTAGTTATATTGGCACCGAAGATTTTACACAATTTGATGTATTAAAATGGTGGCAAGAAAGAGAAAACGTTGGTCAATTTAAGATCCTAGCCCGTATGGCTAGGGACGTACTAACCGTCCAAGCTAGTAGCGTAGCTTCGGAATGTTGTTTTTCTCTTAGTGGCAGAATTTTAAGTGCACGACGGTGTATGTTGAAGGCCGAGTCGGTGCAAATAGCCGTGATGCTTAAGGACTACTATGATTCTATGGAAAGATGTCAAAACGATGCAGATCTCGAAGAAGGCTTAACTAATTTGGAGGAAGCGATTATGGAAGACGATTACAACAGGGACTTCGGATCGGGAACATCAAACACTAACACTGAAGCTGAAACTGAAGAACCCGAACCCGGCGAAGAATACGTTGACGACACTGAAAATAGAATGAACGCGGGTTCATCATCCAACGTCCACTCGAACGAAGTCGCCTATTATGGGCATGTGCCATATACCGACGATAGTTACAACTATTGGAATTTCAATTCCGACTATCCATTTTAGTAGTTGTCTCTTTATATTTTGTGACGTTATTTCTTTCGAACAATATGTATTTTTCGGGTCTCTAACTTGGGGTGATGGCAATGCCGAAGCTCCATTGCTAGAGTTCCCTTTTCTTGTTAAAAAAATAAATTAAGTTTCAACAATATGTAATTTTATTTTGTAATTGTATCGCAATGTTATTTATATGTTTTTATTAACTTGCAATTATATATGTTTATATTTTATAGTTTATAACTTGCAATTTTTTTAAATTAACAAGTCACTTTTTTTTTCAAACAAAAAAACGAATCGAAAACCGGAAAATTTTAAACCGAAACTAAAAAAAACCCGGAAATATCTAAACCGAACCGGAAAAATACCCGAACGAAAAACGGACCGGTCCAGGACCGAAGTCGGACCGGTCCGGACTTGGACCGGTCCGGAAGTGGTCTAGGACCGCCCGAAGACCGAATTTATCGAAATGGTCTTACGCGAAGACCGGTCCGCCGAGGACCGGACCGGCTCAGGACCGACTAGGTCCGGACCGGACCGGACCGGCTGTGGTCCAGGACCGGTCCAGGACCGATTTTGCCCATGTCTAGTATGGAGGTGTTCTTACATATATATGCTTAGAATTATTTAATTAAAACACTCGTAGTAGTGACACTTATGTTATGATTGACTGCTACATCATGAGAAACTTATACAACTGAGTTTATCATATCTGCATAAATGAGACCGCATGACACTTAAATATAAGACACGTTCCTTTTTTCTTTTTAATTTTCTTGTTTAAAGGACGAAAACGAGAAAAAAAAAATAGAGAACGTCTTACCTCCGAATGTTATTAAAAATTTGCTTAAGATTTGTTTTCTTTCTTTTTTTAAGACCTGAAAAAATGGTTGTTATGTATTTGGGGTTTAAGTCTGTTTAGGATTAAGTTAAAAAGATGATAATCGCTATTTGATTATTTTTTTCTGAAATTATTGAAGTGTGTTTGATATCGCATTTTGATGAATTTCAAATAGAGACATATGAATCTATTTCTAAATTCTAATCATCATGAACAGCTAGTTGTGGAATAAGTAATTAAAATTTTAAACAAAAACAAATTGTAGGTGATCAGATGAATTAAAAACAAGTATTAATCTAGTTTGATTAAGAGAGTTGACAATCCCTGTGACATGTTTGGCAATTTTAAAGTTAATTACTAAAAGTGAAATCTAATAAAACTAAATCTAAAACCTTCAAGAACCATTTGTTTGTATTTTTTTCAATCAAAATGAAAATCATAGCCCTTATGATCGTGTATAAGAATAAAATAAGGAAATCGTAGTTTTTAAAAATAACAATCGCGACACATGTTTTTATAATTAATTTTTTATTAATTTCATATTTTTCTTTTTAAGTATGTTTCAACTTTTTATACATGAAATAAGAATTTTCAAAGCTAAAAAATCATATTTTTTTTATTCTCTTCCTCATTTATCCTTTTTTTTAGTTTTTCCTTATGTTACCATCGAATATAAATTCCAATTCAGTAAAAACATTAGTACTTGACTCATTTAGAAAAACAAAATATTAATATATACTAAAAATGAGAATGTTTGGGGTCTACTTTATGGTAGATTAAGATTTAAGACACACAACACAAGCCTTATTCTCACAAGGCAATTAAGACCAGTCGAAAGCGGGTTTGATAAGGACACGCCAAGAAAAGTTCATGACATGCCTGAAATTGGACTTGTGCTACTACCTTTTTAGACTTTAATATATGCCCAAAACAAAAGAGAGATGATATATTCTCCTAATTTATCCTTCTATTTATCCTCCTACTCACAAGATTATCACAAGTGTCAAAATCAATGGATAAGGTGAAGAAAGAATTAGTAGAGTCCGCATGTCATGTTGTAGTGAGTAGAAGGATGAAGTAGGAGGAAAAAGTAGGAGAATATTTCATTTTTGAAAACAAGATGATATTTAATACGAACTTTCACATAGTATATAAATGTGATGTTTGTATTATTTGTTTTAGTACTCTAAGTGAAAGGAGTATGAGCAACTTGGGTTGTAGCCAAATTGTAAGCACTTATGTGCTCTGATGTGGTGATTATCTATAAACTAAAGGTTATGAATTCGAGTTCTGTAATAAACAAATTAAAGTAAATTTATGAGTCGATAAAAAAAAGTAAAAGGAGTATGTATGTACTGGCGAGATGACCACTTGGGTGTGAAGTGTGGTACGACTCTATGAATGTGTGGTGAGAAGAGTTTTATGGTGTTTATCACATTGTGGATGGAGTGTGTGATGAGGGGATGTGGGACCATATTTTTTTTTTAATTTTGATTAGGTTTTTGGTATTGGGTTTTCATTTTCGGATATCCGGATTTTCGGATATCCGAATTTCGGATAGTGGATTCTGGTATCCGAATTCAAAAATATTTAAGTACTAAACAACTATATTTTAAACTTTAATCATAAAAAATAGCTCAAGTATATGTTTCAAAATGAAAAAAAAACATGTATATAAAACTATATATGTTAAGAAAACTAAATATATAAGCAATATAAAAATAAAAAAATAAAAAACAAAAAATATTTTTCGGATATCCGAAAAATATTATTATAATAATAATAATATATAAATCAAGTATTTTAGAAACTATTTATTGAAAAAACGTTAAAAAAACATTAACATGTCAAATTATTTATCTTAATATAATAATAGATATAAATATTGGATTGACTACGCATAATTTTTCTTTAAGGGGGCCAGCTAGATACACTTTCAAAAGTCAAAAAAGAAAACAAAAAGAAGGAAATAGAGGCTTGAAGCTAGGCCTAGGCTCTCAACAAACAATGGACATACCACTAATCCAATAGTTACTCTTGCATTTTAATTTTCACTTACACAGCATATGTGTTAAAATTAAAGATTTATGCAGAAAATATATATATATATATATATATATATATATATATATATATATATATATATATATATATATGATAAAAAAGATGTGAATTAAAGTAAAATGTGAAAAATGCAACAAGGAATTGCGACGTGTCCTTATTAAATTAAGGGTGTTTTAGGTATTTTATTTATTTTAAATTCAAAATCCCTTCAATCATGCTAATCAATTACCTTTTTTTCACTCTCTCTCACCTGCTTTCTCTCTCTTTATATACGTTCCCCCTCTCTCTCTCTTGAATAATCTTCTCACACAGATGGCATCTTCACCACCACCGCTGGAATAGTGAGCAGTCCGCCGGTGACCAAATTTTGAAGGTTTGTTTTGCAGATCTGAAGGTTTGTTTTGCAGATCTGAAGCTTTATTTGTTTTGCAGATCTGGAGCTTTGTTTATTTCAACAGCGGTGGCGACGGGTGTTGAAATAACGACGGCGGCGTTGCTGATGTCGTGTCGTAGTTACGGTTCCTTGAAGCAGGCAACGAAGGCAACGACACAATGAAGTAGGCGATGACACAACGACGGCGGCGGTGCTAATGTTTCATGAACAAGAATGGAACCAAGAAACCCTAATTTTTCCGGTCCTAAACACAGGGTTTCATGAACAACGACGGCGGCGGTGCTAACGCTCATCAGGGTTTCGAAGCTTACCCCTAAACAAAGCCGCCGCCGATGGACCACCGCCACCGCACCTACTCTATCTCTTCCCTAAAGTGCCGACACCATTCTCTCAGATCTGTATTCCGCCCCCTGAAGTGTCGACGCCACTCACCGCCGTCTTCATCTCTCCCCCCGTTACCCAACAATCGCCGCCAGCCCACCATTTGTAGTCGCCGTTTTCGGAACACATTAAGCACCATCATCGATTTCTAAGGTCTTGCAGCCGATTTCTAGGGTTTATCAGGTTTTTTCTTCATCAGTTGTTGATTATCAGAAGATTAAGTTATTTCATCAGTTTTCTTTCTAGGTTTTGTTTTCAAATTTCTTATTTCATCATGTTTCTGAAGTTCTAAACTTGGTAATTTCATATGTATCAGTTGTTTGTTTCATCATTTTATTATAAAGCATGGGTTGATCATCATTTTCTTCTCTATTAGTTTCTATTTACATAGTAGATGATGAAACGAATCAAATTGTTCATATGTATAAAAGTTTAATTCTATCATTTTTTAATTTCTATTTGCTGTAAAGATTATAGATTCATTTTCATCAATTTTGATTTGTTCATATTGTCTGATCTGTAACGATTTGATTCTGATCTGTAACTAGTTGATTGATGAATCTGGTATATTTCATCAATTTTAAAATGAACGTGGTATGCTCATCAGTGATTTTTTTAATCAGTATTTTTGGTTACTATAATAAAACGTTTGCATGTTTGTAGGGAAGATTGATTGGTGAAATGGTCAAAAATACCCTTAATTACCATTTTTATTAAATTATTTTAATAAATAGGAACTTTCTATAAATTATAAATTGTAGATCTGATGAAAAATGGACGGTTTAGATCGCATCTTTCATATCTTAGGATAATTCACATCTCACAATAACCCTACCCTAAACCCTATATATATATATATATATATATATATATATATATATATATATATATATATATATAATATATATATATATATATATAGTGTAATGTTACATATAGAACCATGCTTAAACATAGAACCTAAAGAACCACTTTAGGTGATGACACGTGACATTTTGTTTGAGGGCAAAACTGGAAAATTAAAAAAAAAACTCACGCCTCCCTCTCCCTTTCCAACAAACTTTAAAAAAAATCCCTCTCAATCTTTAAATGATCATAACTCATTCGTTTTTAAGAATTTTAACAAAAAAAGTATACCGTTAGATTCAGTTTTTCGTCATCTTTCAAATAAGACCAGACTTGATATATTTCTGAAACTTTATTTTTTTTTTAAATGCAAATTTTTCAAAATTTGCATTTTCACATGGGTTTCATCTGAAATTGCAAAAATACAAAAAACTAAAATGCAAAAATCGAATATGTAAGTCATGCATATGCTTCCAAAAATGCAAATTTTGAAACCAATACTGAAAATGCAAACAAGAACTAACTGAAAATGCAGCTCAAAATGCAAAACAAAATTTGCATTTTCATAAATTTTTTTGAAAAATATGGGAAGAGTGGTCTTGATTGAAAGAGGATTAAAAAACTAAAAGATTGGTATAATTTTTTGTTTAAATTCATAACACTTAAAAAGTTATGACAATTTAAAGTTTTAGGGGGTATTTTTTTTTTTAAATGTGAGTTTATTAGAGGGGGGGAGGATTTCCATGTTTGCCCTTTTACATATTAATTAAACATGATAATTACAATTATGCCATCTTCTATCTCATCAATTGATTTTGATGATCCAATGGTCCAGATTGGTTCTATGGTTCTATGTTTAAATAATGGTTCTATATTGATCCATTTTCTATATATATATATATATATATATATTAGTGCGAGAACCGCGAGAACCGATCTCAGCCGTTCCTTGGATATGGGAAGTATCATGGATGGAGAGCGTGGAGTGATAGGGTGTGGCAGGGTGCATGTGAGGAATTCATGGGTGGGCAATGACATTGAAAGAGGGGGAATTGGACGGCTTAGATTGGTTATCGCAGTTCTCGCGCTAACAACGGTTCTCGCATGAACTTTTGTCTATATATATATATATATATATATATATATATATATATATATATATATATATATATATATAGGCAAAATGTCAAACGAGAACTGTTTTTCGTACGAGAACCAATCTAAGCCGTCCAATTCCCCCTCATTTAATGTCATTGTCCACCCATGAATTCATCACATGCACCCTGTCACACTTGATCCCTTCACGCTCCACATACATGAATTCCACTTTATCAAATCAACGGTTAAGATTGGTTCTCGCAGTTCTTGTACGAAAAACAGTTCTCGTTTGAACCGTCCCCTATATATATATATATATATATATATATATATATATATATATATATATATATATATATATATATATATATATATATATATAGGGGACGGTTTAAACGAGAACTGTTTTTCGTACGAGAACTGCGAGAACCAATTACAACCATATGGATAAAAAAAAATGACATATGGATAAAAAGTCTCAAATGACATATGGATAAAAAAAAATTAAAACGATAGCGTGTTAATTTAATAAGGATTTCTCGTTTCAAAGAAAAATTAATGAGGAAATTCTTCATCTTGCTAAAAGTAATTATATGTTTTTAGACTGTACCTTAAAAGGTCACCTAATTCAACTCCAAAAAATTCGTTATGTTACTATAAATAAAATATTGTACTTATAACTTATTAAGACCTGGCTTTTCAAAAAAAACTTATTAAGACTTACTTACAAGAATTTGTCCTTGGAAATAAACTTTTAGGTTACTAATTTTATTGAAAACGAATTTACCATAAATCACATAGATAATTTATCCAGATGCAAGGTTGATGTAAGCACTCTGGCTTGAATTCTTTAAACAAATACTAGACTATTAAACCATTACTAAAGTTAAACAATAATAAAAATAACAACTAAATTACAAAGTTAAATGTGATTATTAACACTAAAAGTTGAAAGCGAACTTTGAAGAAATAGCAAGAGACGTGGCTACTAATGAGTTTTAATCATTAAAAATTTAAGGAGTTTCTATTCCACCAAACTCAAGAATCAAACCTCTTAATCTATAGCTTTTGTCTCAATTAAGAATTGAAGCTCCAACCTTAACGGAAAGGAACACTGTTACACCTACACGCATTGATATCGTTATATCAAAGACCAGTTTGTGTTCAAAAAGTTTGTTGAAAAGTAAACGAATTAGTCATTTGCAAATTCATTTAAAATAGTTAATAATAAGGTAAATAGTAATATTATCCCGGAGCGAAGCCCGGGTGTATGGAACCTCGTTATACACAAAAAAAAGTAGACACCACAATTAATAGAAGGTTTAATTAGTGAAAAGATATTTTCAGCCTTTTTTTTTTTTGAAAGGCAATTTTCAGCCTTATCTTCTAATCTAATATATATAAAAGACTAATTTCAAAAAAATTATTAAAGTCAGGTTTAATAAAAGATTTTATTTTAGGCGTTAATTTCTATAATTTTAAAATTTTATTTTGACTTTTTAAAGTCAAACTAATATAAATTAGATAAAGTTAACCTTAATTAAATTAATGATAAATATTAATAAATTATAAACAACTAAAACTTAAACAATCATATGTCAAAACTATTAATTGGATAAACATCATAATTAATTGATTTATTGCCTTCAATTTATTAAATCGTATTTAAGTAGTCTAAATATTTTAAAATATTATATTAACCAAATTATTAGTTTTATTATGTAAAAATTATTATAATAAGTTCAAAGTATTTATAAATTATCATTAATAAATGTTTGACCATATTGCTTCTACTTGTAACAATAATGATCGATGATTTGTATAAAAAATACAATCATGTTTCGTATCATAATATCACATTTTGCATCCATTACGTCAAAGCATCAACTGTTGGTTTGAGTTTTGACGCTGTTTGTCACAATTTTGTAAAAGTCTTATTTCTTTCGCTAGTTAGCAGGTTTTATCAATTTGTAAACCAACCCATTATACATAAAAAGACATTGAAAATCCCCTATTTCAAAATATTTTTAAATTATTTTAGAATAATTTTAGAAAGACATTATGTGATTGTTAAATTATTTTTAAAATATTTATTACCAATCAAAATCCCCTATTTCAAAATGATTTTAAATTATTCTTGGAATTTTTACCAACTAAACTCCATATATTTCCCAAAGACAAACAACTATCGGTGCAAATCTGTAAGTCAGTTTTCTTTCTAGATCATCTTCTGAATTTCATGAATGTTTCTTGATTTGTTATCGATATATGGATTTATTATACATTTAAGATTTCATACCATAATTGTTTAAATTCACATCAACAATCCCCGTGTTTATACACGGGGTATTAAACTAGTATTTAATGTATAGTTAACTTATAAAAGTTGTGATAATAATAATTAGTTAAGGATAATTAGGAAATGTAGCAACTAATCACATTTTTTCTTAAATGAAATTTTGGAACGAAGAAAATTAATAGGGAGACAACAATATTAGAATGGAGCGAATAAAATATTTTTAATTAATGTTAAACGTTTATCGTTTTTAATAAGCGTTTAAATATTTAATTCAGTACCAAATATGATTGAGATGTAAATAAATTTAAGTTCTTAACAATATACAACTGTTTTGAACATCAAAGCTTCATTATATTAAAACAACAAATTCTCACATTATTATAGATCGTAATAAAAAACTCTACATGACATCAATAATGATACAATTGTCGAAGCTTAATGTACTACTTAATTGACACCATCCCTCACAATCAAAATATAAAAATTTAATATCATTCATCTCTTACCCCTTTTCATTGTTGTGATCGACCAAAAATCACGTATAATTGCCATACGCATACCTCCTCATTGCTTATCTACTTTTTACCAAAACCTAAACATTCAAGATTCATGTACTTGAATCGAATCTTCACTATAAAACCCACCAAATTTTTTTAACATCAAAGCTTCACTATATTAAAACAACGGGTTTTGATTTACATACTATTTGTGAGTTTTTGGATTCCTAAACCCTAAACTCTAAACAACATGTCATCGAGAAGCCCCGGGACGAGATGTGGAGGTCATCCATTATTGTTGGAATCGGTAGTCTCGGAATTATCATCTTGGTAAATCTCATCTATTTCTTTTATTTTTTGTAATTACTCAAAACGAGGTTTTAAGACCCGCTCGTTGTAGCGGTTAAAAAATAAAAATGAATAATATAAAACTGACATAAAACATAAGTATTTGATAGAAAACAAATAAAAATTTAAGCAATTAGAACTTGTTATATATGCCTTTCCAAAAAAGGAACTTGTTATATATTACAATACTAGACTAAATACCCGTGTGATACACGTGTTGGTTTAAAAGATAATAAGTATTAAATATTAATAAAAACGTATTAAATAATAATAAAACGTGAATTAAATGAGAATGAACCAAAATAAAGACGTACAACAACAACACTCTAACCCGCATTAGAAACATCGACACAAGTGGGAGGGCATACTTGACGGTAGAAACGTAGTATCATGATAGGAGGAGACGTGATTGTATTTCTTATATAAGTTATCAATCATTATTGTTACAATTAAGGGCAATGGGGGATCCGGAATTTTTCTTTACGAGGGGCAACTTTAATGTAAGATTGGCAAGACGACTAACATAACAAATGAAGCTATATTCAGATTTAACGGGTCGATCAAACTTGTTCGATAATCATATAATTTAGCTTTAATTTCAGAACTTTTAAAAAGTTATTTACAAATCATAACATAATTACCACAATTTACAACAAATAAATTGTGAAGTTACTATGGCCTAAATGTTAAATGACTAAATTGTGAGGTTGGATGTACTACAGACTTGAATTAAAAGTACCATTTTATTGTATTAATGACTTTATTTTAAAATTTAAGGAGCCTAAATATCAAATGGCTAAATACGTAAGGGCCTAGATGTTCAATAATTCATAGGGGCCTATTAAAATTTTAAGTTATTATCTATATAAAAATTGGCAACCTAGGAAAACTCTCCCCCCCCCCCCCCCCCTCCCCCTCCCCTTTCTCATAATATGGCTCCGCCACATATTAAGGATAATAAAAAAGGAACTTAAAATAATTATAAAATATTTAAGAAGTATAAAACTAATAATTTAGTTAAATATGATATTTTGAAATATTATAAAAGATTAATATGATATAAAATATTATACAGGGTAAATATAATATTTATTATGATGCGCAACTATAATTTTATATTGTTTAATAAGGGCGTATATGAAATTATCTCCAATAATTTTGACTCTATAAAGTCGAAATTAATCTTTTGATTTTAAGTAAATGAATGGTTAAAATTAAATAATTTTTTAGAAAATTGGTTCAGATCATCTAATAAATTTGATCAAATAAGTCTTTTATTTATATTAGAAGATATAAAAATACGTATCACGTTCACACCGTTTGCTTCAATTATAAATGGTTATCTTTGTAAATATTGATAATACGTAAGGGCTATTAAATATGAGAAATGTTCAATATAGTTCATACTTTTTTCATAGTCATAAGGGACTAATTTTAGCCTTTGGATCAGCCTCATCAACGGTCCAGATTGAACTTTAAAAATTTGGACTGAGTGGTATTTTCGTAATTAACATGTGATACTATATGTGATTGAATATTAAAATTTTCAGAATTTATTATATGGAATTAATTGAACATAACTCATTAAATATACATTTATCTATGACTTATTTTTATTGATAGTATGTAGTTTTTGATGTTGATGGTTATTAACAAAAGGCATTACTTTAGTATTATGATTTTGAAAAAATGTATTTTCAGATACATTGTATTACGGTATAATTTTATATTGATAAATGTATTTTTAGAACAAATTTATATTACAATAAATTTTTTATTGATATATAGATAAATATTAGATGGTTATGTTTATAAAAAATATTCTCTATATAAGAAGTTATATAAGAGAAATAAATAAATAAAATCAATTGCATGTATGTAATTAAAATAAATCGTAAGTATTATATAAATTGAGGTGGCACAATACGTGAAGGAAAAGGTGCGGAAAAACAATTAGTGGTAATTAGCTTTCTAAAATAAGAATCGAAATAAAAACGTATCTTAGGGTTGAGCTGGTGACCTCTCAAATACGATATCTTTGACTTACCATCACGATGAAGAATACAATTAATAATGTTTTGAGAAAAATAGTATATAAGTAAATTTGACAAGCTAGTGTTATATTTTCCTCCAAATTGTTAGTATATATAATTTATAATATTAGCCAACTTAAAAAAAATGAAAAAAAATATATTTGGGTTAAAACCGAGCCCAGCCTGGTTGCCACCCAGTTTGCCACCATCAATTGGGTTGAATATTGGGCCTTATGCTCATTTAGTCATTTGTACTTAGTAAAATTTGGGCCTGGGTCAGGCCTCAAGGTTGGGCTTTAGTTCTCATGGTGTTCGTGAATTTGTCATTTGTGTAGTGTTTACAAAAACTTAATTAGTTAGCCCAGCTAAATATAACGGTTAACTCATAAAACCGATAACACAACGACCTGATATCCATTAACCGCCCCATTAAAAACCGATAACCCAATGGTTTGAAAAATCACATAACCGATATTATCGGTTTCGGTTCGGTTTGAATCAAAACCAACCCATGCTCACCACTAATAATACGTATTGTATATGACTTATTTTCATTGATAGGATGTAGTTTTTGATGTTGATGGTTATTTAACAGAATGCATTACTTTAGTATTATGATTTTGAAAAAAAGTATTCTTTAAATAGATTTTGTATTAGGATAAATTAATATTGAAAAATGTATTTTTAAACAAAATTTATATTATAATAAAATTTTTATTGAAATGTAGATAATAATTATATGTTTATCTTTATAAAAAATATTAGAGAAGAGAATACATAAATAAAAATCAATTGCATGTATATAATAAAAAAAATCGTAAGTATTAAATAAAATTAAGGTGCCACAATACGTGTCCTCATCCAAGGAAAAAGGCACCGAAAAAGAATTAGTGGTAATTAGGTCCAGTTTGTTTCACCGTAGTGTGAAGGAATGTAATGGAATTGAAATTAAATTCCGTTGTATATTGCGTTAGGTAACAGTATTTTGAAAGGAATTAAGTTCTTCGAAGTGTTAATATTACTTTAGGTAGAGGAATTTCATTACGTAACTAACATGGATGTAATTAAAATCATTTCCATTCATTTGCATTACGGTGAAACAAACGAGACCTTAGCTTTCTAAAATAAGAATTGAATATTGGGCCACCCAGACTGGTTGAATATTGGGCCTTGGGCTCATTTGTACTTGGGCCTGGGTCATGCCTCTAGGTTTTGCTTTAGTTCTCAACTTCTCATGGTGAGAGTGACTTTTTGTAGTGTCTACTCTACGGTGTGAAAAAAAAACCGAATCAAATCGATAATTTTGCCGATGTCAATGATTTTAATTTAAGTTACGTGATTTAACACCCCGAATTGTAGACTTAATCATATAAATAATTAGGTTTAAAAGTTACTTGTTGAACTTCAAATTATAATGATAGGTGAAGGAGTGTGCCGTGTAGCAAATAGATTTTAAAGCATGTGGTAATCATGATAAGTTTGTTTAGCGGATAAAGACGTATCAAACTAGTCTTGACGTACGTTAAGTTTTATACCTAATTATCAGATCATGTTGTGATAATTTAGTCGATCCTTAAGTATTAGCGAGCCCAAAATAATCTTTTTAGAACCATGATCCCTATCACATTACAACAACAACAAGAACAACAAGAATCGTACGTAATACTGTTACAACAAGGCTAGAGAAGTTCATTCCGAGCAAGAAAGTCGATTAAAACTCTTTTTGTACCAAATTAAAGTAGTTTTTCAATTTATTTAAATATCAATTTATATGTTATGATAAATTTTCGTGCTAGCTAGGAAATATTCAATACCGAAAATTTCAAATTCCGTTGGATCTTGAAATATATTATTAGAACACAAAAAAGCTTCGATTTAACAACTTCCGTTCTATTCGTACCTTTCTTATTTAACTTCATCAATCATTCACTTAAATATAAGGGATAATTTCATATATATCCTTAAAAACTTTGATAAGTACATATATATCCTTGTAAACTTTAAAATTACACATATATCCTTCTAAAACCTTTAAGCTCTCATATATATCCGAAAATCTAATTTATATATTTTTAAGCTATTTGAAAATTTTAAAAAACATAATCTAAAAACTAAATAACATGTTATTCCAAAACTACCCTCTATCCCAGAATTAAATTACAATAGCCGGCAAATTTGAAAACCGCCAGCACACCTCCACAACACCATTCAGCCGGAAACTTCTACGGTTGTTTTCTTCGCCGATACAATGACTTGGTGTCGGGTTTCTCAATGGTTCTCATATCTTATGAACTTGTTTGGTGCGTTTCACCAAACACTTGGCGTTCATAAACAAATAACACAAATCAATAAAGATTAATCCTAATTAGCAACTCCCCATATAAGAATCAAAACGGAAAACATCCATACCCTTTTCTACTAAGATTTATTTCAATCTAATTAAAAATACAAAAAGTATGTTATCATGTAACACAAGTTACCGAAGAGGAATTGTAGCTATTGCCTAAATAATCAGCAAAATCACTAGGTAGAGGAAAAGCTTGAAAAATCGAGGTAAAAAGATACTTCCAAGCCACTTTTGAGTCTTTTAAACACAAAAATTTGAGGCAGTTAATAGATCATGTACTTATGCAGGATCCCATTTCAACTACGACCACCTTCAAGTCAAGCTGTGTAAGGGTTATGGCGGCAGTAACGGTGGTTGTCGCTGGTGACGAGCGTTGTTGCAGGCTAGGTGGGGACTGGGGGAGGTTCAATAAACATGTATATTTTAGTTACTTTTATATATATCAGACAAAGAGTATTTTTGGAATAACCATGTTATTTAGTTTTTAGCTTATGTTTTTAAAATTGTAAATAGTTTAAAAATAGATAAATTAGATTTTTGGATATATATATATATATATATATATATATATATATATATATATATATATATATATATATATATATATATATATATATATATATATGAGAGTTTGAAGGTTTTAAAAGGAAATATGTGTAATTTTAAAGTTTAAAAAGATATATAAGTAATTACTAAAGTTTAGAAGGATATATATGAAATTCTAATTCTAATATAATATCAATATGTATAAATATGCATTCTAATTCTATGGTTATAATTAATTGATTCAAACATTCACACGATGGAGAGTGGCGAGAAAGCTACAGTGGCCGGTGGCAACAATGCCACCGTGAGTACGTCGGCGAAGAAGGCACTCTTGATTTTGAATTGCATTCTGTTGTCGGTCGGAAACTGTGGCGGCCCATTAGTGATGCGCCTCTACTTCATCCACGGTGGTAACCGTGTGTGGCTCTCCGCCTTCCTCGAGACCGCTGGCTGGCCGTTCATTCTTGTCATCCTTTTCGTTCTCTACTTCTTCCGCCGTTGTCATGCAACCACCGACGGCAACAAATCTGATAACTGTACGCTTTGTTTTTCTTCATCTTTTACCTTCTTGAGCTTAAACAGTTTAATAACTATTTTTTATTTGTTTGCAGTGACGACATCAACCACCGTCGTTTACATGCGTCCAAGGGTGTTTCTAGCAGCCGCGATAATCGGCATCATGACCGGGATCGACGACTACCTCTACGCCTGCGGCGTCGCACGACTACCAGTCTCCACCACCTCCCTAATCATCGCGTCTCAACTTGGTTTCACCGCGTTTTTCGCGTTTTTATTGGTGAAACAAAAGTTCACACCGTATTCCATCAACGCCGTGATGCTTCTGACCGTAGGGGCGGCGGTCCTGGCGTTGCATGCCAATAGTGACAGGCCAAATGGGGTGTCAAAGGCGGAGTATTTGAAAGGGTTTTTTCTGACGGTAGCGGCGGCGGCGTTGTACGGGCTGGTGTTGCCGATGGTGGAGCTGATGTACAACAAGGCGAAACAAGCTATTACATATACACTGGTGTTGGAGATTCAAATGGTGATGTGTCTCTTTGCTACCATCTTTTGCACAATTGGGATGATCATCAACAATGATTTCAAGGTAATTACAAAAACAAATAAATATATAAAATTCTTTGTGATCCAACTAACTTAACCAACTTCTAAGTATATTTACCGCAATCTTTTGTTTATTGTTGGATTTTAATTATCTGCTTTTTATTCTTGAACATCATAATGATAGTTTTGGAAAACAGAAAAGCATATAAAAATGTATGTAATTATATAAAAAAAGTAAAAATTAAATAGATTATATATATATATGTAAGTACCTTTGTTTTAAATTTTAATTTCTGTATCTATTTTCTTAATTTTTCTAACTAAATATACAAACTATGCAATCCGGTTCAGAAAAACAAAAATAAGCAATCTATAATATTAAAATAAAAACAAAAATATATGATTGGATTTTTAGATGGCTGAAATATCTAAAAGTATTACATTATTGTTATCTAAATCCGAATTCAAATTAAGTTTTTGGATTTTAATTGGAAAATCAGATTCGAATTTTTTAATAACCCTAAGTGACATAATCTATCTATTAGAATTGATTTTCTTACATGCATAAAGTGATAACAAGATTTTATATTAGTTGAGTTAGAGGCTCGATTGTCCGATTTAAGTGCATCTTATTAATATGCAGGGGCGGACCTGTGAGTAGTGGGGGGGGGGGGGGATCAAGCGCCACCGGTCGTTTGACGGTTCGTAGTGTTAATTTTCGATTTTTTGAGACGTTGCTACCGGTAAATTTTCGGGGTGCACCCGGTGATACCACCAAAATCAAAGGAAAAATGATACTTTTAAAAAAAATGATAAAAAATAGGTTAATCTTTCAATTTATATCTTTAAAATAGCATTTTAGTTCATAACTTCATGTAAATTGTGTTTTTATTTTAAATTTTGGCCATAAAATACCAGAATAACCGCCGAAATCGTGTTAATTCGACCCGATTAACCAAAAACCCGAACCAGACCCTCAAACTTATTTAATTTTATTCTCGCATTATATGGTGCTACCGGTCCCCAGAAATCCTGGGTCCGCCACTGTTAATATGTTTTTTTTACATTGCACAGGTGATTTCAAGAGAGGCGACAAGTTATGGGTTAGGTGAGACGGGATACTATTTAGTATTGTGTATCAATGCAATATTTTGGCAATGCTTCTTTTTAGGAGCCATTGGAGTGGTCTTTTGTGCATCATCATTGTTATCAGGAATAATAATCGCTGTACTTCTTCCGGTGACAGAGGTATTGGCTATAATTTTCTATAAAGAACATTTTAAAGCTGAAAAGGGTGTTTCCCTTGTTCTATCACTATGGGGATTTACATCTTATTTTTATGGTGAATACAAGTCTATGAAAAAAACTAACAGAAAAGAAACTTCTCATGACCGATCAACAGAGTTGCCTCAAATTAATTATTCTTCACTATGATTGTAATCACTTAAGGGTTTTTTTAGTTCAATTATTTAGTGTTATATTTCAATTTGTTTTGTAAAGTATTCATGAATGAAGTTATGATAAATCACTATAGTTATGTTAAATTTCTTTGTTCGAATTTCATTTTAAAAAAGAACTTTCTATATTTGGACGGTTGGACCTAACAAAAGGCGTCAACAATTTTGGGCTAGAAAATGGGCTTTTTTGTAACTAAAAGAGTAAAAGATGCTCTATTTGCAATTTTGCATCCGCCAAAAGATATCAACCAAATTAAACTCATTTTTGTAAGGAATTTGACAATTTACATAACAAGTTTAGACTTTACAACATTAAAAAGCTTTAAAATATGCAATTTATTTTATATTTAATAAATGGATCGATTTATATCATAGCATATCTACTCCTGTAATTAGTCTAAAAACGTGTATTTAATGAAGATTAATTGGATAACTCGTGTGATCTTGGTCCACTAATTTGCTACATAATGGATCGTATATTAACAATGACAATACAACATATGCCTCTTCACGTATAGAATATTAATTAACTAATAACATGGCTACACACGTGATAATCCACTCAATACCATGTCATTCCTTATATCGATGTGATTATTTCTTATATTATTAAGGCATTTCACATGTTAATTAATTCCATATTTTAATATCTTTTTACCTTTTATAAATAACATCTAACTAAGTGTGATACATGAGTTATTTAAAAATTATAAATATTAAATATTAATAAAAAATTATGTTTACTAAAAATAGTTAAACATAGAATAAGTGACTTACCATGATCGGGCCTAATATATGTTTCACGTTTAATCAAGTTTTCTCTACTCATTATTTCGTTTTTAACTCTAATCTTTAATGGTAATCCTTACTCACTATCTTGTTTCTGACTTCTGACCTTCAATCAGTAACAAACGAGATCGTAAATGTGATCAAATAGAATAAAAGGGATGGGCGAAAATGTCGCTTAAATCGGCAGTGAGAGTCAAAAACAGAATGAGAACGGATTGGGATTTTCAAGAAACGAGTTGGAAGATCGGGGCTCTCAATAAATGGTTCGTTTCCAAAGGATGTCTTGACGTTTGGTCTCTTCTGGTAATCAAGTGACGACCCGAAACACGACCCGAACGAAAAAAGTGGCCCGTATAATGTTAAAACTAAAAATTAATTTTCTTTAATACTTAAAATTAAAATTTCACAAAGGAAATTGTGAATTCAAATAAGTGAATGACAACTTAGGCAATAAAAATCTGATAAGCACTAGTATAAAACCTTTAAAATCTACAACTTAAATAAACAATAAAGATTTAAACATAAACTAGCATGGTACCCGCGCAATGCGGCGACAACAAATAATTCCTACTCGACAACATTTTCGTTTCGAGAACATATCGTATGATATTCACGCATATGATGAGTGGTGACAATGATTATTTTTTAAATTAAGATACTCCTAAGTTGAGGACAAAATGACTATCATTTTCCTTGCAACAAACCAATAAGTCCTACAAAGCGTCATAATTTAATTCAAACAAGGCCCCTAGTTTTTGGTTTGAGGGAACATGACGGGTTATTTTGATTTTGAAAAAATCTTAACCCATAATTCCGTGCGGCAACATGTTTATTTCCTTTGCATATTCCGTTTATTTTGATTTTTAAATTAATATGGGGATATTTAAGTGCATTTTAGTCATTCCCATTACTTCATATTTAAAAGCTTAGATAAAGTAGTAGAGAATATGTTAAATCAAGCCTCGTAAATTAGTGATAGCTCACCCGGACGTAATTCACGGTTGAGTAAATACATAAATTACCAAAATATCTTTATTAATAAGTCATTAATAATGTTACTTAAAGGGTCATGAAATTTACTTTTGACCTTAGTTTTTTTCATTTTGAATGTAATAGCAATATAACATTATTCTATTTATACACGTTTTATACTAAATTTAATAGCCTATATCACAATTGATATAGCTCACTTTACGCACGTAACTTAAGTAAACCAGTTGAAAGTATACGGACATATCCTCAAATTTGATGTAATGTTCTTAGAATAGCTGATTGAGTGTTATTGATCTTAAAACATTCTCTATTGATATATAAAATAAAAGTTGGTAATCCTAAAAATTGGTAACCGGTAGAAATAAAATTTGCTATTATGGTAATTTGAAATAAAATTTGCTATTATGGTAATTAGACAATCCACCGTGTATTACAATAATTAGACTTTAAAGAATTATTTATTTATTAAGTAAAGATATTAATTGTATTATTTTCATAATTGCAATTAATGCAGCCGTTTATTTTAAATCATTCCAACCTACTATGTTAAGGGAAAATGGTAGATTAGTCATTCCAAAACACTTAAAAATTAAGAGTTTAAGTAAAAAGATGTCAATGCTTTATAATATAGTATATATAATATTACATCTTGGTTTAAATCCAAAAATACAACGATACAACATATATGGCTTGAGGCTACTAACCCAAGCATCCACCAATCTACCATTGAATTATCTTTGATCGATTGTTACTACAGGGAATATTAAGAATATTAATGGATTTTTATCAAGATGCATTAAATCCATTGAAACTGACGACGTATCTTCTATTAGCAAACTTTAGTGAACTTTTTTATTTTAGTAACGAACATCTGTTAAATAAAACTATTAAAAACCGTCTCATCTTTAATTAAGCAAACATTGATATAAACGATTTAATATGAAAGTTAAGTGAAAAAAATGTTTGTTTTCCTTGCAAACTGTCGGTGAAATTCGTCTTCTTCATAATTTATTTAATTCCAGGAATAAAATTGATTTATATTGAAAGCCGCCACATTTTTTTCAATTATCTTTTGGTTTGCAAGTCATGGAGTTGGTGGAGGAGCCAGAGATTTGATGGAGGTGATTATATATATATATATATATATATATATATATATATATATATATAGGGAGGATCAAGTAAAAGGTATATTAACATAAAAATGGTAAGAGACAATAAAAAATCTTTTTTATTGATTAAAACTAGTTGTTCATCGATTTCTTTTTGATGAATCCAACATATTAATCACTTTTTACACAGCAAAAGAGATTTTCAAATACAGATTTTGAAACCAAAATTTTGGAATAATTTGGTGATGAACAAAATGCTTTCATCTAAAAAGTGATGTATATGTTGGATTCATCAAAAAGAAATCGATGAAGAACTAGTTTTAATCAATAAAGATGATGAACTAACAATTATCAGTTGATGTATATACTGAAAAACTATCACTAATCATCCCTCTTACACTTTTTACTTTAATTTACTTTTTATTTGATCTCGTCCCTATATATATATATATATATAAACAACACACACCATCTATAATCAACACTTGTCCCACTAAAATAGTATGAAACTATTTCACCTATTAATGCAAAAATAATAATTTGTTTTTTATAGAAATTAGCATTTGTAACTTTTAGTGGATGATATAATTGATATTTAAACTCTTCAACTTTCTCTCTTACAAGTTTTAGCGATGCTAGAAACATAATTTTGTTAAAGATATTATTTTAGATCTCTTCATTTTTTTTACAAATACGTTAAAGCGCTAACTGACATTATGCGTTGTTAAATTTTTTTCTATTATAAAAAGGTACTCATTACTATAATTCTCTGATTAATACTAACATTTTTAATTGTTTTGAGTTCATTTAACTTGGTACTGAAAATTAAAGATAAATATTTATTATTGTAACTATTATGCCTAATAGTTTATATTGAATTCCAAAAAAAGACAAATTTTTAAATTTATATCGAACTTTTTTATTATATACTTAATTAGCTATCCAAATTTATGGACTCAGTGATATTTATGAATTATTTAAAATTTCAAATAAAATATGATAACGCTCTTCTAAAAAAAATTATGTTTAAATGTCTTGCATAGTAAGATATAAGTATTACAAAACCTAACATTTACCAAAATTGTTAGCACTATTCATAGCATGTAGCTTATGAATAGTGGTTTTTTTTAAGATTACAATTTTTTTTTACTTTTTAGTTAACTCATTAAAAAACATAACATTTATCAATGTTGTTTTCGTAGCTTATGAATAGTGTTGTTGTTTTTTAAGTTAGAATTTTTTTTACTTTGAATAATTCATTTAGGTATTTTTTTTTTACTTTTAGGTTACGATATATTTTTTTCTGTAGCTTAGGAATAGTGTTTAATTTTTTTTTCTTCTTTTAAGTTACAATTCATCTAGATATATGACTATTTATTTACAGAGAGCATAGTTTTTTTAAACTTCTAAGAAGTCAAAGTGTTTGGTAAAAAAAATCTTATGTTTTCTTTATTAGTGCTCATTCGGTGTTTGATGAAAAGTCCAACTTACGCAATTGTGTTCAAAGTTATATGGTCTATTAAAGAAGTCAAAGATGTAAATACTAAGATGTTTCGTAATAAAAAACGTAAATTTCTTTTTTTGACGTGTAATTTTCACCAAAACGTAAATACTAAGATTTTCTATTGATTTATGTTACATATATAACAACTACTTTTAGTTAACTTATGTCGTTATATATGTTAACCCCTCAGGCATGCCTCGCCCCCGCAACGCGGGGCTTAAAACCCTTGTTATTTAACATAATTCAAATTATGTATTAATATTTTAACTGGTAATTTAATATTTCATCCATTTTTTACTTTTAGTTTAGTTAGAAGTTTATAATTGACAAAGTATGATAATTAGAGATAATCGTATAATTAAATGATTTTGATATTAAAAATATATTTTATTTATATGAGTAATATTAAACTCGGTAATTTTGAAAAATTAGTTATAAAAAAAGACTTAATATTGATAAGCATTTACCTAAATGTATTAATGTTTATCACCATTCAAATTTGAACGGATAATCAGAATGTTAACAATTGAAACTATGAGCATAACAATATTGTTATGTAGAAGGTTAAGTTTATTGATTATATATATTTTTAAGTGAACTAACTTGCATATTAGTAGGTTAATGATATTTTATGTTTTTGTAAAATTAGTAGGAAATTACACATTTCATGTTTTTAGTATAATCTAATATATTAGATTGCAAACGTTATATCTTTTCTATTTTTTTACAATATCGCTTATTTGTTCTAAATAAAAATCATAAAACGTCATGGGCCGTGCATAGCATAACATTCAGATCTTACTAGTATATATATATATATATATATATATATATATATATATATATATATATATATATATATATATATATATATATATATATATATATATATATATATATATATATATAAAATATGATTTGACTTCTTGTGATTGCTTTTTGTCATTTTCCACTTGTCGAGATTTAGGCATATTCTTCAAAGAATTGATGTAGTGAATTGTAACATAACGATGATCACACAGTAATTTATACAGCATAATAATAACTAATAATCTATAGAGTAAAAATGTTGTGTAGAGAACCAAATCAGTTATAAGTGTTTGTTTACTCTAAAGCATTGTGGTTTAATTAGTTTTTACGCATCATACTTATATATATAATACATAAAATGCTAATTTTAAAATTTCATTTGTTACTCATACGACTGTTTGTAATGATTCAAAAGGATGTAGAATGTGTGCATACAACTTTAATGTTTTAAGTTTTTATGAAGAATCAAACTCGATCTTGATAAAATTTTATGAACAAAGGAGTGAAAAATATAGAAAACACACTGAATTCCTAAAAAACCTTAAAGTGGGTTTTGCATAATATATATGAATATAATTTGTGTTGGTTAGTTATATGATATATGTGCATCATTATGTTAATTCATCTTTAATTAGCGAAATTACTAAATCTGTTTTCCTTTTTATACATTACACTTACTTTCACGTTTTAAGTTAATTTGGCGAATCAAACTCGATCTTGATCAAAAGTGGGATATATCAAAGTGATAGCTTCTGAAGAAAAAAAATACCTATTGTGTGTCATTACTATAATGTGTATCAAAGTTACAAAATCTAAATATAATAGTTTTAATTTTGTATATCATAGTTATATATACGTTTGGTAAATAGTTAACTTTGAAAAGTTATACCTTGCTCATACGATATTTGTTTAAAGTTATTCAAAAACTACAGAAGTGTATGTCAAGCTCTAGTGTGGATTGTGAAATCATATAATAATGTGCAGAAAGTTGAAATTTGTGCACTAATGATTCTTGTTAATGGTTGGTATATTCATTATAACGAGATACATTCTTTTGGTGCTCTAGTCTTTGTGGAACATCGTGATCTAAATAGTAACTTTGTAACCGTCTAGAATTCCCGGAATATAAGTGAGCTTATATCATTATGATTTTGTGTCGATTCAGCCATAGAATTCTAGAGGGCACAACATGAAATGGGTCATTGTTGACCACTTGATTAAGATTGCAAATCACTACCTATAGTAAGTTCGTTTAGTTTCTTTGATCATGCGGGAAAAGTTCTATGTGATTATGGTCATGTCAAGGCATGAAATCATGGTATCCATTAATGATGGATAAGGACTCTTGTGTTACCTCTAACTATTGGAGGAATCTTTGAGGAAATGCATTATTTGGTTCACATATATGTCGCAAATATCATACACATAAATGAGTTATCAGAGGCTATGTATATGTGCATGATATGGAGTGTAGTAGATTATGGATTACTGGGTTATGTTGGTATGGACGAAATCTCCGAAATAATTCGACTCATGGGCGAGCTAGGCTACTCAATATATAAGAAAGAAGTAGCGCCTTGACCACCAGGAATTTCTTTTGGCCTAGTGGTAAGCGCATTGATCCTAACAATTGGTATCAAAGCGAGGTCATGGGTTCGAATCTCACAACATGCAAAAAAAAAAAAAGATGTGGGGGGAGGGGGGGGGGGGGGGGAGTTGGATGTGTCATTGACCGCCATCTTCCTAAATCAGCTCGTAGGTTCTGACGAGTTGGAATCCTATGAGTCTAAGGCATTTGCAGCAGATGTTGGGGGGGGGGGGGGGGGTGTTGGTATGTGACAACATCTCCGAAATAATTCGATTCATGGGCGAGCTAGGCTACTCAATATCTAAGAAAGATGCAGCACCTTAACCACCAAAAATTCCTTTTGGCCTAGTGGTAAGTGCCTTGATCCTAATAGGTTACCTCTTAATAAAGTTGCCTGTAGTTTCTCTAAGCGTTTGAGAAATGGGAAAATATTTCCTTAGAATATTTTGGGACACAATGTAGTTACCCAATTGTTGATTTGAAATTATTGAGGAAGAGTTTGTAGAATCAAGATTTGGATACAGAGGACTCCTAACAAGTTAATGTGACATTTGAGAATGGAAAGTGATGTGTAAGTTAGCTAGATAGTTTATGTGAACAATAGCAAGAAATGAGAATGAAGGGCTATGTTTTGATATCAAAGTCACCATTGAGCGATGGCAAGTAAGATAAACTGAACTTGGGATAATCGGATTCATCTATAATTTGGAAATAGTGTGTAAGTGTGTTTTTTATTAAGGCTAACTTTAAAGTGGAAAGAAAATTCTTAATGCCTTCACGTGTATGAAACTTCCTAATAATGGATTATGAAGTAATTATATATAATAACATTTAAAGCGTTTGCATCTAACCTAGAGGTCATCATTTTGAACTTCACCACCCGCCTTCAACTTTTTGCCCCTTTTTTGTTATTCCACCGACCTTTTTCCCCCCTTTTTTGTTATTCTATCCACCTTTTTTCCCTTTTTGTTATTCATCTAAATAATTGTTATTATCAAATTTCAAACCAATTAATTTTATGTAATTTTTATTTTTCTATAATTATTTTTAACATATAATGTTTAGTATAAAGAAACCGTTTTATTTTTATCTACATTTGCTATAAATTTTGTTAAAATTTTAAAAATGCATTTTTGGAAATTGTTCTATTAAAATATTTACTTAAATAAACATCATGTTATGCTATGTATATGTATATATTCAGGGGAATGTTAATTAGAAATTTTTAAGCTTTTAGTTGTCTATTGAAGTTTTACTACATGAAGACGAGTTCAATAAACAATCGGTGTCTATTTTACTTTTGTTATAGAGGAAGCCTGTAGGAATTGTTCTTTTATAATAAAATGCATTTGTATATGTATTTTTTATTTCTCGTCGCAATGCGCGGGTTATTGCAACTCGTTTTGAAGAAAATTTAGTTAAAGAAATTGATTTTGCTTTTAAATAGAAAGACTAAGAATTTGGTAAATGGAAGACACCATTTGTTAAGTACGTCAAACCATGATTAGAGTTTAAACCTAATTGAAAGAATTGAATGCTCTCATAGAAGTAAAGACTAAGAGATTGTGAAAAGCGTCACTACAACAAACATGGATTTATAGGACGCCTATTTTCGTCCTAACATGTTACTTCATGAGACGCTTTATTTTATAGGACCAAGTATATAAGTGTCCTATACAAAGACGTTCTAAAAGGTTGTAAACTTCTTACGACACATTTATCCATCCTAATAAAGACCAATCTTATTAAACACATCGCATGGTCCCGTAATATTGTTTTATGCAACCAAAATGGCGTCGTAATAGACCTCAAAAGTCAACGCTTTATGGTGTCCTAATATATACTTATTTGTTATCTTGCTTTTGAATGTTTTAAGACACATACATGTGTCCTAATATACCACCAATCTTTTGAAACAAATTATAAGGTCCTATAAAATGTTTTATACCACACAAAAATATGTCCTAATATACTATAAAACAAGATATTGTATGGTGTCCTGGTATATGTTTCGAGACACATATAAATGTCATAAAAAATTATTTTTGGTACTAATAGGAAGACGTCGTAATAGGACTCTTAGAACCAAATTTAAGTGTTGTAACATAGATTCCCCTTTTTCACGCGACACTAATTTGTATCCCAAAAATGTGGTTATATAACATTAATCGCATCCTATATGTCATATAATATGATGCTTGTTTCTGTTTTTATCATTCAAAATAGATTTTATATTATAAATTTGAAACAATCAACACTCTAACTATAAATTTTATATTACTCCATATTTTAAGTCCATGAACTCAAACTTCATTTAGTAAATAGAAGAAAATTTAACTTTCATTAAAATGAGTCATCTCCATAGCAAAAGTTCTTACATAAGTACCAAGATCATCCATAAGTCTTCTACAAATTAAAACGTGATCCAAAAGTAATAAAATAAACTAGATATATATAAGCTCGTTTCATCATGCCTCATCACTAGCCACCCGCGATTAAACCCAAACACAAGTGTAAATATCCATGTTAACACATCTTATGTCATTAAGATTTTCACATATTTAAAAAGTTAAACATACCGCAATGAAAGTGCAAGCCACGCAACAGCCTAGTAGAGTTGTGTTTAGATGGGTTGGTCCTCTAACTCTTATGTCATTAAGATTTTCACATATTTAAAAAGTTAACACTCTAACTATAGCACACTGCAAAAGCGAATAAAATAAAACACAAGGTATATTAGCATATAGAAACTTTAAAAAGTGACAATATGTTAGCAGCCAAGTTTGCGTTGGGATACCACATCCTGTCATTCCAGGCATTTTTAAGCCGTTTGCAGATTGTTTACAGAATCACAGGACCGCATTTCCTTCTCAAAATCCAAAGCATTCTGTGTGAACTCTTCAATCTGTTCATAAAGTAAATTATATTATAGTAACAACATAAGTAAGAAAAACTACAAAAGGGAAGCTCAACAAGCTATAAATACCATGGTTGTACCAAACATATGCTATTAAACTAAAAAAAGTGTAATATTGTTATAGAAGATAAAAATACTAATGCAATATCAAATCATATATGAGAGATTATACTAATAACACGGTGTAATATGCTACTAAACTAATAACACGGTGTAATATGCTATTAAACTAATAACACGGTGTACCAAACATATGTTGCAGCACATATCCCGCTAGGCTTTCTACCCGTCTGTACGAAGAAATCATCAAGTTATTGGATAAACTCACAAAAAGATAAAATAAGATATGAGAGATTAGAGAAATTTCAGAAAGAATCAAACCTAAATACAGTCTCTTTTCATGCTAACTACAAGGTGCAATGCAGTGTTCAAAATAAAGATGTATGATTACTAATTCAGTTTCTTGCAAATACAAGCACATACTCACGTATGTTTTTCATTCACCAAAATTTGCAACAAGAGTGATGCAATCGTCTCCTCGTATTCTACAAAGGCTGTTTATCGATTTTCTCTCTTCTACACAGGTCGGATGGACTTTCAATTGAACCGAATTGATTCACAAAAGTGAACCATGATTCACTTAATCGAAACCAAAACATCAATATACACCCAAAAATTACAAACAACGCACACACTTAAGAACTTTGAGACCGCGCTAGTTATCGAGACAAAAGGAGAGATGTACCTTTGATGTCGACTGGAATGGAGAGTCTTAGGTCGGCGGCAAGTGGTAATCCGGTTGGTTGTGTTGAGGTCGGCGGAGATCGGCAGACAAGGCCACGCTAGATGGAATCGAGATTGAGCGATTTTGGGGAACTAGGGTCGGATATTAGGTAGGTCGTGCCGTAGTGGGAGTTGATGGTTAGTGAAGAAGAGGGAAAAGCAAAAGTGTAAATTATAGGGTACTGAAAAATTGGGAGGGAACGGAAAATTTGGGAGGCAACTCAATCTTCTTTATATTTTTTATTTTGTACACATATGTAAAGTCACGAATATTAAAACTAATTTAAGATATAAATACTAATGTATAATTTAATTTATTTTAAAGACTAAAAAGAAAAATATTAGGAGTTATATATATATATATATATATATATATATATATTAAATTTCCAAAAAAGCTATTAAAGTAAATATTAAATAACAAAACCATAACGATAACAACCAAACCGAACAAAAAGTTTAAAAGTGGTTATGGTTACACAAATCATAGCTAATTTGAACCAAATGCGGGCTTAGATTGGCCTCTCTAGCCAATTATACCAATGATTGACTCAACATTGACATTTAATGAGTTTTAATCATGATTGACTTATTCGAATTCAATTTCATTAACCTATTGAATTAAGTTTGACCATGATTTAGTGTTAATCGTGATGTACTAATGTTGATCGTGTTTGACTTATTTGATCAAATTATGATCAACATGCTATTTACAATGATTTATCTTATTGAATGAAGTGTGGTATTGATAGAACAATTTTGGCCATTATTTGGCTTATTTGAACAAATCATGACCTATCTGAACAAAGAGCCACCTTGATTGACCTCGTAAATTCGTGATGGAAACAAATAGAAAACAATTAATGTAACACCCGCGTTTAGGGCCTGTTCGTTTCGTGGCGGTGGTAAGTTATTTAATTGTTTATATTAGTATATTTGATTGTTTATAATTATCTGCTATTTATTTATATATTTATTTGATGCTTACTTGATATTTAAATTGGATCGCGAGATAAGAGGTAAAAATATTAGTTTAATATTTTTATATGATATTGGTACCATTAGATTCGTTTTTATACGAGGGTCCCGAATAATACCTCGTTGCTTGTTAATGACTTGAGTAGGACCGCTTTAATTAGGTTCCTGTATGCTAGATAACAGTATTTGACACTGTGTGTTGTTTTAATTAAAATCCTAGCCAACTTTTGTGGTTATATTGACTTTGAGAAGTCAAGTTTCTTCATTTGTGTGTGTTTGCTTTCTTGGTGAAGTGAAAAGAGAAGTTTTGTTCTAGCCTTTAATTTCTTGATTGATTGTGTTCTTTGTTGCAAAATCAAGGTTAGTTCATAATTTTTAACATGATTTGATTAGTTCTTGATAGTTCTTGATGAGGTTTTGAAGAAAACATGCTACTTGATTTTCTAGGGTTCAAGATTCATGTGGGTTTATACCCAATCCGAATTTGATACATGTTCTTATATGTTCTATGGATCTTGCTTACTGATTTAGTATTAAATTGTAAGTGATTTCTGGATATTTGGTGAGAAGCTTGAAGAACACCATTAATGGAAGTATTGGGTTGGATTTGAGAATCTAAAAGCATGATTTGATGATTAGAAATGTGTTTTGTTGTTCCTTATATGTTAGTTGATGTTGTTTGAATGTTTGGAAGTGTTATTATTCGATTTAGCTGCTTGGAAATCGAGTTTTATGTGGGTTTTTGGCTGCTGGTGCGAGAAAACAGAAACTGCAGTTTGCTGTGCGTAAATTTATGCGGCGCGGAGGCTATGGGTGGCCGCGGCGCGAGATTTACCTGCACAGCTCTGCAAGTTCTGTTTTGCTTCGTGTTTTCTTGTATGCTGTTATTTGCTGCTAGTACCTATTACATGCATGGTTATAGGATATGTATATATGAATGGTTTTGATGAGGAAACATGTGTAGAAAGATATGAATTAATTATGCTTAATTCATGATATAAGGCTACTTTAATTTTATGGATTGGACTTTAAATGTGTTTTGTTGGTTGTTACACTTTGTTGGTAACATGTATGGATATCTTAATTGGTTTTGGAAGTTTTCCATATTGATTATATGAGTTTTGTGTGATGGCTTAGTTTTGACCCATTTGTGTAGCTACTTGAATTATTGAATTAATTGAGATTAGATTCACTAATTCGGTTGTATTGTGTTCTCAGGGAATCCGAAGCCTCAGTGAAACTAGACAACTGAGTTTGGTGGGTGTCGAGGACACAGGTGAGTGGACTTTAATGCACCGGTGGTTTTAGTTGTAACTGTTATGGTTACTTGGATTTTATACAATTAATCATGCGATAGACTGTTTAGTCTGATTTGATTGTTTGACTGGTTATGTGATGATTATTGAAATTGTGTCCAAGATATGAGTATCAAGGCATGAAATTGTGCTAATGATGTTTGTGGCAGAGGTCAGCTAAGCGTGGTTTTGGGTTGGGTCAGTTGCTTCTGGTTAGGCAGTTTTAGATCCTCTGTTGCATTTGTTGTAGCAGAGGGGGTTTAACTGTGCCAGTTAGCAGATGGCTATCGGTAGATCATTGCTATGGCCAGCATTGGTCATAGGCTCGGCAGAGCCGCCGGTCCTTTGATATTTGAGATAAACTGTTCTTGTGATCGTTGTGGTTCTGCTTTAATTGCTTGTGGCTTAATTTTCATTCACTTAGCTTTGTACTAATTCCCCACCCTAACTCTCTGTTTCAGGTTTTGAGAGCACGGTAGGTTGCAGCTTTTGTGTACAGGGAAAGTTTGACCGTAGCTCTGATATTTTGGGTTTTAGAATGATGAGCCATACTTTATGAAATGTTTTGTAACACTAAAGGAAGTACTGTATGTTTGTACAGTGTTGGTTTTAACTTTTGATGTTATTTCCTTTTTAGTTTTATGACGTATTACTTCCACTGTGATTTAAAAAAAAAATATGGCTTGTATTTTAGCGGTGTTACAATTTGGTATCAGAGCCATGGTTTGGCATGCGAGCACGTTTAGAGTGTTCAATTCCCAAATCTTGTCTCGAGGTTGGTCAAACATTTCTTGTGGGGGAATTAGAGTGTTTGGATTTGTTGTGTGTGTATACTAACGGTTGTCTAATAAGTTTGGAGGTGATGCGATTGTAACAGATATGGCAACTCAAGAGTTCACAACTGAGATTCCGGTGACCCTTGCTCAGGCTGGAACTTCTACAACTCCAGTTTTAGAGAATCCAGTAATAGTCAACATCTCGGGTAAAGAAATAGATACAACTCAGAATGAGTATATATTTCAACTTGAAAGTGAACTACAGGAGCTTCGAGAAACAGTTCACAACTTTGAGCAACAGAGGTTGACACAGAATTCTCAAAAACCGATTCCAACAGCAGCTGTTGCTACAGTGTTAACAACTCCACCACTTTCAGTACCATTTTATGTTCCATATTCTACTGTTGCTTCACAGGGTGCACAACAGCCGATTATCTATCAATTTACTGCACCAGGAGCTTACCCTTACCCAGGATTTGGTCAACATAATAAATATAAGCAATTCATGGATTGTAGACCTTCAGAGTATAGCGGTAGTACGGACCCCAATAAAACTTTGAATTGGTTGAGGGAGATGACTAAGGCATTAGACGCCTGTGAATGTGAGGAAAAAGTAAGGGTGTTTTATGCTACTCAAAGACTCCAAGGAGATGCCATGGTATGGTGGGATTCGATTACAGGTCATTTTACAAAGCAGCAGATGAGTAGTATTACTTGGGCGCAATTTGAGAGAAAGGTTTGTGAGCAATACTGTGGATCTTTTGAGATGGAACGAATCAAGAAGGAGTTCATGGATTTACAGATGACCGATAATATGTCTGTGGATGAATTGATTAGGCAATTCAATGAGAAGTTACGATTTGCACAGCAGTGGGTTCCGGATGAAGCTTCAAGAGTTCAGCATTTTGTGAGAGCTTTGTATCCAGATTACAGGAGTGCTACCAGGTGGGCTAGCACTTTATCTCAAGCTTTTACCCTAGCTAAGTCAGCTGAGGGTGATGCTCAAGCCAAGGAGAAGTTGAATAAAGATAGAATCTCTCAACAGAAATCCCGGTTTGATTATTTTAATACCCAACATCGGCAGGGAACTCAAGGAGGTCAGGGAAGTCAACGTCAAGGACAGGGTCAGAGTCAGAGCAGTCAGAATCGTAGGCCTACATCTGGTGGGTCTACTCAGAGAGCCCCGTGGTGTAATAAATGTAAGTCTTTTCATCATGGACTTTGTACCCTACAGACAGCAAGATGTATTCGTTGTGGTCAGTTTGGGCATGAATTGAAGAATTGTAGATTTCCGAGGAGTGTTTGTTGGAACTGTCAAAAGGAGGGGCACAGAGCAGGTGAGTGTCGTGTGGGTAAGAAATCGGGGACTGGGTCGGTATCGGGATCGGTTGTGGGATCTTCGTCCGCTTCAGGACAGAAAAGGAAGAACCCTCCGTCAGCTGAGGGTAGAGCATTCCGGATGTCAGTAGATGATGCTGCTGTCACTGATGATGTCATCACGGGTATGTTTCTCATAAATTCTATACCTGCACGTGTGTTATTTGATTCTGGTGCCAATCATTCATTTATTTCTGTGGCATTCTGTGATAAATTGAAATTGCCTACTTCAAATGTTGCTGCTCCATTAAGAGTAGAGATAGCTGATGGTAAAACGGTTCCAGTCACAACGGCTGTGTCTAGGGCTGAAATTGATATTGATGGTACATGCTTTCCTGTTTCTTTTCTGTTAATGCCTATAGTTGGTTTCGATGCTGTTATGGGTATGGATTGGTTGAGTCAGAACCGAGCTATTATTAAATGCCATAGAAAACTGATTTCATTTCCTTTACCTGATGGGTCATACGTAGTGGCTCGCGGGGAGAGGGTTAGATCTGCTTTTCCTATTATCTCGTATATGAAGGCTAGAAAATCTCTGGCCAAAGGGTGTGAATCCTACATTGCTCATGTGGTTGATGTTAAAAAGGAGAAACAGATTGTTTCTGATATTCGGGTGGTTTCGGAATACCCGGAAGTGTTTCCCGATGAATTACCTGGGTTGCCTCCGGTTCGTGAGGTAGAATATAGGATTGATTTGATTCCAGGTTCGAGCCCAGTGGCTAAAGCTCCTTACAGGTTAGCTCCTTCTGAAATCCGTGAGATGATGACACAGATTCAGGATTTGTTAGACAGGGGTTTTATTCATCCTAGTTCTTCTCCGTGGGGTGCACCGGTTTTATTTGTGAAAAAGAAAGACGGTACTTTGCGTATGTGTATTGACTACCGGGAACTGAATAAGAGAACGGTTAAAAATAAATACCCTTTACCCAGAATTGATGATTTGTTTGATCAGCTGCAGGGTGCTTCTTATTTTTCTAAAATTGATCTGCGCTCGGGTTATCATCAGGTACGTGTTTCTGATGCTGATATTCCTAAAACCGCTTTCCGTACCAGATATGGTCATTATGAGTTTTTAGTTATGCCTTTCGGTTTAACTAACGCCCCTGCTGTATTTATGGATTTAATGAATCGGATTTGTCGGCCGTTTTTGGATAAATTCGTGATTGTATTTATCGATGACATCTTGGTTTATTCTAAAACTGAGTCCGAGCACGAGTTTCATTTGAGGCAAGTTTTAGAAACTTTAAAAAGGGAGCATCTTTTTGCAAAAATTTCTAAATGTGAGTTCTGGATGCGGGAGATTCAATTTTTGGGGCATGTTATCTGTAAAGATGGGGTTAAAGTCGATCCGGCTAAAGTTGAAGCAGTTATGAACAGGAGTGCTCCTAAATCGTCATCTGAGATTAAAAGTTTTCTGGGATTGGCGGGTTATTATCGCAGATTTATTAAAGATTTTTCGAAAATTGCGAGTCCTATAACGAAATTAACCCGTAAAGATGTGACATTTAAGTGGAATAATGAACAGGAGACAGCTTTTCAGACGTTGAAACAACTATTATGTCAGGCTCCTATTCTTGAACTACCTGATGGTTCTGATGAATTTGTAGTGTACTGTGACGCTTCCTTTGCAGGTTTGGGTTGTGTTTTAATGCAGCATGATCGGGTTATTGCTTATGCTTCACGGCAATTGAAACCACACGAGAAGAATTATCCAACCCATGACTTAGAACTTGCAGCTGTAGTCTTTGCGTTGAAACTGTGGAGGCATTACTTATACGGTACGAAATGTGTTATTTGTACTGATCATAAGAGTTTGCAGTATGTATTTTCCCAGAAAGAACTTAATATGCGGCAGAGACGGTGGTTAGAACTCATTAAAGATTATGATTGTGAGATTCGATATCACCCGGGGAAAGCAAATGTAGTAGCAGATGCTTTGAGCCGCAAGGGAGCTGGTGATAGTATTCGATTTATGCGAGTTGAGATCGTTTCTGACTTAGTGGATAGGCTTAAATCTGCTCAGTTAGAAGCTTTAAAAGATGAAAATTTAAAGTTAGAGATTATGATGAAGAGAAAAGATGATTTGATTAATGATTCGCGCGGATTGAAGACTTATCAGTCTCGTGTTTGGGTGCCATTGCTTGGAGAGGCTCACAATTCAAGATTGTCTGTTCATCCTGGTAGCACTAAAATGTATAACGATCTTAAAGTGCTGTATTGGTGGCCTACGATGAAGACGGATGTTGCAAAGTTTGTGGGAACGTGTCATATTTGTGCTCAGGTCAAAGCAGAGCACCAGAAACCTTACGGGTCTTTGAAACAGTTGGAGATACCAGAGTGGAAATGGGAACACATCACGATGGATTTTGTATCCAAACTTCCATGTAATCAGCGGAAACATGATAAAATTTGGGTGATTGTTGACCGTTTGACGAAGAGTGCTCATTTTCTTGCCACCAGCGAGACAACTTCACTCAGCAGATTAGCTCAGTTGTACATCGATGAGATAGTATCACGGCACGGTATTCCTCTTTCTATTGTTTCTGATCGAGATCTCAGATTTGTTTCTAACTTTTGGAGGAGTTTACATCATGCATTGGGGACGCGTGTTAATTTGAGTACAACTTATCATCCTCAGACAGATGGTCAGAGTGAGCGTACTATTCAGACACTTGAGGATATGCTACGCGCCTGTGTGTTAGAATATGGTGGGTCTTGGGATTCACACTTGCCTTTGATTGAATTTGCGTATAATAATTCTTATCACTCGAGTATCGGTATGCCACCTTATGAGATGTTATACGGTCGTCGCTGCCGTACTCCTACTTGTTGGTTAGAGGCAGGTGAGAAACAGTTTGCGGGTCCTGATATTGTTCAGATGACAGCTGAGAAAGTTGCTATTGCTCGGGAAAAGTTGAAAGTTGCCAGAGATAGACAAAAGATGTACGCAGATCCACGCCGCAGACCAGTTACGTTTGTTGAAGGTGAGTTGGTTTATCTGAAAGTTTCTCCGTGGAAAGGGGTTATTCGTTTTGGGAAACGTGGGAAACTAGCTCCACGATATATTGGTCCGTTTCGTATACGACAGATAGTCAACGACCAGACTATTACTCTTGATCTTCCACCAGAGTTAGCGGGTATTCATGATACTTTTAATGTCTGTTACTTACGTAAATGTAACGTTGAGGATGAAAGTCAGATTCTCCCAGTACATGATCTGAAAATTGATTCGAAAAAGCGATTAATAGAAGAACCAGTTGAGATAGTTGATCGTAAAACAACGAAGCTTCGGAGGAAAGAGATTCCTATGGTCTTGATTAAATGGAAGCATAGCTTTTCAGATTTGACATGTGAGACTGAAGCAGACATGAGGAACCGCTACCCTAGCCTATTTGAGCGCGATGAGATTCCGGGGACGGAATCTTCTTTAGGGGGAGAGATTTGTAACACCCGCGTTTAGGGCCTGGTCGTTTCGTGGCGGTGGTAAGTTATTTAATTGTTTATATTAGTATATTTGATTGTTTATAATTATCTGCTATTTATTTATATATTTATTTGATGCTTACTTGGTATTTAAATTGGATCGTGAGATAAGAGGTAAAAATATTAGTTTAATATTTTTATATGATATTGGTACCATTAGATTCGTTTTTATACGAGCGTCCCGAATAATACCTCGTTGCTTGTTAATGACTTGAGTAGGACCGCTTTAATTAGGTTCCTGTATGCTAGATAACAGTATTTGACACTGTGTGTTGTTTTAATTAAAATCCTAGCTAGCCAACTTTTGTGGTTATATTGACTTTGAGAAGTCAAGTTTCTTCATTTGTGTGTGTTTGCTTTCTTGGTGAAGTGAAAAGAGAAGTTTTGTTCTAGCCTTTAATTTCTTGATTGATTGTGTTCTTTGTTGCAAAATCAAGGTTAGTTCATAATTCTTAACATGATTTGATTAGTTCTTGATAGTTCTTGATGAGGTTTTGAAGAAAACACGCTACTTGATTTTCTAGGGTTCAAGATTCATGTGGGTTTATACCCAATCCGAATTTGATACATGTTCTTATATGTTCTATGGATCTTGCTTACTGATTTAGTATTAAATTGTAAGTGATTTCTGGATATTTGGTGAGAAGCTTGAAGAACACCATTAATGGAAGTATTGGGTTGGATTTGAGAATCTAAAAGCATGATTTGATGATTAGAAATGTGTTTTGTTGTTCCTTATATGTTAGTTGATGTTGTTTGAATGTTTGGAAGTGTTATTATTCGATTTAGCTGCTTGGAAATCGAGTTTTATGTGGGTTTTTGGCTGCTGGTGCGAGAAAACAGAAACTGCAGTTTGCTGTGCGTAAATTTATGCGGCGCGGAGGCTATGGGTGGCCGCGGCGCGAGATTTACCTGCACAGCTATGCAAGTTCTGTTTTGCTTCGTGTTTTCTTGTATGTTGTTATTTGCTGCTAGTACCTATTACATGCATGGTTATAGGATATGTATATATGAATGGTTTTGATGAGGAAACATGTGTAGAAAGATATGAATTAATTATGCTTAATTCATTATATAAGGCTACTTTAATTTTATGGATTGGACTTTAAATGTGTTTTGTTGGTTGTTACACTTTGTTGGTAACATGTATGGATATCTTAATTGGTTTTGGAAGTTTTCCATATTGATTATATGAGTTTTGTGTGATGGCTTAGTTTTGACCCATTTGTGTAGCTACTTGAATTATTGAATTAATTGAGATTAGATTCACTAATTCGGTTGTATTGTGTTCTCAGGGAATCCGAAGCCTCAGTGAAATTAGACAACTGAGTTTGGTGGGTGTCGAGGACACAGGTGAGTGGACTTTAATGCACCGGTGGTTTTAGTTGTAACTGTTATGGTTACTTGAATTTTATACAATTAATCATGCGATAGACTGTTTAGTCTGATTTGATTGTTTGACTGGTTATGTGATGATTATTGAAATTGTGTCCAAGATATGAGTATCAAGGCATGAAATTGTGCTCATGATGTTTGTGGCAGAGGTCAGCTAAGCGTGGTTTTGGGCTGGGTCAGTTGCTTCTGGTTAGGCAGTTTTAGATCCTCTGTTGCATTTGTTGTAGCAGAGGGAGTTTAACTGTGCCAGTTAGCAGATGGCTATCGGTAGATCATTGCTATGGCCAGCATTGGTCGTAGGCTCGGCAGAGACGCCGGTCCTTTGATATTTGAGATAAACTGTTCTTGTGATCGTTGTGGTTCTGCTTTAATTGCTTGTGGCTTAATTTTCATTCACTTAGCTTTGTGCTAATTCCCCACCCTAACTCTCTGTTTCAGGTTTTGAGAGCACGGTGGTTGCAGCTTTTGTGTACAGGGAAAGTTTGACCGTAGCTCTGATATTTTGGGTTTTAGAATGATGAGCCATACTTTATGAAATGTTTTGTAACACTAAAGGAAGTACTGTATGTTTGTACAGTGTTGGTTTTAACTTTTGATGTTATTTCCCTTTGAGTTTTATGACGTATTACTTCCGCTGCGATTTTAAAAAAAAAAAATATGGCTTGTATTTTAGTGGTGTTACACTTAAGCTCAACAATAAACCATTAGGTGTCACATAACATATAGGTCTTAAGAACAATAGCTAAATAAATAATATTCATGATTGGCACTCAATGCCCATAACCACAATGTGGGCAAAACATAATTCTTCAAATCATAATCAGTTGATTTAATACTAAATCATAAACTACTCCTACATGAATTGTCATGTCACAAACAAATATCAATTATATAGGTCTCTCCTAAGTGGAACATTAACCTCACTTTGATTTTCTGTTTATTACCATATCGTTTCAATAATACCTGCAATTTATAATTAACTCATTTAAGCTTCAATCATCCAACTTGCTCATCTTTTCTTTTCACGATTGTTCCAGGTTATCTTAGACTCAAATGAGTCTAATGCTCCAGATTTGGGGCTTCTAAACTTCATATAGTCCCTTAACCTCTACCCAATATACATATACAATAATTAACTTAAGAAATCTACATTACTATCATTAATAGCTTTAATCAATTATACTTTATGCATTATCAATTGTACTTCATGACCAAATAACATCAAATTAATATAATCACCCTTATGAACACTAATTTCCCAATTATCTATTATATATATCATGATTTCTTTTATATACATGAAACACAATTTCTTTTGAGTATTATAACCACCTTTTTAACCAATATATATTAATGACATCTTAAAATTCAAGATATAACGTGGTCAATGCTTCTAAGAATAGAGAACTTGACGCCTAATGCCTTGTAGTTGTAGTTTCGTAGCTAGAGGACTCTTTAAGAACGTACGTCACCAATTGAGACTTAGATAGATCGATTAAGACTTGGATTTGGAATTGATTTCAAATGGGTGTGAACTTCTTGGATCAATTGAGACTTTAAAGTGGTATGGAGGCTAGCTGCTGGAGAAGAAAATGTGAGGAATGTCAAACTTATACAGGTTGGCGGGTTGTCACGTAAACCCGATACTCAAACCGAACACAACCCGTAAATTATACGGGTTACACAGGTCACCGTGAAAATGACCAAAACTCGTTTACGCTCAACCCAAACCTGTTTATTTTGTATCGGGTTCATGTCGTGTTTCGTGTCATGTCGATAATCATCAACCTGACTCTATAATTACAAGACCGTATAAGTAAGTGTCCTATAAAATATTAAATATTACGACCTTTATTGTATTTGTCTTATTAGATTCTATTATAAAAAGACCCCTATAAATAGGTGTCCTATTAAATTATTAGGACCATTATGTAACGTGTCCAATTAGACGCTATAATAAAAAGACCCATATAAATAATTGTCCTATAAAACATTAAGTATTAGGACCCTCGTGTGATGTGTTCTATTAGACTCTATATTAACAAGACCCAATAAATAAGCGTCTTATAAAACATTAAGTAATAGGACCATTATATGATATGTCCTATTACACCCTATAATAACAAGACCCCTATAAAGAAGTGTCCTATAAAACATTAAGTATTATGACCATTATGTGATGTGTCTTATTAGACTATATAATAATAATACCCTTATAAATAAGTGTCCTATGAACTAAATCTAATGTGACGTAAATATTAAGCGTCCTCTTAGACTCTACTATAACTGGACACACTAATCAAATGGTCGTATTATATATGCTATTGAGACGCTTATTGAAAAAGCGTCCTATCTAAGCGTCCTATAAACCCTTTTTTGTTGTAGTGCGTTATACCGTTAGCTAAGTTTATTTGATCCTAGTTAGGACTTAAGTATAAGATGTGATGTCATATAAACTTGTTTATTTAACTTGATTCTGAGGACGAAATCTTTTTATGGAGTGAGGAATTGTAACATCCTGATTTCTTTGAAATATTATAACAAGATAATAAAGTATATACTCAACGGGAGTTGTATTTGACTTTCATGAAATAGCATTCAGAAGTTATTGCTAGATTATATGTTATAGCAATTATTATATTTTTATACTTATAATGCATTAAACATATGAGATATATTTTGAAAGCTGATGTATTGTCATGGAGCTATCGTCCTTGACGGTCTATAGTTTGGGTTGATGTTGGATGTTAAGAGTTGCTAAGCTGATGCTGATGTATATTCCTGTGATGCAAGTGCATATGGGTGATGTTGAGAGGTTTGAGTTCGAGCTAGGCACCGTGTTGATATGTTGCTTGGGATATATAGTATGTTGAGTTTATGTTGGTCTACGTTATGCGCTGTGTCTTTCAATATAGGGTGGATAGCCGGATACATAGTGTGTTGAGTTCCTTGAGCATTGAGGTGCTTGTTTTGAGTAGTGAGTATGTTGTTGTTATAGTGTGTGTAGAACTTTTGTGAGATGAATGAAATTTTCTTGGCTGTTAAAAAAAAGATATATTTTGAAAGCTTGAAATGCAATTATTGGAAACCTTGTTATAGATATTTTATTTAAGTGTGTTCGATATAAGTTATATGTGCATAATGTAAAATATTGAAACCCAAATGCAGCAGATGTCAAGTTTCACTACTTCAAGGACTAAAAGTGTAAATGTTGGGTTTATATACGTACCCAAATCAGGTTCATTTGACTTACTTTAGTCCATAACTAGAATCATATCACAAGTCATTACAGTTTTTTTTGTTTATAGGCTATAATTAAACCAATTAGATAATATTTTTATGAGAGAATGAAACATTAAAATTTAAAATTGCATACATTAAACGGTTTATATTCTAAATATAAAAAACATACAAGAAAGAATACACCACAATTCATTGGTTTACATATCATAATATAATTTAATATTTGACTCTTAAGAACAATCAATAAATCTAGAGCATAATGTGCGCAACATTAACTTCTTATTTAATATAAAAAATCTTCTACTTGAGCATATTGTACAAAAAATCAAACATGTGACATGTGCGTAAAGTAGAAGACTGCGAACGATTGTTTTTAGCATAATTTTGACCATTTAAAAATGTAAAAATAATAAATTAAAATAATAAGAATAATAAAAAATGTAAAATAATCATTATAAATAAAAAAAATATAAAAATAAGTGACATGTGGGATCGTAGGATCATAAAATCGTATAACGATCCTACGATCTCACATACGATCTTATGATCCTGAGTACCATCATACGTATTTGCGATCATAAGTACAATTCGGCATGTTTTCTTATTGGTGGAATTGTAGGATTGTACGATCCTACAATTCAGATCGCAAATTTTAATAACATCGCTTAGAACCATCGACAAAAAGAGGGAGAATGAGAAGATTTCAAAAAATTTGAGTAAACTCTTGAAGATTAATTACTACATGTTGATCTTAGGTGCAAATCTGAATATTCTTATAATCCTAACTCTAGGAGTATTGAATTGGTGGGTCTTGATAATTGGCAGATTTGTGAAATCCTCTCAAGTAAGTTCCATGTTAAATTCTTTTTTCATTTCAATGATGAAATTAGAGACCCTGTGTCAGGTTGTGTTATGTGATTATATGGGTCAAATAGGTCATTTAGGATTGAATTTATGAAATTTAGGGTTTTAAACCCAACTGAGTTACATGTAATATTGAGTTGCAAATGAGTTAAAATCGTTTATGAATGAAATGGTATAAAAAGTGGTCAAATTTAAGCCATCAAAGAAACCATTTAGGGGTGTAAACGAGTTGAGTAGAATTTTATCGAGCTCGAATTCGAGTTCGAACTCAAAAAACGAGCTCGAATTGTTTAACGAGTCTAGCTCGAATTGTTTAACAAGACGAGCTCGAGCGTCTAAAAGCTCGGCTCGAGTCCTTATCGAGCTTTCCGAGCCTTATATAGTATATGTATATTTGTATTTGTAATATGTATATATGATGAACTAATATTAAAACATGTTAAAAAAGAGTACTTATTGAAACAAATCTACTTTAAATACATACTATTTATAATAAGTAATTAATGACTAAAAAGTCATTAATTTTACATTTTATATATATTTTGAATAATTTAGTTTTTTAATTTAATTTTTTTAAGCTCAAGCTTAACACAAAACTTCGAGCCGAGCTCGAGCCTTGTCGAGCTCGAGCTTGATTCGACTCGTTTACACCCTACCATTGATGATATGCAGTGTCTCGTGGCATGACGGTTTATGCGTCAGGACGCGACACTGGCGTTTTTGTTGCCTAAAACTCTTCTAGCAAAAACCGAAGAGGGGTGTAATTTGGTGGCCCGACGCACCCTATGCATTCTTAAATTTATGATTTGACCCCTTTGCTCATGTAACCAATTAGGAATTAATTCTAATGATCATGAGTGATTAAATTAAAGTTCTATAGTGGTTCAAACATGTGTATTTAGTATTTACTACTATTTTGTGGCTGGTAATAAGCTTCAGAATTCAACTGTTCCATTCAGAGTCAATCTCAATCTTTCCCAAGATTTAGATAAAACACTGTTTGATACTTTCTTGCTGGGCGAAGCACATGATTACGAGACTCTGAAGGCGCTTCCTAATCTTTTTAAAGATAAAGGAGCTGTCTACGGGAAAATTTTCTTCTATGGTGGCTTATATTCTTTGATTGGTTTCAATGATGAGGCCGACGCCTCGGGTTTTCTATCGAATGAAAAATGTTGGAGTAACTGGTTTAAGTGGCTTAAGAAGGGGGATTCTACGTTAAATCTTAAGTTCTTTAGGGCTGTTGATGTTAGAATTGTTGGTCTTCCTGTGCAATTTCGTACTGCTGAAAATCTAACAAAAATTCTTAGTCACTATGGGAAGGTGTTAATGGTAGAAGATGATGTTTGGAGGAATACTGACATGTCATCGTGTGAAGCATGCATTCTCACAGAATCAAGGAAGAAGATCAATGATGAAATCATCGTCGATTATGGGATTGGCAAAAGCTTAATCATCGGCATATTCGAATGTGAAAGACACTTGAAGCCTTTTGGTGATGGTGAAATTTGGGATACTAATGGTTCGGTAGATGAGGATGTCGGAACTAATGATAGTGAATCCAATGCTGATGGGGTCTCCGATACTTGGGATCGGCAATCATTAGCCAATATGGATTATGAGAAAGAAGATGGCGAAATTGTCCCCGATACTAAGAGTGATAACGGGAAAGACGAAATATTCAAACAACCTGTTAATGATGGTCCTCCGTCTATTGCCGCCGATATGGTATATTCCGGATGGTATTAATGGAGTAATTAATTTTCCAGTTGGCGTGCCTGAAGCTGAAGCGTCATCTACAAATCCCCAGGTGCATGTAAATTCCAATAAGTCAGCGGAAACAAATACCCCTAGCATGCCATCTCTACCTAATGGTTCTTTTAAATTGAATTTTGGGCCCTTCCCCCAGCCCAATCCAGTTGAGCCCATTTCGAATTTTTGTTTTGCTAGCCCATCAGTAAACAACAATTCCTCATTAGCCAATTCAGGTCCTGTTCTTAAAAGACGCAAACGTAGGAGATCATCCCCTCTGAAGGTGCCTCCTTCTTCCACATCGATTCCTCCGTGTGACGGGTCTCAACCATCCATTGATCTTAATCGTAATGATGAAGGTAATTTTTCTAACAATGATGAACCCGAAGTTTCTGTTCCGGAAATTACCAAAACGGCAAACATCGGTGTTGAATTGGGCTTCCAGGTTAATGATAGTAACCCAATATTACGCGAAATATGTCTCGGTGATGGAGCAAATGTTGTTTTACAATGAATTTGTTGTCTTTAAATATTAGGGGTGTGGGTCAATCTCACAAAGTTGATTGGATTAGGGCTCTGAAAAATAAACACAAAATTGATTTTGTCGGCATTCAAGAAACTCAATTTATGGATTCTTCTTTGATTGATGTGGAGAGTTGTTGGGGTAATAATAGTTTTTGTGCTGAATTTGTTAATGCGACTGGAAGATCTGGTGGGTTAATGTGTATTTGGAATCCAAGGGTGTTTTCATTATCTTTATGCATCAAGTCTAGACATTTTCTTGCTCTAGGTGGTTCTTGGTGTGGTTTTGCTGGTTCTACATTTCTTGTTAATGTATATGCGCCTCAGTCGATCACTGAAAAAAGGCAGCTTTGGTGTGATCTTGGGTCATTAAAAGACACTTATCAAGGAACTTGGATATTTTTTGGTGATTTTAACGTAGTCAGAAGGAAGGAAGACCGCATCAATTCTTCATTTTGCTCTATTACCGCTAGTGATTTTAATAATTTCATTGCTTCTTCTGGTCTTCAAGAATTCAATATGGGGGGCAGAAAATTTACGTGCTTAAGTTCGGATCGCTTGAAATTAAGCAAATTAGATCGCTTCCTTGTTTGTGCTAATTTTATGTTAGCTCAACCGAGATCATGTGTGACTGCTTTGCCTAGGGAACACTCTGATCACTCTCCAATTATTTTGTGTAATTCGATCACTGATTTTGGTCCTGTACCATTCCATTTCTTTAATTCATGGTTGTTTAAAGATGGTTTCTCAGATTTAGTAAGGAATGCTTGGCTTTCTTTCATAGGCTATGGTTCCCCTGATCATTTGTTGTTGGCTAAATTCAAGAATCTTAAAAACAAAATTAAGATTTGGAGGGCAGTTGAACATGTGAAAGAAACAAGCGAGTTCGAGGTGATTAACAAACGAATGTTGGAGTTAGATTCGTTAGTTGAATCGAGGCCACTAAGTGACATTGAACTTGACGAATTAAAAATTGGAAAGGCTAAATTGCTCGATCTTGATAAATTCAGGAAGATGGATCTTAAACAGAAATCTCATGTTAAATGGGTCATTGATGGTGATGAGAATTCCTCTTTTTTTCACGGATTCTTAAAAAACAAGAACCGAAATAATAGAATCCACGGTTTGTCTATAAACGGTTCTTGGGTTATTGATCCAAGACGCATTCAGGAAGAAGCTTATCGTTTTTTCTCTACCAAATTTCATGAGTCGTGGCCTGCTCGTCCCTTATTCATCAATTCTTCTTTCAAAACCCTATCAGGTGCGCAGAAAATATTGTTGGAGTCGGCGTTCAGTATTAACGAAATTAAAGAAGCTATTTGGGCTTGTGGGGGTGAAAAGGCTCCTGGGCCTGATGGGCTAACTTTTAAACTTATTAAAAGTTATTTTGATCTTTTTTGCGTTGATATTATGAACTGTGTTCGACACTTTGAGGCTACTGGTTGCTTCACCAGGGGATCCAATTCTTCGTTCATTTCCCCGCTTCCCAAAATTAAAGACCCTGTAAACTTATGTGAATTTCGCCCCATATCACTTATTGGTTGCATCTATAAAATCATCGCAAAAGCTTTATCTCTCAGGTTAAAATTGGTTATCGATTCAGTCATTGGGGATGTTCAATCTGCATATGTGAAGGATCGCAACATTCTGGAAGGCCCGCTCATTATTAATGAAGTTTGTGATTGGGCTAAAAAGAATAAAAAGGAGATGTTCATGTTCAAAGTAGACTTTGAAAAAGCCTTTGATTCAATCAACTGGAGATTTCTAGACTCCATTATGGCTCAAATGAATTTTGGTGACAAATGGCGCAAGTGGATTCTTGGGTGCTTATCTTCTTCGTATGCTTCTGTGTTAATAAATGGCTCTCCTACTAAAGAGTTTCACATCTCAAAAGGGGTTCGTCAAGGTGACCCGCTATCCCCTTTTCTTTTCATAATTGCTATGGAGAGTCTTAATGTTGCTATAACCACTGCTCGTGACAAACAACTTTTCTTGGGTCAAAAGATTGGTATTGATGGGCCTATTGTATCGCATTTGTTTTATGCGGATGATGCTATTTTTATTGGTAAAGGTTCTACTGAGAATCTGCGTAATCTCACTAGAATTCTTCGTTGTTTTCATGCTTCTTCGGGGTTGCAAGTTAATTTTCACAAGTCCAAAGTCTTTGGTATTGGGTGTGATTCTTCTCGTGTGGATGATTGGGCTCGGGCTCTTGGTTGTGTCACCGGGTCTTTTCCTTTTACTTACCTCGGTGTTCCGGTCGGGGCAAATATGAATCTTAAAAAACATTGGAAGCCAGTTTTGGAAAAGTTTCAAGCAAAACTATCTAATTGGAAAGCAAAAAATCTTTCGTTCGGTGGTAGGGTAACTCTACTTAAGTCGGTCTTGAGTAGTTTGCCTCTTTATTATTTCTCGATATTCAAAGCTCCTAGATGTGTGATTGATCGACTTGAACAAATAAGGAGAAGATTTTTATGGGGTGGACATGTCGATTCTAATAAAATTTGTTGGGTTGCTTGGTCGACCGTGCTTGCTTCTAAGAAATCCGGGGGTCTCGGTGTGGGTTCATTGAAAGCAAAAAATTGTGCTTTGCTGTTTAAGTGGTGGTGGAAGCTTAGAGATGGAAAGTCTGCCATTTGGAAAGATGTTATCAGGTCCATTCACAATCTTAAAACCAAACCAGTTCATGACATGGCAAGACGAAATGGAACAAGTGTTTGGAGCAGCATAATCAAATCTGAAGCATACTTGAATTCTCTTGGGTATAATTTTTGTGATCTGTTTGATACAAAACTTGGTGCAGGTAACACTCTAATGTTCTGGAAAGACAAGTGGATGGGTGATATCACTTTTGAAGATCGATTTCCAATTCTTTATACCCTGTAATAAAAAAAAAGATGCACAGTGGCTGAGCGATTGGGGGGCAACACGTTAAATTGGCGATGGAAAAGGGCTTTGGTGGAGCCTTCACAGATACAGGATTTAAGTGAGTTAATGGCCTGCATTTTTGGGGTAAATCTTACTGCCTTGCGTGATCGCCTTTGGTGCAAACTTAAATCTGATGGTAATTTTCATGTCTCCTCTGTGAGTCGTTGGCTTGACGAAAAAATAACCACCCCGGGATACCTTGACATGCCTTGGGTCAAGAGTGCGCCTTTAAAAGTAAATTGTTTTGTGTGGAGAGCAGGAATGGGTAGAATCCCGGTGGCTACATGCCTACGGGATCGTGGTATTATGGTAAATTCGGTTAGGTGTTCGGTATGTGGCTTAGTTGACGAAAGCGTTGATCACTCCCTCGTCACGTGTTCTAGAGCTACGGAGATTAGGTGTTGGATCTTTGATTGGTGCAATATCCCTCATACTTCCTTTTTCTCGGTGGTGGAGCTTTTAGAGTTTACGGCTAAATGGGGTAATTGTCCAAGGAAACGGAAGATATTCTTAACCATCGTACAATGTATGTTATGGCACATTTGGAAGGCAAGAAACGACAGGGTGTTTAATGGACTCTATAAGTCATTCACTTCAATTGCGGGTGAAATAATTGCTTCATCTTTCACGTGGATTAAGCATAGAAGCAATTTGGGTTGTATTTGGGCGGTGTGGAGTTGTTGTCCATTTTCTTAATTTTCTTTGTCTTTTTTCTCATGTAACTTTGTCTTGCATCCTTGCTTAGTTTCTTGCTAAGCTTGGATCTCTTTTTAATACATATTTGCCGTTTCCAAAAAATAAATTCTAACATATAAATGTTCAGTTTAACAATGATTATATAATTGTACCTTCCTCGATCATTTTAATCTACATATTAGAATATATTTTATTGTTGACATTCATTAGAAAATGTGTTTTGAAATTGTCATGCTGAAAAAATATTTCGTATAGTAAACATTATATAATGTTAAATTTTGTGTCACAAACGTATATGAATTTAAGTCAAACAATGTAAACGTACTAGAATTCCTTAAAATAAATTTCACTAACTATCAAATTCTAATTGTTTATACTTTTATTCTCTACATTTCAAAGTATTTACTTGAGAAATTGGTTTTTAAATGATTCATCCTTAGTTATTTATTGTTTCTCATTACAATGCGTGAGATACAGATACCTTGTTCAAATTTATAGTTGTGGAAATCTTGATTTTAAAATGGATGTGAAAGAGATGACATGAGAACGAAAATGATACAATTCCAAGTTAATTAATTACTCTGTTCTTCCATCAAAGGTTTTTTCTGTTAAACATTATATATACGTGTATCAGTTAGATAATTAGAATTTATTAACACACACATATATATATATAGATATAGATATATATAAAGATTTATGACAAATAATTCGCAGGTTTTATTGATCAAATTAAGTACAAATGTTGAATTTCATCACCCCTAACTAAAAATTAAACTGGTTTCAATTCCCTTGTAATGTACAATATTTAATACGTAGATGACAAGTTGCTATGACATGATAGTATTTGAATCCCACACAACGATCATAAATGATTTATAAAACAATTGGAATATTATTATTCGGAGAAGAGTCAAGTGTGAAACCACCAGCGGTATTTTTTATGCAAATATTCTGAATCATTTAGTACGATTCGCCATGACCACCAGCGCCGCCGCCACCACCACCTCCATGAGGACCTTGACCGTGTGCTTCGCCACCACCATGACCGTATGGAGCAGCTGCAGGAACTAAGATTGGCTTCTTCTTTTTCTTAGCCAAGCAGAATAGTCCGGCGGCTAAGAATGCTAGGACAAACACACCTCCTAGCGATGCACACACTGCAATGACAACGGTGTGGTCTTTACCACCGCCTCCTGACGGTGGCGGTGTCAAGATGTTACCGGATGGCGGGACAGCGTTGAAAGGCTGTGGAGGTGGGACTACAGGTCCGTATGGTAGAGGTGGTTGTGCTTTAGGAGGCCAAGGGCCCGGAGTATAACCACCAGGTGGATATGCAGAAGGTGTTGGTGGTTTTGATCCCTTAGGCGGATAAGCATGTCCACCAGGGGATGGTGGTTTTGATCCCTTGGGCGGATAAGCATGTCCACCAGGGGATGGTGGTTTTGATCCCTTGGGTGGATAAGCATGTCCACCAGGGGATGGTGGTTTTGATCCTTTAGGTGGAGAAGCAGGTCCACCAGGGGTTGGTGGCTTTGACTCTTTAGGTGGACTAGCTGGTGTACTTGGCTTTGGAGGTTTTGGACCCTTAGGCGGGTAAGCTGGACCATGCGGCGGATGGGATGGTTTTGGTGGAGAGGCTTTAGGAGGGTAAGCCGGTGCCTCAGGGGTTGGAGATGGTGGTGTCTTCCCATGATGATGTCCTGGCTTTGGTGGTGGAGGAGGACATGGAACCGGTGGAGGTGGTGGTGGTGGACATGCAGGTGTTGGTGGTGGAGGAGGAGGTGGAGGTGGTGGTGGTGGGGGAGGAGGACATGCAGGTGTTGGCGGTGGTGGCGGAGGAGGACATGCGGGTGTTGGCGGTGGTGGCGGAGGAGATGAGTAAGGATAAGCCATTGTTAGCTTCCTTGAGCCCGCCATCTTGATAATCTTGTTTGGTGATACAAAATGTAAGAAGTAACCACTTTATATATATGTGGAGTGGAGTCAATGATTCTTCTTGTGTTGAATATACGTTATGTCCAAAACATGTATTATATAAACACACACACACACACACATATATATATATATATATATATATATATATATATATATATATTATGATAATAGATATTACATGTTATTTCAATATATATTATATAAAATGTTAACAGCATTACATATAATATTATAGATAGTGTGGAAGAAAGACAACTCTGGCTAACTACTACTACTACTTACTGTCATGATCAACGAAATACAACTGGGATAATAATTAAGTTCATGCACTTCCCTTGAAAAGGGCTTTGGCCCAAAACCCATGTGACCCGACCCGAAATATATTTACAATATATGATATATAAATGCTTGACAGCCGTCACATTTTAATTTTGGTTAGTGGATCGTGGAGTAGGTAGATTTGAATGGCCTATTAGAGTAGACTTGCAATTTTTTAAACTACAAAAACATGTTTGCTTTTATGTCTTTTATGTCGTGTTTCGATATTTTGGAGCCTAATTATTTCGAGTAGTTATACGATTTAGCAATATATATATATATGTGTGTGTGTGTGTATGATGGCAGCGGCACGAAAATGCTACGAGGTGGGGTTGCTTTGATCAATCTATAAATTGTCAAAGTGTCAATTTTATAAGATTTTATTCATTCATTCTTAAATAGAATTTCGGTTTTAATTAAATGGAGACAATTATATTAGGGTAATTGAATTAAACGCAAGTTATTGTATATAATAAGAAATATTTTTATAAAGTTTAGTGTATACACCGGCAATCAAAAATATATTTAATGAAAAAATTATAAAAGGTTGATTGTATTGTTTCTTTAAAAGTTAGTTATATACCACGTAACAACGATAACTAAGACAATTTTAAAATTAGAAAAATTGATTATATATAAATTCATTATAGAAATAAATACTCTACAATGTCAGATTAATAATGATAGATTCTTAACTGTTCTTAAACAAGTAAAACTTGTTATAACATAAGATTTTGTTTTAAAAGCGGTAATTACAAGTGTTTTTATGAATCTAATTTCCATCTTTAAGATAATTAAATTAGTGTATAAAGTTACATGTATTTTTATGAAAAGTTATTGGTCAAAGTTTGTTAAAATTATTGAAGTTTTGCAATTGGGCAACTAGGAGAAAAGGTAAAGCGATAATCCATACCCTACCAACCTGGCTTCCTAGTGATTTGGATTTTGTAAATCACCCTACCATTCATTTCTCTTATTATTATTATAATATAATTCATAATACTTATTAAAAATAATATATGTTAATTGAAATATTATTCGGTTTTTTAACAATTTGTATTCTGTGTTACCGATTACTTTTATAAGAGCATGGGGAGTGGGTGAAGCGTTGGTGCGGCATGCTTAGGTGGAGCAACGGTACCGGGGCAAACACCACCCCGCCTCCAACGGTACCGAGCAGAAGCATCAACCCTCGGCATTTGAATGCTGCGTATGGGGGGCGACGAATTAAACCTCCAACGGTCATTTGACCGTCTGATAATTAAAAAAAAAAAAAAATTTTACTTTTTTACTTTATATAAATTACACCATTTTATACCATTTTACCTACACCAAATCCAAAACTCTCTCATTCTTCTTCTCATTCTTCTACTTTATTCTTTTATTTTTCATCATTGAGATGGATTCATCTTCAAACACTCCAAACTCATCTCGTTCAAAATCCCGTCAACCAAGTTCATCTTTTAACCCATTCCGTCTTGATACGGCACATCAAATGTATGTACCGAACCCGATGTTTGCTCCACCTCAACTATTCAACCCTCAATACGGAATGGGATACCCTCATCTTCCAATCCAAAACCCAAACATCCCGACTCAAGTAGCGTACAACGAGTTTAGATACGAGACCCAATCGGTTCCCGAGACCCAAGACGAAGCCGGTCTTGAAGCCATACCGGACACCATGGTCGAGACCCAACCCGAGGTCGAGACCCAACCCGAAACCGACGCCCAAGGAGGTTCGCGACGCTCTCAAGTGGCTAAAAAAGGACAAGAACCCAACACCAAGTGGACTCCCGAGGAGGAGGTGGCTTTGGCTAAAGGTCGATATTTCCGAAGATAACCAAGTTGGGAACTCTCAAAAAAATGCTTCATTTTGGAGTCGTGTTGTGGATTACTTCCACAAAGAAACGGGAAAAATGCACCGCACCAACCACCAACTCAATTCCAAATGGAAAACTTTGAACAAGCAAGTTGGCGCCTTCAACGCGATCTACAATAATTTGTTGATGAGCCGGAGGAGTGGACAAAGTGATGCGGACATCAAGAAAAACGCCTATATACAATATAGGCAAATTTACAAGAGTAACTTTGTCCTCGAACACGCTTGGGACATCCTTCGAGTTGCACCAAAATGGGCTCCCGTTCCACCACCACCATCAAGCCATGGTTCAAGCAAAAGAACCAAGACGTCCGACTCCAACACTTTCTCGGACGCTCAAGCACACCACCTCGACGAAGAAACCGAAGACGAAAACGAGGTAGAATTTTTTGAACCGGAACGCCCGGTTGGAAAAAAGAAAGGAAAACGGACGACTTCTTCCACCTCGACCGGGGTTTCATCGGAAAATTTTAACCAACTATTGAAGGATCTCGGCGGCTTTCGAAGTTCAATGGATGAGTACAACACGAGGCTTCTCGAACAAAACGAACGGAAGCTTCGTTTGCAAGAAGAAAAAGAACTCCGCAAGGCGTCACAATTTTTAAAACAATCGGACGAAGGTTTGGAAGGCGAGGATCTCGAGATTGTTCAACGAGCAAAGGATGCCATTCGGAAAAAATATGGACTAAAAAAGTGAACCGTTGATGTATTTTTTTTATTTAGTCGTAATGTCGTTCTATGTTTTATTTAATCGTATTTTTAGCTATGTACTTTTTTTATTTTAATGAAAAAGAAGTTATTTATATTATTTTAATTTTTATTATATAAATATTTATTTCTATTTCGTATAATAATATTAATAAATAATAATTAAAAAAATATAATTAATTTAAAAATAAAAAAAGTTTGAAGTGTGCGAAGCGTGGGTAGTACTGGCATTGAAGCATGCCTGAAGCATGGATGGGGTTTGCTGATGTGGAGCTGATGTGGCGTTGATGTGAAGCTGAAGCATGGGAAGCATGGGGCATGTACTCCCCATGCTCTAACAGATAAATGGTTATTTTTTTATTATAATGGAAAAGATGAATTAGGAGTACTTTTTGGTTGTTTTCACTCTTAATTAAAAGCAGTTATGAAAATGTACTTTTTATTTAATTTAGGGTAAAATTTCATAGTTACATGAAGTTATTTGGAATTACATGTTAAAATAAACAAAATATATAATAATAAGTTTTTAATTACTAAGTTTTAATGAGTACACAGTAAAATCTTTGGTACCACATTAGAACAACTGGGGAAGCGATGTAACCATATAACTACTTGGCAATAACACTATGTTTTATTTTATATATATATATATATATATATATATATATATATATATATATATATATATATATATATATATATATATATATATATATATATATATATAGGGAGAGGATCCGGTAAAAAGAAATTTATTCTACAAAGAGTAAGGAGAAATCCTGACCCTTAGATCAATTGAAAGTCAACATTAAAAAGTCAAAAAGAAAATAAAAAAACAGGAATTAAATAAAATACAAAAGGGTATATTAGTAAAAGTAAAAAAAACGTGGTTAGTTACTTCACCTGCACAGAACCGACTTTTTCTTAATCCCCTCCCCCCCACCCTGTTCTTCTTCTCCGATCTACTACTCCGATCAAAACCAAAAAAAAGAACCCCCCGATGCACAATTAAAAACCAACACAAAACCCAAAAATCTTGATGTACAACCAAAAAAACCTGGATGCACGAATCTGAAAGTAATGATGCACTGTTAAAACCAACCATTTATAATCGAAACCTTCTATCTGCAATAGATTTGTTCTTCATATGCTTATTTATATCACAAAATTGAAACCTCAGTACTTATAAACTTGATTCACATACTACCTTTGATTCACATACTACAAATGATGCATAAAGTACAGCTATTTTGATGCATAACATGTGTATCAGATGCACAAATCCGATCTCAAAAGGGCGATTGTGGTGCACCGGCGGGGGTGGTGCAGACCCGGTAGTGATGCAGATGCGGTAATGGAGCAGCGCCAGTGGTCTGTCTAAGTTTTCGAGATGATTCTGCCGTGGTTGTGGTGAAAAACACTATTAGGGTTTGCGACTTCACAGGGCGGCGGAAGGATGCAGCGGCGACTTCACAGGGCGGCGGCGGATGCATAAACGGTGGCCACTTCACAACAGTATACGGCGACAGCGACGTCGACGCCACTAAATCGAGTGTTCCAGAGTCGACCCTGGTTCGGATGGAAGACATTCGACACTGGTTCGGATGGAAGACGGTCAACACTGGTTCAGATGCACATACCATCGGCGGCAGGGTCGCGACATCACCGACGGGGGTCGCTCCACCGGAGGCGATACGGTGGTGGCTTCACCAGGGTAGAGGCTTCGATGGTGGCGACTGTAATTCTCTGTTATCTAGGATTTTAAACTAAATGAGGAAAATAGTTAATATGAAACGTGAAAAGAACGTGGGAGAGATATATATTTAAGAATTACCTATTTTACCCTTCTGTCAGTTTTGCCACGTGTCACCTATATATTCCTCCTTACCCTTTTTATTTTAATTTTCTTTTTATTTGATCCTGATTATATATATATATATATATATATAGTGAATGGATCAACATAGAACCATGTCCTGATTAATTTAAATGGCCGAGATTAAAAGATAAATTTTATATTAAAAAACAAAACTGACACACTTTATTAATATAGAAAAGGGTAGTTTGGGAATCTTCAAAGAAAATAAGTGCATCATCACTGTCATTGTTCTCACCCATCCATCTTCTTTCATCTCTAATATTCTCTCTTGCACCTATTTTTTTCTTTGTCTTCACTCTCTATTATTTTCTCAACCAAGTAAACTTTTGGCAATCTCCTCACCGACTTACCCATCTCCGGCCGAACTGCATGACGCAAGCAAGCATCCCTCTCCATGGATTTGAAGTCGTTTGGTCTTTTGAAGTCGACGTTTAACTCATTGTAAACTGCAACCACGCACCACCGACTCAGACGACATTTGTATGGACGGCTTCGTCAATATATGCAAAATGTATCACCGTGCTCTGTACTCGTCAGGTTTGTTTTCTTTGTTTCAGATCTATAAAGTGTAGGTTCGATCATGGTTATCAAGTTGACCACCACACTATGCATCCTCGAGTCAAGAGATCCTATTTATTTAGATCTAATAAGAAATCACATGGTTATTATGGAGGTGCAGTTAGATGAAGGAAAAAAAGTGGGATATGTGAAAATGCAAATGTAAATCGGGAGGTCATTTTCATGTGGGTTTTATTTCCAGGTAGTTCTTGTTTGCATTTTCATTTTTACTAAGCTGTATATTCATTTAATAAGAACAGAATAATGTATCATCTTTGTTTTTTGCATTTTCAGTGATGTATATTGGTACTTAATTTGGATAAGGCAGTGATTTAGATAAGGCAATAATTCGCTCGAAAGGAAACAATCTCATTTGGAAATTGGTCACAAGAGTCGCTGGGTACTTAATTTGGAAGGATCAGAACGACCTAGTATTCTTAAATGCTAAATCCAAGGTCAAAGGCATTTTGGTTGACACACAACTACTTTTATTCCAATGGATAAAATCGAGAGCAACGAAAGCAAATTACATTCTTTGGCAAGATTGGATCTTAAACCCGGCTGGAGTTGTTATCAAGAATTAAATATTCTTAGTATTTTGGCATTGTGTTTTTTTAGTTAGTATAGTTTTTGGAGTGGTTCCGTAAGCTAAATGGCTTAGTATTTTTTGGATAGCCGGGGATTATAGGGATATTCCATTTTCACTACTGGTGAAATGGTATATCCTTAATTGTAAATCTACGGCTTGATCTTATGTAAATCTCGACATATATGACTTAATACAACATCTGCCTTTCAAAAAAAATATTGGTATTTGCATTTTGATTATGTATCATATTGGTTTAAACATATAAATGATGCAAATTTAAAAACACGAAATGAATTTTCATGTGGGTTTCATTTCAGATTGTACTTAAGTTGCTTTTGCATTTTCATATTATAGTTTGTTTGCATTTAATCTGGGTTTCATTTCCAGTTAGTTATTTAGTTTATTTGCATTTCATCTGGGTTTTATTTAATATTGTACAGATAAATGAACATGCAAATTTCATTGAAAAGTGCATTTTGATTATTGTGTTCAACTGTTTCTTATGATATTGAAAAGTGTTGTGAATGGAATTTGCATTTTTGGGTTTGAATATGTAAATTTGCATCTTGGGCTGTATTTTGCCTTAAATCAGATTGTGAAATGTAGATAAGAGTTGTTTGTTTGCATTTTCATTTGCTAATTTAGTGACGTACTGGAATTCATTTGCATTTTGAGTTTTTGGTTTTTGCATTTTGCATTTTGAAAGCATCTGCATGACCAACATCTTTAATATTTGCATTTTTGGTTTTTTTGCATTTTCGGTATTTGCATTTTCAAAACAAAAAAAATCAGAAAGCATGGCAAGCCTACTCTTGAATTAAAGAGGATTTCAAAACGAGTTGAATGGTATAATTTTCTTACTTATATTTTTAAAAACGAAGGAATTACAGCCGATTTAAGAAATGATGGGTGGGTTTTTTTTTTTAAAGGAATGGCTGGAGAATTGGTGGAGGTGCCGCGTGGGTTTTGTATGCAAAAGTTGATTTCTAGTTCTGTCTTTATATGAAAGTGCCATGTGTCAAAAGCTAAGATTGTTCTTTAGGTTCTATATTTAAGAAGGGTTCTATGTGTATCCTAACTATATATATATATATATATATATATATATATATATATATATATATATATATATATATATATATATATATATGAATTGGGTTCAAGTAAAAAAAGAGTTAGGATACTAAATGTAAGGAGGATTGTGAGAATGACACTTGGCATTTTTAATTAAAGGGTATTATGGGTAACTCATAAAATTTTTCTCTCTCTATTTTGTAACCAAACCCCACGTCGCACCCACATCCCCTTCTTGCTAATTACGGCTGAGCAAACCCTAGGACCTCATCCACCTCTTGATTCCCAACAACCTCCACCGATCCTTTCGTCACCGTCACCTGCTACATCCCACCGCCACCGTCACCGGCTACATCCCACCGGCTTTTCTTATCGGACTAGCATCCAACCGCTCACAACCCACATATGTTGGTGACTAACCCAGATCTGGAAGATTCTATCGATGGTGTACTGTGCCTCCATCCATCGACGTCACCATTGGCGACAACCTACGTCGGTGACCACCTGCCTCCATCGGTGCATCTATCGGCGGCCACCTTCGTCGCCTTCATCGACGCCACCATTGCAGTCTTTCGCTTCAGATATGCTATTGCCGACATCCACCGCCTCGTATGAAGCCCTTCGCCGCCTCTGTGAAGTTTCCGACCACCACCGCCTCAAGAAAATCAACATCTGATGATCCTGCAACCGTTGGTTTGTGCATCGCCGACCACCGCCGCCGCTGCATCACCACCGCCGTCGCCGTTCATCCTTGTTTGTGCATCAGCTTACCCTTAAATATGTATTCTTTTATTTTTGTGCATCAAATGGTTGTACTTTGTGCATAGGATGTAATCTGTAAATCAATGGACATATTCTGTGCATTAAATGGATGTTTTTTGTGCATAAGATGGTTGTAAATGTGCATCAGTCTTGACCGACGGGAACATGGTGGTGGTTAACGTTTTTCTCTGTTTTTTATTTTTGTTTTTTAAATTTACCATATTACCCTTTTTTATAGTTTTAATTCCGAATTTTTGGTGAATTTTATGACTTTTTTGTTTGACTTTTGAAGAGATTCTATGGTTGAGATCCTCTCCTTACATTTAGTACCATAAGATTTTTTGTACTATATCCCTACCATATATATATATATATATATATATATATATATATATATATATATAGATGATTATCACCTCCATCATATCATATCCTTGGCTCCTCCACCAACTCCATGACTTGCAAACCAAAAGATAAATGAAAAAAATGTGGCGGCTTTCAATATAAATTAATTTTATTCCTGGAATTAAATAAATTATGAAGAAGACGAATTTCACCGGCAGTTTGCAAAGAAAACGAACATTTTTTTCACTTAACTTTTATATTAAATCGTTTATATCAATGTTTGCTTAATTAAAGATGTGACGGTTTTTAATAATCTTATTTAACAGATGTTCGTTGCTAAAATAAAAAAGTTTACTAAAGTTTTTCTAATAGAAGATACGTCGTCAGTTTCAATGGATTTAATGCATTTTGATAAAAATCCATTAAGATACGTCCCTATTTTTTTAAAACTAAAATATTTAACAAACGCTAAAATATTAAATTATGAAAATTATATCAAATTAATGACAAATATATATATATATATATATATATATATATATATATATATATATAATATTAACTAGCTAGATATTTTTGTTTAGTTATTTATAATAATATCATGTTTAATAAAATATATTATAACATTCATAGAATATATATATGCGAATAAAATAAGGATTATAGGATGATAAATGATAATTTTCCAGCCACGCCATGTGCAAAATAGAGCGGATTTGGTGCCAAATTTTCCTTTACAATTTTCTTGGATAGGACCAATGTTAGGTAGTTTTATTACCGTTGTATTAGACACTGAATAAATTTTTTTTGATGTATGGTTTAGTTTTAAAAAATAATATAATAATATAATAATAATAAATAATAAACAGTTAGATACTTAGAATAAAAGTTTGGGTGACATACGATTTGATTTTAAAACATTATATATATTAATAATATTTATAAAAATATGTTTAATAATTATAAAAACATGAAAAAATAAGAATTTAAATAAATAATAACAAATGACATCAATACCCAAACCAGAGGTGAAATTGTCTACACGAGAGGAGTACATAAACGATATTTAAGGTTTAAAAAAATCATATTAAAGTTAAAATTGAATTCACTTTGACGAAGAAAATTTAAAATTACATTTAACTTTTATCAAAATGCATGATTAAGATTTTATTTTATATAAATCAATTGCGAAGGTTTTAGTGAATTTTATTTGAAATAGTATTTCATCTATATTAGATGATTATCTCCCTTTTCTTGAAAATGTATATTATGTATTATCTTTAGAAACAATTGACAAAATAAAAAATGAAAAATTAAATTTGTCATATTAAATTCTCTTATTTTATTCTCGTAGCTATTGATAACATATATAACTAATTTAATATCCGTACGGTGTTCAAGTATGTAAACTTTAATATTTGGTTTTATTTCTTTAATACCATATCTATTTAATTACATGAAATTTTGAATGCTTATCATTAAGGTTGTCAATTTCTGACCCGACACGAAATACGACCCGAACCGGACACGAAAAAAGTGACACGAACCCGAAATGGGTCAAAACCAGGTCGACATGAAGTTGACACGAAAATAAAAGGGTTGGGTTAGGGTCAACCCGACAACCCGAAGTGACCCGTATAAAGGATAAAACTAAAAATTATAATTTTTTAATACTTAAAATTAAAATTTCAAAAAGGAGATTGTGAATTCAAATGAGGGAGTGACATCTTAGGCAATAAAATCCGAAAAACAAAAGTACAAAACCTTGAAAAGCTAAAAGCTTAAATAAACAATAAAAGATAAAAACCTAAACAATATTACATCATTTTGCTATTTTTTTTACTATTGTTTTGGACTTTTAGTACTTTGACGTTTGTCAACTTGGTAAGATTAAAACCTAAACATTATCATAGTGATGATTTAAATCAAGACCCTTTCGAACCCACCCAACTCGATATTCCTTCTAAGAATACAACGGTAAAAACGAAAAAAACTTGCTTTTTGAAATTGAATAATTTCCTTTAGGTTATTTTAGTTCATGGTTTGTTCACTAGTTACTACTTTTGTATTATAGCTATTAAATTGTATTGATATTCGACATTTTAATTACTAGTTAATAGAGAAAATTGGAAATAGACAAGATATTCGAAAACTTTATGACGAAACCGTACACGAAAACCGAATTTGAAAACCGTAATCGAAAACCGTATTTGAAACCCATAATCGATAACCGTAATTGAAAACTGTACCCGAAACCCGTATTCGAAAACCATAATCGAAAATAAAAAAATACTAGTCAAATTCTTTTGACCGAAATGGGTTGACACGAAACACAACCCGAACCCGACACGAAAAAAAGTGACACGACTCGAACCTGACACGAAAATAAAAGGGTCGAAATTGGGTCGACACGAAACTGACCCGAACCCGAACAATTCGAACCCAGTAATACGAACCCGACCCAAATTGCCAACCTTACTTATCATAGAGCAATGACTATAAATAAAAAACAAAAAAGAAGATATAATTTATTCTATTACATATACCTAAAACATTTACTAATAGATAATAGAGTTAATTGTACAAATGGTCCTTAAACTTGGTCAAATCTGCCGTTTTGGTCCTTTCAAAGTTAAAGTGGTACAGTTGGTCCTTTATGAAGCATTTTGTAGCCAATTTGGTCCTTTTTAATGTTGACCGTTGGTCAACTCCGTTAAACAAGGGTAAAATGACATTTTTACCCCTTTGGTTTAATTTTATTATTTTTATTTATAATTTTACTTATTTTATATATTAATTATGAATTATTAATATATAAATTAAATATAGTCTTATTTTATTAAATAAAAAAAATATATATCTCCCTTTTACAATCACACACAGCCTCTCTCTCACACTCTCTCTCACTCTCCCTCTCTCTCTCCCTCTCGCAGATACTCCGCCGCCGTCTCCATCAACGGCCACCACCGCCGCTACGCACCTAATATAGCCCATGCTCCTTCCACGCACCTCGTTGCCCTCCCCTGTCTCTCTCTCTCCACCACACATTCAAACAAACCACCATGTCCACCACTGCCGCTGTCTCCATCAAGGGCCACCACCACCACCACGCACCTACTACAGCCACACTCCAACATCGACACCCAAACACACAGACACAAATAAACCCTAGATCTAGACTATAAACTTTAGCCATCGACTCAACCGTCAGATCTCTCTCTTGTAAACCTAACCGCGACCGTAAACCATAGCCAACAACCACTACAGAAACCCCAAGTCACCGTCGGCTCCTTCTCTCTCCACCATCGACGCAAACACTAGATCGATAGTCAAATCGTTTTAAAACCCTAGAGATCAATGAAGATGAGGCGGAGGCGGCGGTTGTGGGTGAAAACCCTGATACGAATGTGTGTGGTTTGAAAACCCTAAAGGTAAGATGAGGCGGCGGCGGCGGGTGTAAACCCTAAACGAATGTGTGGCTTGAAAACCCTAGATCTTTTGCTTTTTCTTTAGATCTGAAGGTCTGCATTTGGGTGTATGTATCTGGGCATTTTTTTGTTTGAAGTTTGGTGGTTGCCGGCGAGAAGAGAGAGAGAGAGAGAGAGAGAGAGAGAGAGAGAGAGTGGTGTACGGTTGGTGTACGATGGTGGCGGTAGTGAGCGTATTAGAGAGAGAAAGAAACAGTGAGGGAGAGAGAGTGGTGTACGGTTGTTGTTGGTGGTTGCCGGCGAGAAAACAGACGGTTGTTGATGGTGTACGGTGGTGGCTGTAGTGAGGGTAGAGAGAGAGAGAGTAAGAAACAGTGGGTAGAGAGAGAGAGAGTAAACCTTGCATTTCATCTAATAAAATAAGACTATATTTAATTTATATATTAATAATTCATAATTAATATATAAAATAAGTAAAATTATAAATAAAAATAACAAAATTAAACCAAAGGGGTAAAAATGTCATTTTACCCTTGTTTAACGGAGTTGACCAACGGTCAACGTTAAAAAGGACCAAATTGGCTACAAAATGCTTCATAAAGGACCAACTGTACCACTTTAACTTTGAAAGGACCAAAACGGCAGATTTAACCAAGTTTAAGGACCATTTGTACAATTAACTCTAGATAATATGATACTGAGAAGTGAGAATATGCAATAAACAAAAAGTGTTCTTTCAAAAAACACAAAACTAATATAGCATCTTATATTTTTTTAGTTGCTCGAGTATTATTTGTTTGAAAGTAATTTTGATTAAATGACTTAAATCCATTTAATCACCGAAGCATGCTTGATATGATAACATATATAATTTATTTATTCTTTATCTTTATTTTATCTTTTAATTTGACTCTAATTCTGATATAAATAATTATAAAACCTTTAATGAAGAATATATGAAAAAGTTTCATAGAATTTTCAGATATTCTCAAGTAATTTTTTTTTTCTAACAATTCATTAAAAAATGGCGCTAAACTCCTAAGAATATATTTTGCAAAACTTTCCAATAAATACGAACAAACATTGATCCCTAAAAACGAATTTCTAATTTTAAGTTAATTTCAAAAATTATATTAATAAATTACATACAATAAAAATGCTTTAAAAAAATAGGTCCTTGTGAGACCTTTGTAATTTTTGAAGTGTTGGTCGTCAAGTAAGTTCAAGTTTTTCGAAAAAGAAATTAAAAAGTTGAGGAAGGAGTTGGCTGAACTGGAGCTCAAGGCAGAGGAGTTGGAAATTGATACTACTCAAAAACTACATTGGATTGAATTGAAAAAAGAAATATTGGAAAAAGAAAAGATAAATAAAGACATGTTAAGGCAAAAAGCTAGGATAAAGTGGGATGCAGAAGGAGAGGAAAATACCAGATTCTTTCATGGCTCGGTAAAGAAAAGAAGAAGGGCAAACAACATTTTGGGTTTGATGATTGATGGTGTGTGGCAAGAAGATGTTAACAATTTAAAGTCAGCAGCTGAGAACCATTTTAAATTGTTCTACAAGGGTACAACCAGTTCGAAGCTAAAGTTGAACACAGATAGATTTAAAAAGCTCAGCGATGATGAAAAACTATTTTTGGAAGCCAGGTTTACAGAAACAGAGATACGGCAGGCAGTGGATTCGTGTGGTAGTAACAAAGCACCAGGGCCAGAGGGTTTCAATTTTTGCTTCATAAAACACTTTTGGGTTCTCATTAAGAACGATTTGATGTTGGCACTAGACTGGTTTTGGGAACATAACCGGATCTCCAACGGGTGTAATTCTTCTTTCATCACTCTTGTACCAAAAGTGGCTGATCCCCTTTCTTTCAACGACTTTAGACCTATTAATCTTATTGGCTGCTTCTATAAGATCTTGTCTAAAATCCTGTCGTTCAGGTTAAAAAAAGTGATCTGTAAGTTAGTTTCTAATGTCCAGTCGGCATTCCTAAAAGATAGATCGATTTTGGATGGAATCTTGATCTGTAGTGAAGTAATTAAAGAAGTCAAAAGAAAGAAAACAAAAGGTATGTTACTTAAGTTAGACTTTGAGAAAGCGTACGATAGCCTTAATTGGAACTTTTTGTTCGAAATTCTATCTCATATGGGGTTTGGTTCTAAATGGGTTCTTTGGTTAAAGAGCTGCTTAGAGTCGGCACAAGTATCAGTTCTATTAAACGGCTCGCCAACTGGTCAGTTCAAAGCGGAAAGAGGAATTAGACAGGGAGACCCAATTGCACCGTATTTGTTTCTGTTAGCTGCTTAGGGCCTTAACGTGCTGTTACAGGATGCAATTGAGAAAGATCTATTCAAGGGTCTAGAGATTGGGGTTAATAAGGTTATGGTGTCACACTTACAATATGCAGACGATACTATATTGTTTGGGATTTGGTCGAAAAATAATCTTAAAGCGGTGAGCTCAATTCTCAAATGCTGATCGATGTGGTCAGGTCTCAAAATAAACTGGGGCAAGAGTTGTTTGGTAGGCTTCGGGGTGAGTAATGAGGATCAGCAAGATTTTGCATCTTTTTTAGGGTGCAAAACAGGGGTCAACAGTTCTAATTATCTTGGAGTTCCTATTAACGCTTCAATGAAAAGAAAAGAAAACTGGGGAAAAGTGATTTCCAAATTTGATCAAAAGCTTAATGCTTGGAAAGCCGGCTCTCTTTCTTTTGGTGGTCGCCTAACACTCATCAAAGCAGTGCTAACCAGCTTGCCCATCTACTACTTCTCGGTGTTTCGTGCTCCCAACAGTATCCTTAAAATTCTAGATAAAATTAGAAGGTCTTTTTTCTAGGGGGGGGGGGGGGGGTGGTTTAGTTCTAACTCAAAAATTGCTTGGGTTGCTTGGGATACTGTTACTAAATCAATGGATAAGGGTGGGTTAGAGGTGGGAAATTCAAATGCTTTTAATATAAGTTTATTAGCAAAATGGTGGTGGAGGTTTGTAAATGAAAAGAGTTCTTTTTGGGTCAAAATCATTACTAGTATTTACGGCTCCAATGGTGGTCTTGTAGTCAATTCTTCTAAAAAGTGGTCGGGAATGTGGGGTGATATAATAAAAGTGGGATTAGAATTTCAAAAGATTGGTATAAACCTTCAATCACAATTTAATTGCATTGTGGGAAATGGGAAAAACACTTTATTTTGGGTAGACAATTGGGTTGGGGAAAACTCATTGGAGTCTTCTTTCCCAAGAGTTTTTAAAAAGTTTGGTTTGTCAAACTCGATGGTTTGTCAAATGGGAGAATGGAACGGAAATGATTGGAGCTGGAAAGTCGGTAATTTGAATCAGGTTACAGGTAGAGTTAAAGCGGAATTTGAAGGCCTTTTGGAATTAATCAACAAGGTTACGTTGCAAAAGGAAGTTAAAGATAGCTGGAGTTGTAACTTTTCAGAAGATGGAAGATTCACAGTCAAATCTTGCAGACAGCTTATTGAAGAATTTTCTAACTCTGTGCAAGAGCCGAAGACGTTTTGGTCATCTTTAATCCCTAAAAAAATTTGTGTTTTCTCATGGAGAGTGGAAAAACAAAGACTTCATGTTAGAACAAAGTTAGTGGAAAGAGGAGTTGATGTTCCTTCCATTCTTTGTCCCTGGTGCGAGGATCAGATTGAAACAGTTAATCATGCCATTTTTTATTGTAAAAAAATTGTTAAGGTTTAGGAAGATATTCATAATTGGTGGGGAGTGAAATTTTCAGGAGGGAGTTCTTTTGCTATGCTAGAAAATATGGTTGGTGCTTCAATCCCCAGCTCATCAATTAGTGTCTGGAAGCTGGTTATAAGATCGACGGCGTACGTGATTTGGAGTTTAAGGAATGAGAACTTATTTGGTAAAGAGAAGGTAAATCTGTGGGCTGCACCTTTTAAAGTTAAAATCCTTTTATTTCAATGGTTAAAAGCAAGAGGTAAGAAAGGGACAAACATTTCTTGGTTCGATTGGCTCACGGGTCCATCAGCGGTGAAGATTGTTGGAGAATAGCAGCTATTGATCCTGTTTTTTCTCTTCATTCTGCATATTTGTGGTCTTCTGTTAGCGTTGTAATTCTATTTTGGTGGGTGTTAGTTTGGTAAATGCTTACAAGTAAGTGGCATTTACAAAGTTAACACTCTAACTGTGTACATGTATCCCATCCCTCATGGGAGTTATTCTTATGATATCAAAGTTCTATTGCCTTGCAAAAAAAACATACGGATTTTTCTTCTATGGGAAAACTCTGTTTTTTAACTTTTATGTATTTTTTTAGCTAATTATGTCCATTTTTTTTTCATAGTAATAAAAGAATTTCTTTGTCGTTTGAATTTTAACCTTTTACCAAAATTTGCTCTCCAACTTGTAGATTTGTTTCGAAACGTGAACGTAAAACAACTTCAATTGTTTGTCACAACTCGCATTGATTGATTGAATCACTGGGGTGTGGAAGAGTTTATAACCAATCAATCAAGGTTGAGAGGTGTAAAAATAACTAGTTGTGACAACTCTTATTAATTGATAAAGCCATTGTTTCTAATTCTACATCATGATTTTGCATTTGGTACGTCATTCATGATTTTTGTGTTGAATATTCGTAAGTTTCCTTAGGATCGATTATTATATTAAGATTGGTAATTTGATATGGATTATTCTTCTAATCTTCTTCGTCGGTTTTTGTATATTTGATACAAGAAGTGGATTAGTCTTCTGGGTTTGTCTCTTTAAATACCAACATGTACAAAATAAAAAAAACTCCAAAATAATGGATGTTTCCCCATTATCTATATAATCAATTCTTCAATAAAAATAACTATTCATTATAATTTTAAATTTTAGCCCTCAAGTTTATCTATTTTCATTATACACTCTTAACCAATTTTCAATTTTAACCCTTAAATTTATTTATTTTATTATACACTCATCAATTCTTCAACAAAAATAACTATTCATTATAATTTTAAATTTTAGCCCTCAAGTTTATCTATTTTCATTATGCACTCTTAACCAATTTTCAATTTTAACCCTTAAATTTATTTATTTTATTATACACTCATAACTCAAATAAATCACTACTCATATTAATTTTTAATTTTAACCCTCAAAATTTTGTATTATACACCTTTAAGTTTATATAAATTACATTTGATCTAATACAACTATTTACTATTATTTACAAATTAAATAGTCTTTAGCTTTTCTCTCCCACTTTAAGTTTAAGGGTTCAATTACTGTTATACATCATTTCAATTTTTCAATTCAACACTTAATAATTTTTCACTTTTTACGCTTCAGTTTGTGTATGTTACTTTTGATCTTATAATGTAACAGCTAATGTATCCACTTGTACATAATGTAATCAGCAAATACAGTGGATACATGTTAACCTAAGTTTTTTCTACGCATTCTAACTTTGAACAACCATCTTATATATTATATTTTGTATAAATTAAATTACTAAGAAAATGATTGTTTGAATATCACCCAACGCAACGCGTGGGCTGGATATACCTTGTTATTGTTCAATTGCTATATATGAGTTGGTATATGTAGAAAGTTGGAACATCTCATATTTCTTGAATAAAAGCGAATACAAGTTATAAAGAGTTTAACACTCTTTTTTTTTTGAACAGCAAGAAAGAGATGGAAAGACGAAGAGCTTCAGCATTGCCATCATCCTAACCAACAACCTCGAAGATTTTATTACCAAACTAGCAAGATGCTAGCATAAGAACTTACAAAGTACAATAACCAAGCAAAACCACCAAAGAACTATAAAGGGTTTAACACTCTTAGGTTTAAATGTATGAATAACATATTTGACTATATATTGACATAACATTTGTAGTATTTATAGCAAGTTCCTTAAGTTGTAATTTCATTATTTTAGGAGTTCCTTTTTTAGTTTTTGTCCTGGGCCTTAGAAATGACCAGGGTTCTAAAAAACGCGCCATGGAAGCACCGTGGCGGCGCCAAGGCGTGAGGCGCGACTCCGCCGTTAAGAAATAGCCCTTGGCGACGAGGTTAGGCGTGGCGTAAGACAAGGCGGCATAAGGCGCGCCTTTACGCGCCATATGGCGAGTTTTTTAAGGCGTGGCGCCCCAAAAACATTTTTTTTATAAAAAAATTGACTTTTTTTATATACATTTTGTGGTCGCGTGTTTTGAACTTCTATAAAATTGTATTTTGTAATTTATATATGTTACTTTGCCCCTAATTTGTGTAATTTTGTGTAATTTGTATATTAATAATGATAAATTGGATATAAATATTTATGAAATATATACAAGATTGCCGCCTTAGGTGCCGCCTTAAAAAACGTCATGGCTCGCCATGGCTTCTAAAACTTGAGGCTTGACCTCGCCGCCACGCCACGCCTCACGTTATTTAGAACCTTGGAAATGACTAAGCTAGACCGGCCTTGTATAAATTTTATCAAGATTATTTTTCTTTTTTCTTTCTTTTCTACATATACAAAATAAAATACTCATATATGTGCAAGAAAACAAAAAAACGATCAATACGTAAGACGCAATGACATATTAAATACGAGTGTGAAATCATGCGTATACTAGTTGTACGTTAAAATATACCAAAAGCATTGCCGATGGTTATTGATTTAATGTTATTAATTTCTAAAGATATATAAAAAGACTAAATGAGCTCATTCGATTTATTTAATTGGCCATTTGTGCAAGTACTTAATTGCAGCACATGAGTGGAGAGATATAATGGGGAAAATGGAATAAAATATTATAAATTTGGTTCAGTTGTGTTATTCATATTATTTATTTAAATTAAATATGTTTTTCTCACTTTTTACTTGTTGACAATATATTTTTAGACAGGAAGACGGTTCTCATATGGAATAATAAAGACCTTGTCGGTACTTTACATTATATTGATATTTTTTTACAGGTTATAAAAGATTTGATATAGAGACCTAGCTTAATGAAAAATCCTATTTTATCTATAGTTAGGTTAAGCTGAACTATCATATTACTAAAATCTTATATTATATGTCTAATATTATAAACATATTATTTGACGTACAAATGTTTTTTGATTTATGTTAAGGTGAAAGAAACTTAAATTTTTTTATATTAAAATAGATTTAATATATGTAAAAATTAATGAATTACACCTATTTTAACGTGAATTCTTAATAAAAAAACTATATAGGTTAATATCTTTTTATTATGGGTTAATACTTACTAAAATTATGAAATTGGTATAAAACAAATATTTTCTATTTACGTAGTAATCAATATAACTAATAGGTGTTTCGGGAATCTATGTGTATGTTTGGAAAAAAATTTCGAAGCTTTTGAGAGCTATAGTTTTAGTTATTAGAAAATAAGCTTCATTAGTTTTGTTTTGTTACAGGAGCTTGAGCTTTTATTTAATTTTTAAATAAGATAACAAAAGCTTCAATATAAAAAACTAATTCAAGTAACTTTTAAGAGATGCTGAAAAACTAATTCAAGTAACTTTCAAGAGATGCTGGAAGCTTTTAAACTCCAAATTACATAAATAACCCTTGATTAATTTTATTTCTTATTTAAATGTTTATTTTGATGTCTTTATATGTTTTTACATTTTTAAACTACAGTTACATCTACTTTGCTAAAGACTTTCATACAAGTAAAGCTCCAGCTTCCAGCTCTTAATAAAAGCTACAACTCTAGCTCCTAAAAACTCCAGTCTAGCTCTAGCTTTCAGCTAGTTACGCTAAACATACCCTATATCTATCTATAAGTTGATGTATGACTGACTGCACATACGACTCAGATATGTGATTGAGTAATCTAGATTTAATTTAAAGATGATTTGCACACAAGGTTTTAACGTACAAAACAAAATATATGTGTTTAAACAATACATAGATAAGTAAACATATCACGAATTTATATAGTAAATATACTATAATTATTAAGTATGACTATTATCGTGTACAAATTATATCTCCCATTTAACAATATTATAACTAGGATAGTAAATCCTAGCTTGGCATAAATATGCATGCATGGAAATTGAATCATAATAATTTAATTCATAGATTTTTGAGTAAAATCTCAGAGTTTATTACTCCCTCCGTCCCATTTTTATTGTCCACTTTTAACTTTTTAAAGTATTTCATTTTTAACTTTGACCTTAAATTTTTGTTTGTGTTATATAATATTTGATACAAAATATATGAATGCATTGTGTTTTAAATTTATTTTCATTGATATAATTTTTATCACGTATTATATAACATAAACAAAAATATTTAAGGTCAAAGTTAAAAAAGAAAGACTTTGAAAAGTCAAAACTGGACAATAAAAATGGGACGGAGGTAGTACTACTTTAACCGGTAGAACCACATGTGGATTGGTTTTTCGAACATGTGTAATTATAAGTTATTATATAAAAATCGAATAATCATTTTCTATAACACGTCCAAATAAAATGATCGTTTAATACAATTGTATTTACTAAATGTTGTACTTTATTTAAGCTTGTCGTGATCTTGGACAAATTAACTTCATCTAAATATTATGGATAAATGGTTGCTTGTGGATGATCGAACATTCTTTGTTGAAAGTGATTTTTACCAAAAAGTATATATAAAGTGGAACTTTAGTGGTGTCGATATCAAGTATGCAAAGATAACAATGCCACACATATATAGCCCTATTTATGGTCACTAATATTCATAGACAAAATATCAATAATAATAATAATAATGCTAATATTAAGATTGATGGGAGTCGAGTCGTTGTGGTACGTAGCGCCGATGTGCATGTGGTGATGGTCGTGTCACACACCTCCACGGTTAACAACACAAAGAAGCTGACGTGGTGATGTTGTTTTTTTACTTTTCTCTTTTCTACATATTAATTGATGGTTATGTGGTAGATAGTTCATAGAATTTAACTATAAAAAAATTAATTATTCTTATAAAGAATATGTGTAAATTACTTAATAACAGTTGCTTGCTTAACATTTTGAAGCTATAGGCTCTATCTAAGTTTCAAACTAAAGTTTTACTAGTCAAATTTTATAGAAAGAATATAAATATTCGATCCTTGTTATTTAGATATGGCGTGTGTGTGTGTACGCACACATAACCAAAGTCAACTAAATAAAATCACATCACAAATCAATAACTATTATATTCCTTTGGCAGAATTTCGTATAAACCTTTATAAAAGTGGGTAATTATGTATATATCCTTATAAAACCTAATATTACTTCAATATCCTCCTAAAACCTTAAAACTCTCAAATATACTCAAATTACCATTTTTAATCAATTATTTAATTTTTATATTAATAATTAATTATCTAATCATTTGAAAAATACAAATTTCCAATTATACCCATGACTCAAACTCACGCCCATCTCTATCAAGTATGATAGCAGACAACATCCTAACCCTAAAATCCCAAAATAATTCATCGTGACCTTGATTTGCCAAACCCAAAACCAGTCAGATGTGATTTTTGAAAGCTTATAGCCATGTCGATACAGTGAGATTCAACAAATTCTTGAACCCTAAAAGGATTCAGAAAGTAATCTGCAGAGGGGCTGATTTCTTTGATACAATTCTTAATGAGCACACGTTTAAGGAAATCATCCTGGAAATTGTGTAAAAGAAAGTGAGTTAAAATTAATTTCAAGAATGTTTCTTTTTGTGTAAAGCTCAGATCTTTGCTAAAACCAAGAAGATAAACTTGCCACAACTTCCGATCAATATACACAAAAAAAATGGAGTATAAAGTACCTATGAAGCTGCGAATGAGAAAAAAAGAAGTAAATTCAAACTTGAAATACGTAGGGGATGTTAGTAAAAAGATACATGCGCATAAGAAAACTACCAAGGGATAGAACGGACGATGGTGTAACGTATGATAAACCCTAATACGTATATGAGATGATATGAGTTTTTAGGGTGGACGTGAGTTTGAGTCATGGGTATAATTGGAAGTTTGTATTTTTCAAATGATTAGATAATTAATTATTAATATAATTTTTAAATAATTGATTAAAAATGGCAATTTGGGTATATTTGAGAGTTTTAAGGTTTTAGGAGGATATTGAAGTAATATTAGGTTTTGTAAGGATATATACGTAATTACCCACTTTTATAAGGGTATATACGAAATTCTGCCTATTCCTTTAATCATTTCAGAAACCATGATTTTAGAAAGTTAGTATTGGTTCCTATCTTCGTCAAGGCTGCTTAAAACTTGATTGTGTCGTCATGATAATGTCTAATGTTTGGATATAAGGTTTGATGTACGTTAAATTCCAGCTTGACGTGTCTTTACCCATTATAAGCCATTTTTTAAATGTTGGGTTAAAGTACCTGAGTCATTGAATCAAATATATATAACTATTCAGTTATAAAGATAGTTAGTTATTGATAGTTACGTATTTTCAATTCAGAGTATTTGGGATAAAATAAAATGTTTGTGGATAAAATGATGCTAACGATATCAAACTTCTAATTTTCTTGAAAAATTAAAGTGATTATAAGTATACATACGTTAAATAACAATTAAATAGGAACAATGTTAGAATCTAATGTTCCTATGGCTATAAGTTTAGAAATGAACATATAAAGAAATGATATTATTAAAAATACTACAGTATGCATATCACTACTAGAAAATTGAGTATCACCAACAGAATTTCCTATGGAACCAATTCTGTTAGAAAATTTCCAACAGATTTTCAACCAATTTGCAACAGATATATACATCAATAGTTAGCAACAAATTTCCAACATATTTCTAACGATTTAGCAACTAAGACGAATCTATAGGAAATCTGTAGGAAACTCAATGCAATTTCCAACCGATTTACAACAATTTAGCAACTAAGACGAATCTGTAGGAAATACATAGGAAACTCAATGCAATTTCCAACAGATTTCCAACGATTTAACAACTAAGACGAATCTATAGGAAATCCATAGGAAATTCAATGCAATTTCCAACGAATTTCCTATTGATTTCCTATAATAGAGAATTTCATAGGAAATCTATTGGTAAATAGCTATTTTCTTATTTATTAAATTAATATTAAAATGTTTGTTGAAAATCTGTTGGAAATTGACAAACTCGATATCGAATGGTAAAACTATTCAATGTTCATTTTTTCTCATTTTCTTAATTCATTTGTTCTCTTAGAAACTCTAATTGATTAATTTGTAGGAATTAGAGGGTGATGATGTCGTAAATTCATTTGAGCTTTACAAGAAATGTCATACTAGACGAAATCAGGGGTTGACATCAGGGGAGGTTGAGAGCCCACCTGAGTATGTTAGTATCAGGGCAAGGATTGTGGCGGTAATTTTGTTCATCAACTTTTAATTACGTTTATTAAAGATGCATAATTGTTAATTTCTAAAAGTAAATGCTTTTAATAGGAAAAATATGAACAACTTTTGGTGGAGAAATATGGAGAGGATGTGTCTATTAGGGGTGGCAATCGTGTCGTGTTCGGGTTAACGGGTCGCGGGTTGGCGGGTTGGTGGGTCGTGACCCGAACACGACCCGTATAATTATTCGTGTCAAGATGCGTGACACGAACCATATAAGTTAAAACACGACACGACCCGCGTAACCCGTTTAAATATACGTGTTGGCGGGTTCGCGGGTCATTCACGGGTCGGCGGGTCATAAACGGGTTGGCGGGTCATAAACGTGTTGGCGGGTCATTAATTGGTTGGCGAGTCAGTGAGTCTAGTTTTAGTAATTTTGTCCCTTGTTTGTCAAAATACAAGATTTAAATGCTAATTATTAAATAAAGTTCAACCCTACCTAAGAACAAAAGAAGACAATAGAATTATAACGGTGAATGAACAAAAGGAGACAATAGAATTGTATCTTATCAGGTCTAGGATGACTAAAGAATAAGATAAAAGCCCAAAAACCAAATAGGAAACATGAGATATATAAGGATAAATAGAAAATTAAAAATTTCAAAATTATATACGGGGTGACGGTCGATCCGCGAACCCGCAAGCCAACCCGAACACGACCCGTTTATTTATACGGGTTGGTGGGTCAACCCGAAAATGACCCGAACCCGTTTATGCTCAACCCAAACCCGTTTATTTGCGTGTCGGGTTCGTGTCGTGTTTCGTGTCGTGTCGATAATTGCCACCCCTAGTGTCTATGCATCTCCCCATTGGCGATTTTGAGCTATGGCAGCAGGCATGTGGCGGGGTGAAAAAAGGAGGATTATTTGGTTTTGCTAGGCCGGAGGATCCATGTTTTGCTGTAACCGGTGTACCTTCTACACCATGTACCAACTCTTATTTGTCAAGTGTGACACGTACAGCTGAGGTATGTTTATTATTTTATTATGTCCTTAGTACCTTCTAATGGGTTACATGGATATGACTTAGTATTATATACATATAAAAAAAGAGGTTGTAGTGTGTCATTCTTGATCGTAATGCAATATTATTGGTATTTTATTTATGTAATTGGTCATAATGGGTTCAAATAAATTGTATTTAGTTGTAATGGTCATAATGAGTTAAATGAGTCATATTTGATAACATGCTTTGATGGGTCTTGATTTTTTATTTTTTGTAACGGTCCTACTTGGTTGTTAATGAGTAATATTACTCTTAATAGATTGTACTTGTTTATAGTGGGTTATCACGGGTCTTAGATAATCACTTTGGTTGTTAAAGGGTTGTAACACGCTTTAATAAGACAATATTTGTAAGTGGTCATGCTGGGTATATACATGTCACATTTACTTGTAATAAGTCATATTTATTTGTAATGGGTCGTATTTATTTGTAATTGGTTATATTTGATGAAATTTACATGCAATGGATCATAATATACCTATTTACTTGTAAAAAGTCATAATAGGTCGGTATTGATCATATTTACTTAAGATGAGTCATAATGGGTCGTTATTAGTCCTATTTACTTGATAAATTGTAGCAATGGAATGATTAAGTCATAGTTCATTGACAAGATTTGCCTTATTTGCAAGATGGAAGACCTAACGGGTCACAAGAGGTTGGTATTAGTCATATCAACTTATAATGCGTCGATATGAGTCATATTAAGCTTTGTTATATCATATTGAGTTTATATTGCTATGTTTTAACTTTGGCGTATTTGTAGATGGAAAGATTGTCGAAACAATTGGAGGATCGTGATAAAATTGCAGAAGAGAGGGAAAGAGCAGCGGATGAGCGTGAACGATCTGCTAAAAGGGGAAAAAACTATACTTGTCAACATGGAAAAAATTGAGGTAGAGGTCAAGCGACAAGAGGAGATAAGGAAGGAAATGGAGGAGCGAATGAAGGAGTTTAACGAAATCATACGGCAACAACGTCAATCTCCTCCTTCTGACGGCTAGTGATTGATATAAACTTTTGAAGTTAGCTATTTTGAATACCTTGTATGCTAATACTCTAACATACTTAGATTAGCTTACACATTGGTATATTTTGGTCATTAACAACAATACCCGATCCGTCTTTGCGGCATATGAGGAAATTGGTATATTTTGGTCATTGATATGTTATTTTCGCTATTTTTGATATTGTGTAATATTAATATTATAGGAAAATATAAAATTTTAAAAATGAAAGAAATGTTAAAACTTTCTAACAGGTTTCCAACATTTTTTCTACGGATATATAAAGAATCAGGATAAACATTTGCTACAAATTTCCTACAAACTTCTAACGGAAAATATTTCTAACGGAATCTGTTGGAAAAAATCTGTTGGAAAATTGTAGCAAAAGGTTCTATTAAAATCCGTTGGAAATCCGTTGCTACACTTTCCAACGGATTTCCACTAAAAAAATTCGTTACTAAAAACTAATTTTATACGTTTTTATTTATTTTAAAAAGATATTACAAATAGTTTTCCTACGGAAGGATCCGTTGGAAAATTTTGAGATCCGTAGGAAACATTTGTAGGAAACAGTTCCCCACTATGAAATTTCCTAGGGATTTTTTCCGTAGGAAATCGGTAGGAAACAGTCGTTTCCTACGGATTTTCTATGAATTCCTCCGCTGGTGATACCCTTTTTTTAGTAGGGATCCTCTTATTTTATTATTAAATATAATCAGTTATAATTTTTCATAAAGACGGGAGTGAGATATATAAAAAGAACTTGGTTTCAGTTTTTAAAAAATAAAGATCTCATTTTCATATTTATGAGATAATATTTAGTCGTGTCTAGCTATTAGAATATGAGAGAATCCCGATCTTATTATTTTAAATAACATTTAATGGCATGTCATGATTAATTGGGTAATCTTCTTCAAAATGTATTCAACTTTAAACGTTTTGATATTATGTAGGCTCTTATGTATATATACTCCCTCTCTCACCCACAATTCTTTTCTTAAGCTTTATATTGGCAACATTGTATCTAAATAATTATATTAATTGTATGTTGAACTTCAAAAGTTTTTAAACATATCAATTGTTGTTATTGTATGTACTTTGTTTAAATAAAAAAGATATAAATATATAAGTATTGTACATACAAATATACAATAGTAAATTTAATACATACGGCGACGACAAATTAAATATTTAATACACATAATAGAAATTTTAAAGTCCGATACATACAACATAAGATGTAAAGTTGAATAAATTTTGAAGAACTATACCTTAATTAATTTGTTATATAGTTCACACACATACAGGAAATTTAATATAAAGATGATTTGTAAAGTAGGAAAAACAATTATACGTTAGAAGATACTTCAATTTTAAAAAGTGTAAGATTTAATGCTTGTTAAGGTATTTATAAATTCAACTACAAAATATAAAATATTTAGCAAAGTATATCTGTAATATTCCTCTAGTATCATGCACTCTATATATGTACATCATGTCATTGCCAGCGACTACTAAATCTTGGTTACTATCTTATACATAAATCAATTGAGAGTACCCTTATTATTTAAATGATTGAAATTTATAATAACTTTACGATCACGAGTTTGATTAAATCGTAATGATATATATTAACCAATAAATTATCAGATTAACAAGGTTATAAACGAGCAGTTCAAAAAGGAACAAAGCTTGTTTGTATTCATTTATTTGAATTTAATTGAACAAATAAAAGGAACTGATTATTATATTCATGTTCTTTTGTTTAAAATATCGATTTGTTCGTGGTTTATGTTTGTTTGTATAAATGCTAAACATAAATAAACAAATGACCATAATAGTTAAGGTTTAGTATCCAAGTTGTCACGTTTCGCTATTTTATGTATTTAACTTTAAAAGTTTTTATTGTGTATATCAAACTTTTATTATGTTGCTATTGTATGTATTTTGGTTACATAAAAAATAAAAAACCGTACGATTTTAGTACATACAATAGAAAGGTTTGATACATAAAATGACGACAAATTAAAAGTTCATACACACAATAAAAATATTTTATGTCTAATACATACAATAAAAAAATGTAACAACTTGAATACAATTTAGAGAACTGGACCCTAATAACCATGTATAAACAAATACTTATTGTATATATATATATTTACTATTGTTATAACTACGAGTACTAAATATCAATATTATTATTTATAATAATTACTTACTAGTTATGACTAATTAGCATTATTATTACTTATTTGTAGTTTATTTATTATTATCCTTATTATTGCTAATTTTAAAACTATAAATATTGTTATTATTTTGTAATTAATTAACTATTATTTTTATAATTATTATCAAGATTATTTAATTATTATTGCTGTAGTTTGTTTTTTTAAACAGCAAAAGGTATATATTCCATTCATCAAAATAAGCGTACTTACACACACAGATCACACATCATTGTCGCTCGTCATACATCATTATCGCACTACACCCTATCTACCACACATGCATCGACCAACAATACACAGTAGTGGTACATCCATACGTGGGGACAGATAATGCCACATACCGTTCACACTACACCTAAAAAAAACAGCACCCAACACATACAATCTCAGAAAAACATGGAGCTGAATAGCGATAAAATGACATCATCATCCACAGCACACAACAGGATAACAACACTCAGCACGAAATAACCATCAGGCAAGAAAGTAGCAGTATCGGCATGCAACATAAATACCAGCACCACTGTATCAAACAACCCATATACGTCATGATCCAAGACTACACGGAACCAGCAATATGACCAGAAAATTTGATAGCACAGCCAGAGATACTTATTAAAACTCACACATATAGGGGAATAAGTAACATCTGGCCAAAAAACTCTGGGGCTCAATAGGGATGCACTACCTATAGAGGAATAATTAGAAGTCTCTGACCCCCTCACCAATCACTATTCAACCAAGTATCGCTTCCAAACATAACAACAAGGACTCTGTGGCTCAAAGGTTTACATAGGTAAAGGAAACCCAACACACCAACCATCCTCTTTACCTCCATACACCATACATGCACCGTAACCTCCCTTTATAACTACAAGACCTAGGATGGCCGCCACCACACCAGCCTCTACCCACCAAAAAAACCCTTACACCAACCCAACCCATGCATAAACATACAAGCAAGAAAACAAAAACCGCAAAACTCTGGGGCTTGAAAGAAGGATTTGCAAAAGCTACGCGAAAGATGGCCTAGCAAATCATACAGGGATCGAAATGCCCCCCGTGTCACACCATGGTTACGAGAAGAGTGCAACCTCCAGCACCAAAGCAGAAACCCCACAAGTTAACATATGACCATGGCTACTAGGCGTAGGAAAAGCAATGTGTAGTGTGTGCATTACAGTGCCACCAAGTGTCACTAGGGAAGAAATATAGCCACAACCACTACTCCTACCATCGCCACCCTTATGACACCAACTCTATCCCACCCACGTAAACCCCATGATACAGGCCCCACACAACCTTATACACATACCTTCTCACATGAAACAACACCCACGCTTAACTGTGACGACACACTCTTTGCAGAGACCACACACCCTTTACAGTGACCACATGTCAAAATAAAGTGTGGATAAGTAAGAGAGTTTAGACAAGTTCGAAAAATGGGAATCTTACGTTAATTTGAAAACATATGTAAATGAACATATATTTTTAATTAATCTTGTAATTCTAGTTTTTAAAAAATCGAATTTGGTAAGTACGTGCAAGTACCGAAATTGGTTCTTTATACCCTCCAAACGACATCCGCACATATAAATAACTAAAAATATAAGATCGAGGTTGTGCTATCTATCTATCGACACCAATTTTATGATACCATACATGTTATACCAAGTTTTGTATACTTAAAAAAAAAACACGTACATACTAGAGGTCGCCTTGATCGGTAGTGTGGAGCCAAAGGGTCGTTATGATAAAATTTAAATAAAACTTAGAATAAGATAGTATTTTATGAAAATGTGAAGAATGCTTAGATCGATAAACTTAGAAAAAGACTTAAGTGAGTTGGTCAAGTACGCATTGCCAATGGAGTAAACATTTTTATACTCAATATATATACTTTCTTGCTTACTTTTTTTTGGCATTTTCTTGTAATACAAGCTAAAAGCAAACAACCAACCCCCCCCCCCCCCCCCCCCCCCCCCCTCCCCCCTCCCTTGTCTCTCACACCAAAAGACAAAAAAGACACAAGAAAGCAAATAAAGCGCAGAACAAACAAATAAGAATGGGAGCATGTGAAAAAAACTTGTAAAATAAGTAGACATTCTTAAAATATAGTTTCTGTGTTCAAGTTTTCTTTTAAAACTGTTTTTTTTTTTCCGATTAGCACTCGCTCCCATAATTTCGAGCTTTTGACTTAAATGTACGCGTGTTTCGACCTTATCACAAAAAAGTTAGACGAGTGATAACACCGTTTGTCCGTTTATCTCACCATTCGCTTTGTTTCATGCTTTGACATGGATTTAGTCAACAATTTGGGCCTAAGTATAGATTGGGCCGAATCTGTCTTTAGTGGATCATGGGATGATATGGATTTGGCTTCAATGTGGAGTTCATTTTGGTTGTAACTTGTAAGGGTGGCAACTAGAGGTGCACATCTTCGGATTTTAATCCGATCCGGATCGGATTTTTTCGGTTTTTTTGGGACCGGATTTTCGAATTGTAACAGGATTTTCTCGGACAGAAGTGTAACCGGTTTCGTACGGATTAAAACCGGATTTTCTCGGACAAAAGTGTAACCGGTTTAACCGGTTTCGGATTGGATTAAAACCGGATCGAATCGGATACAACCGGTTAAATCCGCTCCGGTTTGAAAAAAATCCGGTTTTATAAAAAATCGGTTCGAATAGTTTTTGCACAAAATCGAATATTCGGATTTTTTGTGCACCTCTAGTGACAACTGGCAAGGGCCAGGTATTAGTTTATGATATTTACTGTTAAAATTAATATTTTAATGTAACTAATCAGCTGTTTTTATAAACATTGACTTCAGTAGCGTGACTTGAATTATTAATTTTTTGAGAGGGCTAAAATCACTATAACATAAAATACGTTTCTAACTTGTGATCGTGGATCAATGAAGAAGTTTTTTGGGGAAGAAGTCTAGGAAGCAAGGAGGAGATGACACATGTCTCCATCTTGTGTCTTTCCCCCTAAAACTTTAACATACCATAAGTTTTATATACTAAAGTTTTTTTTTAAAAAAATTGCACCACTTTAAAGATAAAATTATGCTCTTTCATTTGATACCAGTATTGCATATTTTAATTTTTTTGAACTATGTTGCACAATATTAAACTGTGTTGCACCAATTTCGCACTGTAAGTCATATCACTATGTTGCACATATTTTGCGCTCTATTACACAACTTTACACTATTTTACACAACATTAATATGTTGCACAACATTCGCACTGTGTTGCACATCAAATACACAGTTTTTCTATTTTTTTCACTATTTTGACCCTAGTTTTGAACAAGATCGAGTTTGATTCGTCAAAAACTTAAAACATAAAAGTTGTAGAGCTTAGTGCACACTTTCTACAGTTTTTCGAATCATTTAAAACGGATGTAGTATGAGCAAGATACAAATTTTTTGGTTTTTTTCTATTTTTTCAACAATTTGACCGTAATTTTGACCAAGATCGAGTTTGATTCGTCAAAAACTTAAAAAATAAAAGTTATAGATCTTGATGTATACTTTCTACAGTTTTTTGAATCATCCAAAAAAAACATGCAACACAGTTTAAAAAACGTGCAACACAGTAAAAAGACGTGCAACACAGTTCCGAAGCTGTGCAACAAATTAACGTTGTGTATATAGTGTAAAAGTTGTGTAACACAGCACCAAATGCGTGCACCAAAGTAATATGCCTTATAGTACGAAATTGGTGCAACACAGTGTAAATTTTGTGCAACATAGTTTAAAAAAAATAAAAAATAAAAAAATATATGCAAGACTGGTATCAAATGAAAGAGCATAATTTTATCTTTTTAATGGTGCAATTTTTTTAAAAAAAAAGTTTACTATATAAAAGTTATGATTGGTTAAAGTTTGAAGGGGTATTGGGGTTTTTTACTCAGCCCACTCTCCTTTCAGGAGAGTGGCTGCCACTCACGCGCGTAATGACATAAATACCCCTCCAGCCACTTTTTTTAGTGCCCCTCCCACTTAAAGTTTATTTTATTTACTAAAATGCCACTAATCATCCTAACCTTAGATTAAATTTGATCAAAGGCCTAGATTGCTTCCTAGGCTTCTCATTTTTAATTCCTTCTTCCTATATCCCTACCCTCTAACTTGTTAAGCTTAGTCAGAGCGGAAGCGTTCAGAAATATGAGAAAACAATCTAGCTGAACATATGTGTTTGTTAGTTTCTTGATCCCGGAAATCTTGTACTCAAAGCAGTGGCGGACCCAGGATTTCTGGGGACCGGTAGCACCATATAATGCGAGAATAAAATTAAATAAGTTTGAGGGTCTGGTTCGGGTTTTTTTTCGGGTTTCCGGTTAATCGGGTCGGATTTACGAGGTTTCGGTTGTTTTTCTGGTATTTTAAGGCCAAATTTTAAAACAAAACACAATTTATATGAAGACCTGTTTACTAAAATGTTATTTTAAAGGTAAATTAAAGTATTTTAAAGGTATAAACTGAAAGATTAAACTATTTCTTATCATTTGTTTTAAAAAAGTTTCTTTTTTCCTTTGATTTTGGTGGCATCACCGGTGCAACCCGAAAATTTACCGGTAGCATCGTCTCAAAAAGTCGAAAATTAACACTGCGAACCGTCAAAGGACCGGTGACGCTTGACCCCCCCCCCCCCCCCACAAAGGGCAGGTCCGCCCCTGACTCAAAGTCACTAGCAAGCTGTATTTATTGTCATCACCTATATTTTTCAATAAAATTGAAAACGGGTCAGATGAACCAGAAAAAGAATAATCATTGTTAAATATTTTAAATTTAATATTTTAAGGGTACATAAAACACATTTCTTTATATATAAAGAAGACTAAATGTACTAAATAAATAGAAGATAAAAATAAGACTAAATTCGAAGACATGTAACATTTTTAAATTCGCATGTTACAGACTTTGAATTAAACTTTTCAACCACATTTTTCCAATCAATGCAAATCACAATTGAAGATGGATAAAAAAACCACAAAAGCAACATGTGTACATAAGCACTTGTATATGGTATAAAATAGGGAAGATAATGATGACAAGAAGACAAATCTATTAGGTTTTAAATCACATAACACTTGTCTTATCATATTAATATAAGTGTCAAAATCAATAAATGAGGTAAGGAAAAAGAATTAGTAGACTCCACATATGATCTTGTCAAAACAAACCGAAAAGTATTGGATCACAACACTAACCTTGATTAATTTTATTATTAATATTTAATATTGGTAATCGGATTAAATAATATAAACTATGCTTGAAAGAATCTATTGATTGACTAAGTTTGAACTTGAAATCGAAGATCCAATTGAACTTGAGATAAAAGGTTTTATAGTCAAGTTAAACTCGAGCTTAAAACTCTATTTGAGGACGTTAACTGCATTTTTGTTTAATCCTGCAATTTCTCTGCCTTGCCATATTCACAACAAAGGACATTTTGAACTCTTTTATATCTTATAGAATTTATTACAGAAAACTGTTAACGCACAACCTTAATTACAAAGGAAGTTTTAATATGTGATATGTAATTATGTATGAGCTAAATGAGTATTTGATAGTATTTAATCAACAATTTGGGCCTACGCATAAGTTGGGCCGAGTCTTTCTTTAGTCCATCATGGGATAGGGATGAATGGATGATATGGAATTGGCTGAGTTCATTTGGGTTGTTAAGGTGGCAAGGGCCAATCCATTGTGAGTTGTGACTTCTTTGAGAGTATTCTTTTAGTTTATGGTATATATTGTTAAAATAATAAATTATCAACTTTTTTATAAACATTGACTTCAGTAGCGTAACTTGAATAATAATTATCTTTGAGAGGGCTAAAATCACTATAACATTAAATATAGCATACGTATCTGATTTATATATAAAAAACATTACTTTATATATAAAAGATCGACGACCAAATGTACTATATAAATAAAACATAAAATTACGACTCAATAATGTACTAAATAAAAATACAAGATAAATTTACGACTCAATTCGAAAAGAACTTGAACATTATTTAATTCACAAATTAAAGACTTTAAATTAAAAAATTGGGTGAATAATGGTTTAATTATCAAAGTTTTCGTTCAATTTCGGTTTTACCATCAAAGTTTTTTCTAAACAATTTTACCATAAACTTTTAAAATTTTGTTTTGATTTAAACCTCAAAGTTTTTTTCATATGGTTTAAATCTTAAAGTTTTGTATAAAAACTGATTAATCACTTAAGTTTTGTATGGGTTTCGATTTTACCCTCTCCACTTAATTATGCATTTTAGTTTTATTAAAAACTTAACATAACTTTGATGGTTTAACCCCTTTTTATAATAAAAATTTAAGGGTTAAATTATTTGGGAAAAAAGTTTAAGGTTTAAACCAAAAAGAAGGTGTACATTGAGCATTAAATCATAACAATCAAACTTTATGGTAAAATCATTTGAAAAAAAACTTTAATGATTAAATCGAAACTGAACTAAAACTTTGATGGTTAAACCAATATTAATTAACCATATTTTTTTTTCAATCGATGCAAATCATAGTTAAAACTTTTTTACCTTAGTAAAATAAATAAATAAAGTTTTTGTAGTTTGTATAAAGATGGATAGAAAACCACTAAGGGCGAGAGAATCCAACTAGTTTGTGGGGAGCTGGTTGGAGGGTGAGCCATTAGAACACCATCGCCCCCACCATTTTAAAGTAAGAGTTAGAGTCCTAGCTGGTCTAGACTTAAGCTGAGTTTTTTTTTCTTCCTTACCATTGGACCACTAATGTATATAATTTTTTAATGATGGTGTGGTTGGAAAGAGATAGATATAAGATTAGAGTGATAAAAGTGAGAGAAGAAAAAAAAAAGTTAACTTTGATATAACAATACAAAGTTATAAGTTGAATGCTCTTAGTCTAGAGCATCATATGTACATATACACCTATATGGCTATATAATATAGAATAAGGAAGATAATGACAAGGGACAAATCAACACTTACCGATTCATCAAAACCCCCTCCCCCACTCCAAAGTCCCAAACACATAACACACACACACACACACCCAAATCACACCTATCTTCTTTAACTTTAATGACTAATTTTATAAATAATCTTTTAAATATTAAATAAATTAAAGATTTAATTATTTTATAAAAAACAATTACAAATTCTCATTTAACTAATATTTTCTTCATTATCCTTCCAAACATTTTTTGTTACACAGATTAGTTGACTTTATTAAATTAACCATTTTAAGTTTAACCTCCCTTTTTATTTATATTCTTAATAATGTGTTTCAGAAATTTTAATAAAAAAAAGATGATGAGAGGCTAACAAAAAAAGAATAGAAAAAAAAATTATTATAAAGTTTAGATGTGAATTAGAGAGCAAAGTAAAAAGAAGTAATAAATTTACAACTTTATACATCCACTTCATAAACAACTCATACCAAATGTTCAAATTAATTACATCGGAAATAAACAAATCATCAAATGGAGTTTAAGGATAAATAATTATATAGAGAGACAAAAGTTGAAAAACAATGGATACATTAATTAGAGATAGCATAAAACTTATTCACGTATATACTCTAGTTTTTATATATAGAAACTATAATATAAGTAATCAAATAAGTGATGACCTAACGATAAAATATGATATGCATATCATAGAATAGAGGTGGTGTGTCAAAAAGATGTTACGTCAATCGTTAAATAGTGACCGGCAATTAATTGTGACAACTTTCAAAATTAAACATGCAAAACTTTTAATGGGCGAAGATAAACCTATAGAATAATTATTACCTCCAATAATTTGAAATGTCTTATCAACTAAAATATAAAGAAAAAAATATAGGTTTACGACAATACAAGGCGTTAATGGGTCATTAATAATAAAACTAATTATGGCCTTAAACTAAAATGAAGATGTTCATTGTTGAGAAGATATAATGCTAATACCTCCCTCAAGCATGGAGATGGGAGACTAACACAAAGCATGGAACCAAATAACTTAAAAAGTGGCCAGTGGAAGACTTTTTGTGAAGGCATTTGCACGTTGGTTGCTTCTTATGAAACAAGATTATCGGCAAGAAAAATAGTGTCCATATGTGCAACGATGCATTTCTTTGCATCACGCTTAATCTGCAGCAGATTAGGCATGTTGTCGCTGGATCAATTAAAGCTGAGGCCAAAGGATAAAGTTCCTTTGACATAACAAAGAATTCTCTTCAGGGTTTGATAATGATCGGTTGGTGGATGAAGAAATAGACTTACCTGATTCATCACGTAAGACAAGTTGGCAAACGAGCCGGTTGGCCAATGGCGGCTAGTTGATTAAAATTAATTGACTTGAACTTAGGCCGTATTCAAACATAAGACAAATCTTTTTGCATATGAAGAAGACAATGACAATCCCAAAGGTTTTGCATATGTTCAATAGAAACATTACTATATACGTATTCTAATGCACGCCATACTTCACGAGCATTAAAAAGGCTAGCTAGTAACCTCGGCCATAACTTTTTTAGTGAGAGAGACTCATAGGATAAGGAGGCATGTTGATTTGCTTTCTGCCAAGTAGAGAATCTATGGTTAGGAGAGACTTTGTCATCAACAATAAGGTTAGGAAAGGGGGAGGCCAAAGAACCATCAACATAACCATTTAATAAGATTATAGGAAAGAAGAGGCACATAGAATCCGACTCTTTCATAAGAGGGGGCTAGTATATAAAGTTAGATGGTTAACATGTGATAATAGTAGCAACAGGGTGAGAGGGTTAATGTTCATTGATGGTAGCCATGGACGGAGAAGAAAGCGGCTGTGACATGAATTTCTGAAACGATTGAAAATTGGATTGATAGCATATAACTATATACTGTATATAGTGATTATTATTATCTTCAATGATTTAATTAAAATATAGAGTTAATTACATTTTTGGTCCCTGTGGTTTACACAAAATTGCATCTTTGGTCCTTACGCTTCATTAATTACGGATTTCATCCTTGTACATTACCATTTGTTTCAATATTGGTCCCTGACCCACTTAAAAAGACTAAGATACCCCTCTTTCCTTAATTTATCATTTTATCCTTCTAAATATTATTGATAAATAATTAATAATACATAATTATTATACAAAATAGATAATAATACTAAAAATGAATCCACTTCACCCTCTCCACGTCTCTCTGATCCCCCCCCCCCCTCTCTCTCTCTCTCTGTCTCTCCAGTACCTTGCACCGCCTCTCCAACCTGCCACCTCCGCCTTTCTCCACCGCCACCACCACAACCACCGCCCCTCCCAGATCTGGACCACCACGACCGTAGTAGACTCACAACCACCACCACCACCACCACCACAACCATTTTCAGATTAACGATGGTGGTAGCTTTTATGGAGATTTTGGTCCTCCGATCTAACCAAACCCAGATCTGTGAACTTCCTTCGACCTTCACTCATCTTCTTCTCCATCTGCCGCCACCAACCACCGTTCATGGTCACTCACCACAAACAAACATCGGTCACTCCCAAATCGGTCAACTACCGTTTACCAAGTTTGGAAACAAGAACAAATGAAGATGAATAGAAACAAAAATGGTGAAGATAAACATGAATCTAGAATCATATTAACCACCATCACAAACCACTGCTTTGTCAGCCGTTGCCGACCAAATCTAACCGTAATCAAGTGCAAACATGAGTAGAAGATGAGCGAAGGCAACCACCGTTTACCAAGTTTGTTTGTCGTTGCCGGTTCTGAGCGACAATGGTAGCTTTCCCATTTTCTTGATGTCAAATTCAGATGAGGGAGTACAATTTCAGAATCAAGAATCAAAAACAGATTTGAACCAAGAATCATAATCAAATGTGAAACCCAGAAGCTCCAACATGAACACATAACTCGAATAAAAGAGGGCCAAAAGTTGTGGTGGTGCAGGTCGACTTCGGTGGTGGTGTCGTCGTCGCATATCTGGAAGGGGAAGGGGAAAAGCGTGCGGTCGGTTGTGCGATGCTGCGGTGGTGCAATGATATGGTAAAGTGATAGGGCAGAGGTGTGGTGGACGGGTGGATCACGGCGGAATGGCGGTGGAGCTTGGCGGAGCACCAAGACCTACGGCTGGGGATTGGGTTTGGGGAAGATAAAGAGGGGGATAGGGGTGGGAGGTTTGGTGTTTAGGTAATTTAAGTGTTTATGTTATTTATTTTTATTTTTGTTTATTTAAACATAATTATTATTTGAATTAATTATACTTTTTAAAAATAATTATTATTTAAATGAATAAAACTTAAAAAACAAAAAAATAAATTAAGGGCAGAGTGTATTTTAGTCTTTTTAAGTGGGTCAGGGACCAACATTGAAACAAATGGTAATGTACAAGGATGAAATACGTAATTAATGAAGCCTAAGGACCAAATTTGTAATTTTGTGTAAACCACAGGGATCAAAAGTGTAATTAACTCTAAAATATAAAGTGTTTGGATATTGGATTGTTAGTATAACCACTAATGCTACACGGTAAAAATAGAATATATGAACAGCTAAACTACTCTATATTTAAGAAAAATAAGTGTATTGACGATCAAAAATTCTATTTAGCTTAGTAATAAACGTAACCTAAATTTTCGGTAAGCTTAATTAAGCTAAAACAAACAGCCGTTAATTAGTCGTTGTAATATTCAATTATTGTTAGCTTAAAAGTATAATTCTTACAAACCCCACCATGCGATTCATGCTAGCCACTAATTAAAGGATATAACATATTCACCATTCACATTCTATATATAATTCACCTCGTGATTCTCGTTTGCGCCTGAGAGTTCAAATGGAAGAACACGACAACCGCCAGCAGCCATTACTACCACCAATCTCCGACCACCACAAACAACAACAACAACCAAACCACCAGGTTTCGATAATCCGGAGAACATGGATAGAATCAAAGAAGATTTGGAAAATCGCCGGTCCTTCAATCTTCTCTCGTCTTTCGTTATACTCCCTTGCCGTCATAACACAATCATTCGCCGGCCACCTCAACGACACTGACCTCGCCGCCATCTCCATCGCCACCACCGTCATCACCTCCATCACATTCGGTTTCTTGGTAATTAGTTAATTCCTTTAATTTAAACTAGTTACTACAACACCAATGGTACGTACCTAGTTCCGGCTAAATGTGATACATTCATTTATGCATCTTGTAGCTCGGAATGGCGAGTGCTCTAGAAACTCTTTGCGGGCAAGCTTACGGGGCGAAACAATATCACATGTTGGGAATATACTTACAACGATCATGGGTCGTTTTGCTTATGGGTTCAATTGTATTGCTACCCCTTTTCATATTCGCGACGCCAATACTGAAACTAACCGGACAACCGGAGGCGGTGGCGGAGCTGGCGGGGACGGTGGCGGTGTGGCTGATTCCGATGCATATGAGCTTTGTTTTTCAGTTTTCTTTAGTGAGATTCTTGCAGTCTCAACTGAAAACCGCGGTTATTGGTTGGGTATCAGGTTTAGCTCTTGGACTTCACCTTTTGGTTAACTGGTTAGTCATTTATAACTACAAAATCGGGGTCGTGGGGGCCGCGATTGTGCTCGATTTCTCGTGGTGGGTGTCGGTTTTCGGGCTTTTCGCGTATGCGGTGTTCGGCGGGTGCCGTGAGTCTTGGAATGGGTTCTCGATGCAAGCGTTTTCGGGGTTATGGGAGTTCTTTAAACTTTCCGCGGCTTCAAGTGTTATGCTTGCGTAAGTCAAAATAAATATAGTATTTTTACACCGTTAAGCATTCAAGGAATCTTGTTTTGGCACTCAAATTTGGGTGTGTAAGGGATGGTTTTAAGCTTAAAACGAATTTAATTTGCTAATTTTGGTTTTAGAATTTTCAAATCGAATGGTTTTAGTTTCTATCAGTTTCGTTTTTGGTGGGTTCTGATCATTAATGGCTCAGTTTCGGTTTTAAAACCAAAACCACATGGTTTTAAACATTAATATATCATTTCTTGCACTAACATTTATATTTATAACATTATATACCATTTTTAGCCACAATATCTATTTTCTAGCATTAAATTCAATATCTAATAATGTATTTTAACACTAAATACTATTTTTAGCTCACATATTCAAAATATAAATATATTTTGTATCATATAATTATATTATAAACGTAGATTTTAAAATATATAGGTAAACAACAAAGGGAATGAAAAGTTATTAACTCAAATAATTGGACCTTAAAATATTTAATGGACTATCTTGACTTCTATATAATAGCTATAATATTAAATAGTATATATGATATATTAAATACTAGTGGTCGGTTTCTTAACAGGGTGGTTTCTAGTTAAAACCGAACCGAACCCATTGGTATTTTAAAATGGTTTAGGTTTTATCGGTTTAGTTTTTGTTGGAGTTAATCTTGATGGGTTAATTGTTGCATGTCAATGTTGATAGTACCATAAGTTTTGCATTAGTTACAACACTTTGATGCATAAAACTTGAAGAGCATAGTAGTTGTGTTGACAGATTATTATGGAGAATAGGAGGGAGTATGTGGGGAACATCTGCATGTTTGCATGTTTGTTAGTCTTTGTTGGCAGACATTTGATCATGGCTTGTAAGGTTAGTGGCACTATTTTAGGAAGTAGTGGAGTGATGGGCCTAGCATTAGTGAGTCTTGCATTTCTATTATAAATATGTACGTTGGTTTGTTTTAGACATGGGCCCCGAGGACCGACCGGACCGGTCCAACGAAGACCGCAGGAGTCGAGCCGGTCCAAGACCGGTCCAAGACCGAAAGTGAGAGAAACGGTCCGAACCGGTCCAGAACCCGAACCGGTCCAAAACGGTCCAAGACCGATCCAGGACCGAACCGGTCCAAACGCGGTCCAAATCGGTCCAAGAGTTCAACGGGTATTTTTTGAAAAAAACGGTAAAAAACCGGTCCAAGACAGGTCCGAACCGGTCTCAACGGCTAGTTTTTCAAATTTTTTTTTTTTTTTTTCCGAAAATTTCCCTATAAATACCCCATTTTTTTAAATTAACAAGTCACTTTTTTTTTCAAACAAAAAAACGAATCGAAAACCGAAAAATTTTAAACCGAAACTAAAAAAAAATCCGGAAATGTCTAAACCGAACCGGAAAATACCCGAACGAAAAACGGACCGGTCCAGGACCGAAGTCGGACCGGTCCGGACTTGGACCGGTCCGGAAGTGGTCTAGGACCGCCCGAAGACCGAATTTATCGAAATGGTCTTACGCGAAGACCGGTCCGCCGAAGACCGGACCGGCCCGGAACCGACTAGGTCCGGACCGGCTGTGGTCCAGGACCGGACCGGACCGGCTGTGGTCCAGGACCGGTCCAGGACCGATTTTTTTTTTAATGAAAAATAGAAGAAGACACAATGTAGTACAAGTTGTTTTATGCTCCTGTTTTTTTTTTTTTTTTTTGCTTCTTCTGTTTACGTGAGTTTTAAGTGTGCTAGGTGGGTTTTGCTCTTTGATATCCAACAGTTTTGTCGGTTTGAACATATTGGTTTCGGTTTTTCGGTTTCTGTGCACAACCCTAGCTAAAATGGATTGTTTTATAGATTAAAGATGGATTCTTGATAATGTTATTATTAGACTGGAGAGCTTTTACTATCGAGTATTGGTGATTGTAGCGGGAAGCTTAGGGAACACAGAGGTCGATATTGATGCGCTTTCCATATGGTTTGTATCTATTATTGTGTTCATATGTGTGTATATATATAATAATTCAATCTTTATTATCATAATTATTATATTTTTGAATAATTTAGATAATTAATTATATGTTTAACATATGAAAAATATGAATTGTTTGTAGCATTACTTCTTATGGTTGGGAGATCATGATTCCGTACGGATTTTTAGCAGCAACAGGGTAGGTTTCTTCATTAAATACAAGAACAAGAACTTGGATTATTCAACTCTTTGCATTATTTTATTATCTAGAATGTTATCATTATATAATTGTGCTTAAAGTTTTGTTATTTACTTTATCTTTCATACGAGAACAGCGTTCGTGTGGCAAACGAGCTAGGAGCAGGCAATGCAAAAGGCGCGATTTTTGCCACCAAGATATCATTGTTAACATCTATCCTTATCGGGTTATTGTTTTGTGCAATCATCATAGCATTTCCCGACAAATTAGCTATGATCTTTACATCAAACAGTACTGTAATTAGCATGGTAAACGAACTTTCGGTGTTATTAGCACTCACCGTTCTTCTTAGTTGCATTCAACCGGTTTTTACAGGTGAGCGGGTCATTTGTTTGGCGTATAAAGTTCCAATTTGCTAAATGTGTTAATTTCTTGAGAATTTTTTTGAATTTTGTAGGAGTGGCGCTTGGTTGTGGTTGGCAATCTCAAGTAGCTATGGTTAATCTTGGAAGCTACTATGTTGTTGGAGTTCCTCTTGGTGTTATATTAGAACAAGTTTTTGGCTATGGAATTAAGGTTTCATATTTAGAAGTTTTATTTGTAAATGTGGGCTTGGGTATTTGGTCCAGAATCTTAATGGGCTTTTTGGGCTTGAACAGGGTCTTTGGGCTGGAATGTTAAGTGGGACAGTAGTCCAAACGTTAATTCTAGCCATCATAACCATCACATGCCAATGGGAAAAGCAGGTAGAACTAAACCTCTCTATTTTAGTTGTAAAAGATAAAGATCAAGTTGTCAAAAGGGTTTTTAAGTTGCTAAATGTCAAGTTTTTATAACCTCCTTGATTGTTTATATCCAGAAATATTGGATCATGATATTAAATATGTTTCTTTTGACAATTTTTAATATTTTACTTGTTTATAAAATTTTAAAAAAAAGAAAAAAAGAAATGTTCATGTAAATCAACCTTGATTGGGCCTAATCTAGAGGTGTAATCGAGTTGAATCAGCTCACAAGCTACTCGAATAATACTCGAAATTGGCTTGATTTATGTCAAGTTGGAACCACTCGGGTAGGTTGTTGTGTTGAGCTCGCATTATAAATAACTCGGCGCATATAGTTTAGGAGCCTTCTCAAGCTTGTGCCATTTTACATTTTTAGCATTTTATATATGTATTTATACACAATTACCATAAGTTATACACAATTGAATCAAGTCAAGCTTAAAAGTATCAATATAGGTAATATTAAAATTGATCAATATTATCATTCAATATCCTAATTATAGCAATAAACTCGAGTTAAATCGAGCCGAGCTCGAGCTTAAAGGCTTGATAGAGCTTTAGTTGAGTTTCGAGTTTTCTAATCAAGTCAAGCTTGAGCTCGAGCTTGCTACTATGTTGACTCGACTTGCTTGATTACACCCCTAACCTTATTTGATCTACCTTAAAAATATACTCACTTTAACTCGAACCTTGCTTGTGTGGCATAGTCACCTATTACAAAATCAATATTTATCTTTATTGTTAACTGAACATAAAAATGAAACTGAAATAAACCGTGAAAGTTATAAATTTGCCTTTTCTTTGTTCTCAGGCGAAAGAAGCGTATGCTCGTGTGGTAAGCCGAGCAGCGTCATCAAGTTAAGGTCGACGTGGAACATGGCGAATGATATTTGATTATTATACAAGCCAAGCAACATTATATTTGATTTCATGTTGCTTGAGCTTCGGTTTGATTCATTGTTTGATTTTGGTTTGTAGCTAGGATATATATTTTGAGCAACCCTGATTATAGCAACATTTGATAAATATATGTTGCTATAATGATAAAATTCTTATAGTAGGTTGTTATTATTGTTAAAAATATTATAAATTATGTTGTAATTTTTATAAATTGGTTACATATGTTGTCTTGGATGGTAAAAATGTAGAACCGACGTTATTTTTTTCAGGATTAGCTCTAACTATTATAAGTTAACACGCTTTTTATTTGAACTAAGAAAATTAAGGAAAAATAAATTCAAAACTTTCTAACGTTGTATATCTTATATTAGACTTACGGGCTACGGCAAGAATGTGGCAAAGTGCTGCCCAAGTAAGCCCAATGCTCATCCGTACAAAGCCCAATTCATAATATAACTTGTAAACATGAGGACAATTTGGTCTTTTTACCACTAATTCTTATAACCAAATACCCTATCTCTCTCATCCTCCATCTGCCAACTCTATCATACTCCATCTACCCCTCCCCCCTCTCTCTTCTCTCCCAGAATCAACCAACCACCAACGTTTGTTCACCCCTGTCGAATCGCACCACCACCACCACCACCGTATCGCATCACCACCACCACCGAATCGCACCACCATCTCTCTCCCAATATTCCCTTACAATGTAAGTGAATACTGGGAGAGATGTAAGTGACATATTCCCTTACAATGTAGTTTTCAACAAGACTTTCTCATTTCTTTTATATATTTCCATGTTCTTTAAACTTTCGTCGAAGTCGCGAGGTATCACGCTATCACAAGTGAAACTAGTGTTATACCCGTGCGTTGCCCGGGTTCGTAAATAAAATTTCTATATTTAATACATTTCATTCGTACTCTTTTAGAACATGAAAAACTATATTTCACATCTAAAAGTTCTGGTGTAATATTGATGTGGTTCTCGTGTTAACTATTTTTAATAAAAGTAATATTTATGTAAGGGATAAATGAAAAACCACCTTCATCACGTTAGAATGCGTAAATGAGAAATATCAAGCGACTTTTATTATTATAATCCTTTTATGTATGCGGATGCATTATCAATCTCTCTCTCTCTCTCTCTCTCTCTCTCTCTCTCACACACACACACACACACACACACACACACACACACACATATATATATATATATATATATATATATATATATATAAGCCTATGATGGATAAATCTCATGGTTCGTAATGGTTTCTTAATTTGTTTATATAGGAGAGGTTTTTTTATTGATCCTTTATATATATATATATATATAGGAAGAAGTTCCATTGAGAACCATTTTTATTGCGAGAACCGCGAGAATCAATCTTAGCCGTCTAATTCCCCCTTTTTCAATGTCATTGTCCACCCATGAATTCCTCACATACACTCTGCCACACTTGATCCCCCTACGCTCTCCATCCATTAATTCCACTTATCAAATCAACGGGTTCTCGCGGTTCTCGAACTAAAATCAGTTCTCAATGGAACCCTCCCTTATATATATATATATATATATATATATATATATATATATATATATATATATATATATATATATATATATATATATGTATATATATAATTCATTTGGGTGAGAATGAGAGACTCAATATTGGACCTCCATTTGATTAGATCAGGTGGTTTATAATTGCACCTTATTTAATTTATAACCCAACAATGAATTGCGATAGATATGAATTGCGATTGGTGATTATGACCGTTTGATCTAATAGATCAACATCTAATTGATGCTAGGATTTATTAATTTATTCTCACCTAAATATTCATTATCATAATAACCATTCCATATATATATATATATATATATATATATATATATATATATATATATAATCAGGATCAAATAAAAAGAGAATTAAGGTAAAAAGAGAAAAAGAATTATAGGCTTGATACGTGGCATTTATGGTAAAAGGTTAAATTAGAAACTTTGATATATATATATATGTGTGTGTGATTCTTTAATTTTTATATTGATTGAACATCTTTGTCTGTTTTAAATGTTATCTATTTTTATATAAATTTATCTTAAACAAAACCAAAATTTAAAAAAATAATATATTTTTAATTCTTTTTATCGAAAGATCGAGGAATCAGTTATTATACCGACTATGATACGTAGAGGGAATAAATGTAAAAAAGATATAATTTGTTTCATGAATTACCTACCCATTGCTATTAATGGATAACAAAAAATAAAAAATATACTAATTTAAAAAAAAGTGTCATATTGCAATAAAATTTATACCAGAACGTAGATAAAAATGAGACGGTCACAAATATATAATTATTATATCTCTAAGCAAAATATATCATAAGTTATTTAACATAATTTATAAATAACCTGTAATTAATTATATTAATATAAATTTTTTATAAAAACCCCTCCATATTTTCATAAAAGCCCCTCCATATTTTTATAAAAGCCCCCTTAAAATTTTCACCAAACCCCCTTTCCAAAATTCAGTTTTAATTTGAACTCAATCGACGTTTTCTCAATTTTCTATCACATTAGCCACTCACATATCATCATTTCTCCATGTCATATTTACACATCAGCAATTACGTGAAATTCTTTGTTGACATGAGAGACTTTCTCTCTGCACTGTCAACCATAAATATATTAAGCCAAAATAAATCTTGTTGAAAACTACATTGTCACTACAAAAAATATGTCATTTATCCACGCTTCATAAAAAGTATATAAAAATTTTAAGCGTTGTCACACTTACAATTGTAAAAAATAGGAGATTTGCTAGAAAAAGGAAAAACTTAACATTTATGGACGTGTACATTTGAGATTAAAAGTCCACGCTTTTAAATGTGTAATATTAATAGAGGTTGTTTTGTGTAACGTTTATGCTTCGAATGATAGAAGTAGGAGAAAGGATCTTTATGAGGAATTGAATGTGTTGAGAGGCCAACATAAGGTGTGCTGGATTATGGGTGGGGATTGGAATGAGATAGCGGAGGTAGAGGAAAGAAACTCCTGTAAGAAGAAGGATGGGGGTATGAGAGAATTTTGTGATTTCATTGAAAATGAGGGTCTGGTGAATTTACCTTTGTTAAATGGCAAGTTTACCTGGAGCAATAACCAAAAGGTGCTAGTGTCAAGTAGGCTAGATAGATTTTTGTTTGACCAGGATTTACTGAAATTGTTTCCTGATATTTGTCAATGGGTAACGGAGGATAGGGTATCGGACCACTACCCGGTAGTTTTAGGGGAGAAAGTTGAAGATTGGGGTCCTACGCCATTCAGAATGTTCAACTGGTGGACGAAAGAGGAGGGATTTAAGGAGTGCGTGTCTAGCGCATGGGAGGATAAAAGAGATGGTAATGTGGCGGTGAGGCTAAAGAATGTGAAATTAGCTATTAAAAAGAGGTTTGGGTTTAATAAAGAGTCTGTAATTAGCAACATTAGGAAATATGAGAAAGAGTTGGTGGATTTAGAAGTACGTAGAGAGGATGACCCAAATGATGAGGGGTTATGGAAGCAATGGAAAAAGACAAAAGACTTAATGTGGCACTGGAGACAGAAGGAATTCGATCAGGCTAGACAAAAATCGAGAATTATGTGGCTACAAAAGGGTGACTGTAACTCGAAATATTTTCATATAATGTCTAGTGCTAGGGTGAGGTCAAGCAAAGTTAGTAACATTGAGATAGATGGTCGAGTGTTCAAAGAGCCAGGGTGTGTGAAAGAGGGTATCGCTTCCTATTTTGAGAATCACTTCAGTAGTAGAGGGAGGTGTGTTAGTATTAGGGGTATAGGTGTTAAAAGATTATCTGAGGAAAGTTCGAAATGGTTAGAAAGAGAGTTTGAAAAGGAAGAGGTTAAGATGGCAGTGTGGAGTTGTAATGGTGATAAGGCTCCTGGCCCAGATGGTTTTAACTTACAGTTTTTCAAAGATCAGTGGAATCTTATTGGGGATGACCTCCTTCAATTGTTAGGTGCCTTCTTTATTGATGGGGAGTTGCCTAAGGAAATTGGGGAGGCTTTTATCACCCTTATTCCTAAAGTTGGCTCACCTAGCAATATTAAGGAGTTTAGGCCTATTTCTCTTGTAGGTAGTCTGTATAAGATTGTGACTAAGGTGTTAGCCAGGAGATTGGGCTCGGTGATTCTGGAAGTGATAGGGGATTATCAGTTTGCCTTTACTAAAGGGAGACAGATTCTGGATTGTGTCATGATAGCTGAGGAGGTTGTTCATGCAATGAAAGCAGGGAGGGAGGAAGGAGTCTTGCTAAAACTTGACTTCGAAAAGGCATATGATTCCATAGAATGGAGTTATTTATCCGATATCCTTGGAGAGATGAACTTTGGGCCAAGATGGATATCATGGATATTAGGGTGCCTAAGCATTTCGTCTCTGTCGGTACTGGTCAATGGTTCTCCATCTCGTAGGTTCCCAATGAAAAGGGGACTTAAACAAGGGGATCCCATGTCGCCCTTGCTGTTTAACATTGCAGCGGAGGGAATTAATGCTCTAATTCGGAGAGGGGTTGAGTTGGGGCTATTTGAGGGCTATAAGGTGGTAGGTCGGTCATCTATGACTATTTCTCACATTCAATTTGCAGATGATACGTTGTTGGTTAGTAGAATGGATAGTGATCAAATTAGGAATATGTGTAATGTTCTTAAAGTGTTCTTCTTGATGTCAGGAATGAGGTTGAATTTAAAGAAGAGTGTGGTGTATGGAGTAAATATTGGTGAGGATAGGTTAGTGGAGATAAGAGATATGTTGGGATGCCAGATAGGGAGTCTTCCGTGTACTTATCTAGGATTACCGATAGGTGGGAACCCGAGGAAGCAGTCCTTCTGGGATCCAGTCGTACAGAAGGTGAAGAGAAGATTGGAGGGGTGGAAAGCGAAACTACTGTCGAAAGCTGGGAGGGTTACACTGATTAAATCAGTGCTAAATAATCTCCCAGTGTATTTTTTGTCATTGTTCCGTATGCCGGAAGGGGTGTACAAGTCATTGGAAAAATTGAGAAGACGGTTTTTATGGTCAAAAGGTGGAGAAAAGAAAGGCTGCAATATGATCGCGTGGAGCAAGGTGCAGAAGCCTAAAAGTTGCGGGGGATTGGGGGTGGGTGATTTGCAACAGAAGAACATAGCTCTTCTGTCCAAATGGGTTTGGCGGTATTGGAGTGGGGGTAATTCTGTGTGGAGGAGGGTGGTAAATTGTAAGTACGGGGAGTCTTCTATTGGTTTCGGTGGGTCATGGGGTGGTAATGCTAAGTTGTCAAACATCTGGAAGGCTATATCAGGTTTGCTGTCAGGTGAGGATAAATGGTCTGCTATTCTTAGGAAAGGTTTTGTTGCTGTGTTAGGTGAGGGGGATATGTTTGACTTCTGGTCCGATAGTTGGGCTGGGAATTTTAGCCTTAGAAGTAGGTTCCCTAGAATCTTCGCCCTTGCAACTACCAAAGTAGGGAAGGTTAAGAGTTTTGGGGAGTGGAATGGGTCGGTATGGGTATGGGTAGTCAAGCTGAGAAGAAAGGTGTTTGACTGGGAGGTTGATGTTTTTAACGAGTTTATGAGTGTATTAAACTCTCAGCGTGTGAAGAAAGGGTGTGGTGATAGTATCCGATGGACCTATAATTCTAACGGGGAGTTTTCCGTGGGGAGTCTGGTGGAGTTAATAAATGAGGAGCAGGTATCTCATAGTGTAACTAAAATTTGGGATTTTTGGGGCCCTCCGAAAGTTCGTCTTTTCATATGGCAAGCGTTGTGGAACGGCATTCCTTCGAGGATGGAGATGGGCCGGAGAGGTGTGTTGTGTGTGAGCAGGGTAGAGTGTCCAGTATGCGGCAAGGAAAATGAATCTAACGCACACTTACTCCTACACTGTTGCAGATCATGGGAGGTTTGGTCGAGAGTGTTGAATACGGTAGGGGTGTCGTGGGTCATCCCTAGGGATGTTGGGGAGTTAGTATTGATGTGGTCTAATCTCTGTAATAGAAGGTGGATAAAGAAGGTGTGGATGCTAGTCTTGTATAGCGTACTTTGGTCTATCTGGTGTGAGAGGAATAACATAGTATTCAATAATAAGAGGGTTAGTAGCGAACGATTGGTGGATTTGATTTGGATGAGAGTTGGACAATGGTGTTTTGCGAAATGGCCGACGGTGGCAGGATCATCGCTGGACATGTGCATAAGGCCTTTGCAGGTGTTAAGAGGAGATAATCTATTGCTAAGGGATGCTAGTGGTAGTAACGGGGTGGGGTATGATGGTCTGGTGTTGTACACGGATGGGTCGGTAAGAGATAGTGCGGGGTCAGCTGGTATTGGGGGCATTTTCAGGTCGGGGTCGAGTGGGGATGTGGTTGGTGCCTTCTCAAAACCAATACCGGTATGTCTTCCTGTAGTTGCTGAATTAGAGGCAGTAAACTATGGGCTCTTAGTACTTAGAGGTAATAAGTTATGGTGCGATAAAGGTTTAAGGATATATACTGATTCGGAGCTTGTAGATAAACTTATTAATGGGTTAGTAGATCCACCGCGTGCGGTAGGGGATGTGTTAGACCGGATTAAGAGACTTAGCCTTTGTGGTGGAGAGGTTGATGTTAGAGTCATCCCTAGGGATCTTAATTTCGACGCGGATACGCTGGCTAGGCAAGGGGTAGGAAGGGCGGGGCTCTGGCTGCTCTGGGTTTAGGTTGGGATAGGTTGTTTCGTGTGTGGATAGGTGGTTGGGGTTTCAGCAGTACAGGCGTTCTTTGGTCGGTACAATTGACGGTTTGTGCTGCGGGGGTTTTGCAGTGTTTGGGGGTTAGGTTAGGGTGGAAGGCGCTTATTTTATTTTATGTGTGCGTGTGAGTGTGCTATGTGAATTTATGAAGAGATGGATAGTATGACATATGTATATGATTATTGCTGGTATAAGTATACTGCAGTACAGGTGTGCTGTTTGTGGATGGATGTTGCAGGGTTTATTCAGGAGTCCTCTTGATGGCACCGATGGAGCATAACATGGCGATGCGAGTCGAGAGTTCTAAGGACCGTAAGTCAGTGGGGCTTAAAGGTTGTAAGCCAAGGTTGACGGGTGGGGTGGGCTGGAGTTATAAGGGTGGCGAAGGGAGGTAGAGGCTGTGGCTAAGCTTTCATTCTGGTGTTGCTGCGGACGCACTCTGGCACACACATCACTTCGATTTTCCTACATTTGTTAGCCATAGTCATAGGTTAGCTCTTGGGGATGTTACTTGTGTAGGAGGTTGCACCTTCATTTACCTGGGGTTATAAGGGGGGCATTCTAACCCTGTTGATTTACTGTGGCATTCTTTCTTTAGCCAGGTAAGTCCGTCTTTCAAGCCTCAGAGTTCTTTGAGCTGCATTCTGACCTTAATATTCCGGGCTACATTGGATGGGGTGGGTTGGTGTACAGTGTTCCTCCGGTAGCGGCATGGTTGCTGGGCGGGCCGTTATGTTTAGAGGTGTTGGGTGTGTGTGGTCACTGTCCTAGGGTTGTTGTAGCTGGGTGGGTAATTATCAATGTTGTAGTGAGGGGTCTTTGTGTAGTGTAGGCGGGTCTGGGGTGTGTGTGTGCCTCACTGTTCTAGTGTGGGTGTAAGTGGCGTGTGTCTCCGGGCAAGGTTGGGGTGGTGTTTGTGTGCGTGGTCAATGTTCCAGTTGGAGGGTGTTTACCTTCGTTTTTTAGAGTATTTCGATGGGTGAGACTTAAAGTAGGAGGGCTATAATTTTTTTTTTGGTTTGTGTTCGCGTTTTTGGGTGTTTTAGGGTTCCTCAAGTTTATGGCTCGTCTACTGGTTGAGGGCCTTTTTGGGGGGTGGATGGTGTTATAAGGGTGGTGCGGTAGGCTTAGTGACTGTGGCCATATGCCTTTTGTCGGTGTTCGGTGGCAATATTTTACGCACACACAATACACATTGATGTTCTACGTATCGTGGCCATGGTCATAGGCTAGTAGGCGGGGTCTTGTTGTTGGTGCAGGAGGTTGCACTTTGTTTAGCCTGGTGTGATAAGGGGGGCATCTCAATCCTTTTTGATCTGCTAGGCCATCGTTGTGTTAGCCGATGTAGATCCTTCCTTCAAGCCTCAGAGTTTTTGGTTGCGGGTGTCTTTGAATTTTCACGGGATAGAGGGATGTTGGGTACAGATTTTTGCTACGAGCTTTGTGTGTTGTAGGGGCTTTGGGTTGGAGATACAAGGGTGGTGCTGGTAGGTGTAGTGGCTGTGGCTGAACTTTGTTTCTCAGAGATTATGGTGGCACTGTCTCTTGCACACACTTCACATTGTAATCCCACGTTTATCAGCCATGGTCATAGGCTAGTCTATGGGGGTTTCCTTTTTAGTGCAGGAGGTTTGTACTGCGTTGAATCTATGGTGTGAAAAGGGGGGCATAATAATCCTATTTTAATCTGCTAGGCCATCTTTCTTTCAGCCGATGCAGATCCGTCTTTCAAGCCCCAGATTGTTGCTGTTGGTTGTGGTTTTCAGGTTGGAGGTTGGCTTCTTACGGGTCCGAAAGCAACACGGTTCTATGACAGGAAGAGCAGCTGGATCTAATTGCGGTGGTACCGATATATTGTTAGGATTCCATATACGGTTTTTGGAACCGATTTATTGTTATTATGTGCTTGATCGAAGCTTTCCTGATGAGTATTGCCGCTTGAAGATGTTATGTGCTACTATCTACGTTGCGGGTTGTGTTTGCTATGTGTTGAGTTTGCTATGTTTTCACCTACGTAGGGGGTCATCTTGAACCTTACGCTCCTACTAGATGCGGTTGTGCTGTTAATGCAATGTAGGTTGTTGAATGTGATGATGAATGTGTGTAGTGTTATATTGGTGTATGTGGTTAGGTAGGAATGTGTTTCATGTGTGTAATGAACAGTTGGATTTGATGAATGAATATACTATTGGCTGTTCAAAAAAAAAAAAAAATTAGTAATACATAGATAATTATAAAAGTTCACACTAAAAAACGTGGACTTTTGTAACTCTAGAATTATTTTCAAATTTTCCACGCTTAGAAGTGTGAAATTTTGGATAACTTGTCCGCACTAATAAATGTGATTTTTTACTCCAATTTTCACACTTTCAAATGTAAAGATTTGGTAGAAATTAGTAACACCCAATAAATATATGCTTGATCATTATTCTCCACAGTTTTAAGTGTATTATTATTGATAAAAAAATGTGAATAATCGGCATGTTTTTTGTAGTGTGTTTAGTTGTTGTTTTGACCTTTTCTGGGTTTTGCATTTTTATAAGAACTACAATCATTCAAACAGTCAAACCCTTCAATTGTATCTGAATTGGATGACTGATCATTAACATCCAAGTGTTCCCTCATTATCTTGTCTCTAGCCTGCTTTGAATGGAATGTCAATAATGCATGTACACATGATAAAATGATGTCCACATATTAACCTCAAAAGTAACAGGTCAAATTAGAAACTGGAAAGAAAATGGAAATGTTATCTTAATGAGTCAAAATTTTATGATCGAAAGAGAAAGGAATCTGAGTTAATTATTTGTATTTTAAACATATGCATAAGCAATAAATCATTTAATTTGGAGATGAAATAGATCACGTACAATGAAACAAATATTTGAAGGTTGGGATCATTAGTCTTGCTTTAAAGTAATTAATTGTTGGAAAATGCTAATTGAATCATGTTTGGGCAATTGCTGCTACCCAATCTTTTCAAAGTCATATAATAACTCCTAATTCAATTTGTGGATTCTAACAATTTATTTTAAAGCTACGAAGACAGAGGTGTTTTTGAGGATGTATAGAAGGTAGGCTTACATATGACCTCTGGTTAAGAGCGGCTCTAACTTTTTATGTACATATATTTTATATAAATATAATGTTATATATATTACAGCGACATAATAAAATAAAACATTGAACTAATAATTCCACTTAATTCATCTAACATTAATATATGTATGGCTTAATCATTATTTTCTCATGTTTTCATTTCAATCGCATTCTTACCTTGATTTATTAGTTCTTTTAATTTTTATTTTTATATATAAATAACGAAAGACACATTTATCTTCTTTAACAACAAACTCTTTATCTACATATTGATCTTAAATGAGATACATGGACGGACTCAAGATTTGAAATAGGTGGTGGTATCATTTGAAATGACTAAAATGAATGATAGTACTGACTTGAAAAAATAGAAATTTATATTACGAAATGGTAGCACTGCATAAAAAACAAGGGGAATTATACCCAAAAAATATGTTAGATTTTATTTAAAAAAAACTTTCTTTGGCACAAAGAAAGTATAACTTTTGTGACAACATAATCATGTACATACATATAAATGAAACTAAAAGAAATGAATATTTGTCGTGGAGTTGCTTGGAACCAAACCGAAATTCAATGTCGTACCCACAACTACCTCTTTGTCCCTGTCATATTCTGACCTAACCCAATAATCTCTTTGCTTATTACTAATAATCATATGACTACTTATGTTATTTTTCTCTAACTCTAATCAAATATGCATGCATGATAACATAAATTATAGCTAACAAGTATTAAAATTATAAATTTATGTTAGCTTGTAAGTTCCTTTTATGGGAATTTGATTTTAACACTCTGTAGTTTGTACTGATCTGGCAAGATGCATGACATAAGATGTCTCCTTTCCTATCAATTATACTATATCTCAATTAGCAAAGTAAAAAGGTAACTTATCATGAGACTTTGAAGACTATTTTAATAAATTACTCGTAATATCTTGAAATATTAAAATCTCGTGATTTTTTTTCACTTGATCCATCAACCATCACATTTTCAAATTAACTAGTTTGAGCCCGTGCTTCGCACGGGTGTGGGAGGGCTAAAATCTGATTGTGGCTAAAAACGTAAACCCGGTTTGTGAAAAGAGTGCACGGGTCTTGGGTTGACTGACCCTACCAATTCTAAACCCGGCTCTTATCCGACAAAAAAAAAAGAATAAAAAACCGACCTGGTCCCACAAGAGCACGATAAAAAAAATTATAATTAAAAAATAAAAACGTAAAACCGGTTTGTGAAAAGAGTGCACGGGTCTTGGGTTGACCGACCCGACCCATTCTAAACCCGGCTCTTATCCGACCAAAAAAAAAAGAATAAAAAACCGACCCGGTAGCACAAGAGCACGATAAAAAAAATTATAATTCAAAACCCAAACTCGTAACCGACCCCCGTAACCGGCCCGTCAAAAAAATAAAAGAGTAAATTACAAAAATCGTCCCTGTGGTTTGCAAGAAGTAACACTTTTGGTCATTTATAATTAAAAAGTACAAAAATCATCCCTGTGGTTGACATTTTGTAACACATTTCGTCCTTTACACCAACAACCGTTAACTTGTAATGTGTCATGCACATGAGGACAATTTGGTCTTTTTACCACTAATCCTTATAACCAAATACCCTATCTCTCTCATCCTCCATCTGCCAACTCTATCATACTCCATCTACCCCTCCCCCTTCTCTCTTCTCTCCCAGAATCAACCAACCACCAATGTTTGTTCACCCCTGTCGAATCGCACCACCACCACCACCACCACCACCGTATCGCATCACCACCACCACCGAATCGCACCACCATCTCTCTCCCAGAATCCAACCGAGAACCAACCACAACCGTTGTTCACAAACACAATCTGTCGAATCGCACAACCACCCCTCCGAATCGCACCAGCACCACCACCGAATCGAACCACCATCTCTAAACGGGAACCGCCACCGATCTGAACCACCATCTCGTCGGATCTAGGGTTTTCTCCAACCAACACCATCGTTCACAACACCACGTCACCGCCGCCATCATCGGAAGTCAAATCTAGGGTTTTCTCCAACCACCACCGTGGGATCTAGGGTTTTATCCACCCACCACCATGGGATCTAGGGTTTTCCCCACCCACCACGTCGGATCTAGGGTTTTCTCCACCAACCACCGTCGGATCTAGGGTTTTCTCCAACCTACCTCGCTGTTTACCACAAACACCACCATCATTACCGCCAAAATCAACGCTCTGTTCTAGAGTAAAGTAAGCAAATTCACTCTGACGAATAGAGGCATTTTCGAAGAAGATGAAGGAAATGGTTTCTAAGGGTGTTTCCCCATCTGTTCCGAATTTTAGACCGATTTCTGGGTATGCAAACACAACTATGCAAACACAATAACACACAACATCATATAAACTTCTTTATTTTTGGGCTTATTTGTTCTTATGAAATTCTTGTTGATTGAATGTATTTTTTCTTAATTTCTAGGTTTATTTGTTTGATTTGTATTTATTTATGGAAATTCTTCTTTATTTCTGGGTTTATTAGTTCATCAGTATTGTATAATTCATTTATTTCTGGGTTTATTAGTTCATCTGTATTGTTTAATTCATTTCTTTCTGGATTGTTTAATTCATCTAGAATCGAGAGAAGAGAGAGTTGAGAGCAGAGAGAGAGAGAGTTGAGAGCAGAGAGTTAGTAGGGGTGATGAAGTTAATTCATCTGGATTGTTTAATTAAAAAAAACAGCCCAATAATAAAATCCGGCCCAAACCCGGTTTCTCACCCAAACCCGGATCCGGGCACAAAGTCATAGGCAACCACACTTTTTTATCTATTGTATAAATATTTTGTCATGTGATCCATTAACCATCATATTTTCAAACTAATATTTTGGGATCTATTAACCATCATATTTTCAAACAAATATATATATATATATATATATATATATATATATATATATATATATATATATATATATATATAGACAAAAGTTCATGCGAGAACCGTTGTTAGCGCGAGAACCACGAGAACCAATCTAAGCCGTCCAATTCCCCCTCCTTCAATGTCATTGCCCACCCATGAATTCCTCACATACACCTTGTCACACTCTATCCCTCCACGCTCTCCATCCATGATACTTCCCATATCAAGGAACGACTGAGATTGGTTCTCGCGGTTCTCGCACTAACAACGGTTCTCGCATGAACCCTCCCCTATATATATATATATATATATAGGGGACGGTTCAAACGAGAACTGTTTTTCGTACGAGAATCAATCTTAGGCGTTGATCTGATAAAGTGAGATTCATGGATGTGGAGCGTGGGGGGATCAAGTGTGGCAAGGTACATGTGAGAAATTCATGGGTGGGTGATGACATTGAAGGAGGGGAATTGGACGGCTCATATTGGTTTTATTATAAATTTCTAATTATTTTATTCACTTTATAATAAAATTACAATGAATCTTAGCTCTTTAGTTTTATTATATTATCGGTTTGTATTTTTCTAAATAAGATATCTACGTTAAATATATATACCATGTGAAATATTTTTGAAAACAATTTCACACTTACTAACTGTGTAGCTAAAATAATTAGTCAGAAATGTTAAAACTTAAGTTGATTTTGTCTTTGAAAAAAAAGTTTTTATTGATTTTCATTCAACAACACTAAAAGTTCGTTACTATAATATTATTTTTTAAAGCATTTTAGATGCACATAATGAGATAATATATTAATTTATTTTTATCCCGGCGCAACGCGCGGGCAAACAAAACTTGTTCCTAATCATTCAACAAGTATGTAATAACCATTAATATAAAAAACATATACATATGTATAATATTTTTTTTAATACAAACCTAAACCTAGTCCTAATTTTTTTAATTCATCATGAGACTTATCCTCAATCTCGTGGGGAGGGACCCCTTTTTCACAACACATGATACCGCTGGCTTGGCCATAAGCCCTTTTCGTGTGTATAATATGTTGAAAACTATTGTGCACTATCTTAATTAATATGCATGTATCTAAGCATCATATACATTCCAAAGTTAGCTAAAAATCAAGCTACCAAGAGTATATATAAAGGCCGTATTCAAATCACTAATCAGATGAAGTCTTTGTCACTAAACTTAGAAGTCACATCGCGATATTAGATGAAGAAAACGATGTCGAAAGATACAAAACATAAGTATAGGGCAAAAAAAAAAATTTTGAAGTCCCTAAGTGACAAGCACATCCAAAGATGCAAGAACTAGATACCAATGACAAATATATTGAACAAACAATAAAGGAAGAAAACAGAAAGCCTTAAACGCAATTACTCATAGACTCGACCTAAAAAATTGATGTTTACCTTGCTACAAGTAGCCCATCACACCACACCCTCAATAAATGCACATTACCACTTCAAGGCATATAGAGCTTATGATGGAAATATATAAGAAGAAAGAGATACAAAAGACTAATATGACGTTTTTTTATTAAATAAATTCATTTATATCTTTTTTTAGTACGTATACAAGTCTTTTTTTTGTCTAAAAAAGTTAATTTATATGACTTTTATACATCTTCTTTTCCCCAAAGATGTGTAGACTTTCCTCAAACATGAGTTGTGCTTGATTACAAACACAATTTGAAGAATAAGAATTTTAAATGCCGAAAATCATAACATGATTTCCACATATTATAAAAGCAATAAATAGATTAAATCGGATAAGGAATAGGGTAATATTTCGACGATTAGGAGAGTGGTGCCAAGCGACTAGAGCTAAAATGACTGGAGGTCGATTCAATGATCGGAGGGGTGCGATGATGTGAGTATTGTGCCTAATGGTTGGCAGTTAAGTCTTGATGAGAGAATCGAGTGGTTACACGATTTATCAATTTCATGTTATCCATTAAACGGGTTGGTGATAACCCCCTAGAATGGGTTTGCGAAACATGAACAAGATTATAGAATTTACCATCGAAGACGTCGACCATCAAAATCCACAATAGCTTAAAGTTTCACTAACCAATCCAAATCCTCTATCGAAGCAATAACAAAAACTGTATATAAGTTTGGAAGATAGTCATTTGTTGTTCAATGATATGTTAAGCATGCTAAACACTTTATCTTGATATGATATCTCAAACGTAAACGAAGTTTGATTATCCACTTTTATTTCTATTTTTTTTTTGCCATGAAATGAAAATATTATTGCTAATTCATATTTTACTTGATTTTATTAATTAAAAGAGTTTAAACGATTTTAATAACATAATATCTAAAAAAACATATAATTTTAACCTCAATTTCACCACTAATGCTAATTACGTAAATATCATGTTAAAAACTATTGTTTTAGAGAAAAAAGCAAGAGAAGTTATTGTTTGTTTTACTTTTTATATATCGAAATGAAAGTTTTGATTTTTTTCTTTGTATATAGTCTTCTATTATTTTATCTTTGAAGTAGTAGTAGTAAATTGGAAAATAAAAAATAAAAAAACCAAAAACAATTAATCTAAAAGTTGTAAGAGTTGATTTCTTAACGATGGAGATATAATATAATGATTTTTTTTTATATAAATCTCATAATCACCTCCTTTAAACAGTTGTAGTAGAAGAAGAGGAATTAGAAAGTTGTTATCATAATCTTTTATAAGATCGCGTTTTTATAATAACGTTAATTATAATGAGAACAATAAAAAATGTATAGCAAAATACGAAAAACGATACATAATAATTATTCAAAAAGCAAAAAAAAAAAAAAAATACTAACATGGTATTTAAGAAGGGTAATTTGCGCAAAAATACAACAAACTTTGTTAATATTGTCATTGCATACAACCAAATTTATTTTCTACTTGAAAATACAAACAACTTACTAATTCGAGTCATTGTATACAATTGGTAACCTGATTAGCAGGTTACCAGTTAATTCTTTGTTTTTGAATTTTTTAAAGTAATTTATTGTTCTTGATTTTATTCAAGGTGTTCTTTAAGTTCATCATTTGCATCACATACTAAAAATTAACAAAAACAAAATCATAGATCTTTAAAGAACATGAACTAAAAACTAATTATAGATCGTAAGAAGATGAACCAAAACCTAAAGAAACAAAATCGCAGATTTTACAGAACAAAATCGAAGAAAATGAGCAGATCTTACAGAACATGAGCAGATCTTTAAAGAACAAGAACTAAATCGCAGATCTTACAGAACATAAGCAAAAACAAGAACCACAAAGAAACAGGAAGAATCAGGATGTGGAACATGAATCAAACAAATAAACATCAGTCAAACAAATTGATTTGAAATCAGATTTCAAAATCGCATAAAAAACCTTAAAATCGTTTGGATTTGAATATCAAAAGCACACCTTTGATTTGGGGTTCTTGAATATGAAATTATTAGTGTTTCAGGTATCAAAATCATACCTAAAAATCATCATAGATTTGAAACCCAATATTAGTTAAAAGCCTAAATCTTGAACTAGATGAAGCTCTTCTGCCTAAATCGTATTCATGAACTTACTCTTTTGCTCGTGATGAAGGCGAATTAGATGAAACCCTCAAGACCATGATGAAGGTGAACAAGATTAAGGCGAACCAGATGAAACCCTCGCCTCCAGTATCGACTATTAATGCTAGTCTCCATCTCGGAATCATCGATCCAACACAGAACAGATGGGTTTGAAATCGCAATCGGCGTTTGGATTATAACGATTAATGCTAGTCTCCAGTATCGACGATTAATGCTAATCTCCATCTAGTAAGTTGTTTGTATTTTTAGGTAGGAAATAAAGTTAATTGTATACAATGACAATATTGGCAAAGTTTGTTGTATTTTCGCGCAATTTGCCCATTTAAGAAAATATAAAACAAAGAAAAAAAGTAAGATGCTGTTTGGTTAGACGAAAATGAATGACAACAAAATAGAATAGACAAACAATTAAAATTGAGGAGGTAATGGAATGAATCATTACCATATATTCATCGACATGTTTAGTTGTTTTGTTATAACGATATGAATCGTTATTAAATAATGTTTTATAAAAAAGAAATAAATACAAGAATGTAATAAAATAAATATTAATAAAATTTTAATATATAGGTATATAACTGAATTGATTTAATTGGAATAAATGGCCATTAGAAGTTACGATGGACAAGTAATTAACAGAGTTATTTTTATGAATGGCCTTTTAAGATGTGCCCATATAACATCTTTAGTTCTTTATTTGAAAATCTTACAATTTTAGTCTTTAATTTTCAAATGTCAAACACGGATAGTTCTTTATCCGTTAAAAAATGTTAAACTTTATAAAACGGTCATTTTACCCTTTACACAATTAGTCCTTATTTATTATCTTTAATTTTAAATCATTTAAAAAATATTTTAGTATTAAATAATTATATTTTTATATACTCAATCAATCATATATTAGATGTCTTTGACTTTTCTGTACTCTTCCTCCGAAATCCAAGAGCACCCCTACACCCCTCCGTCGGCGACACCATCCCCGGCCATCCCACCATTGATCTCGACATTGATGATAGTTTTTGCGGCACCGGCAGATGCCAGAGGTATAAGGGAATACCACCATCAGCATTTGTCCTCTCTATACCTTACAATCATCATCATCATCATCTCTCTCTCCCCCCAGACCTAAATGCCGCCACCTTCCCTATTAGGAGAACACCGTCAATGCCATGGTTATAGTAACCACCACCACTAACCACTCCCTTTCTCCTCGATTTCTTATTCCCTCTCCTAGATTTGTGAATTTTAAGGTCGATTTAGGGTTATGGACTTTGATTTCAAATAGTGTTTGAGACCGTGAGTTTCTTCATTTTCCCCCACTCTGTTAGAAAAAAAAAGAAATCAAAATTTTTTACAAAGAAACATCAGAGAAAATAGAGATGTGAGAGAACGGTGAGTAGGTGGGTTTCAGATTCAGGTGGTGGTTGTAGTGATTTCAGGTGGCCGGGAAATATTGTGGGGGCGGTGCTTCTTGAGAGTGGGAGGGAAGAGTGAGCTAGGAGAGATTATATATAAAGTGATAAAATAATTTAAATTTTATTAGTTTTTCTAAAGGACCGTCCATGTAATATTTGAATGCAAAATGGTCATTTTAAAAAAGTTAGCACTAATACAGTTAAAGTTAACAAACAGATTAAGGACCATCTATGTTCAACTTTTAGAAATTAAGGACGGATTTTATAAAATTTCAAATAAAGAACTAAAAGTGTAATTTAACTATATCTTAAAGGACCATGCGTGTAATTAACTCTAACTAATATGTTTGTAATGCCTTGATGGAAGACACTGTCGTTCTCTAAATGGAAGTGATTTGCACACAACACAAATTAACCATACACAATAAAAAATGACTGTTTGGACTATTATACCCTTAAATTTGTGGATGAGAATAAAAGATAGTGGGTTGGTAAGAACATAAAAGTCATTGATTGTTGTGTATGACTAATTTGTATTGTGTAGAAATCACTTCCCTTCTCTAAAACATACGTTGAGAATTGAGTCATTATTTAAGGATATTTTAAAGAGTGTTACATATGCAATAACATGATATGTTTCTTAATTGTTGCACCAAAGTCAAATTGGAGCTTCCAAATTTTTTTGGGGATTATTATTTATTTATCTATTTTTAAATTTTACTATAACACGCTTTACAGACGTGAAGTTATATTCAATGAATTTACTAATTTAGTAAATTTGCAATGCATACAGAACCATATTATTTAGTGTTTGTGCCATGTAATTTTGAAAAGGCAATTTAAGAATCAAATTCCAAAACATGTGGAACCCGGCCATATATATATATATTCTAAATTTGGTACAATACTACATATGCATTATAACATGGGTGGCAAGTGACAACCCAGCTTTTTATCTCTGGTGCACCACACTTCGATTGATGGCCATCATGGATGGTGTGATATTATATATACAAGTGTTTTTTTTTGTTTGTTATTATGTATAAAAAGGTTTAAAAGATGGAATGGATGAAATATATTTAGGTGATATGGGGAGGGTTCATTCGGAAACAGTTGTTAATGCGATAACCGCGAGACCCAATCTTAGCCGTTCCATGGATATGGGAAGTTTATGGATGGAGAGCATGGGGTATAGAGTGTGACAGAGTGCATGTAAGGTGTAAGGAATTCATGGTTGGACAATGACATTGATAGAAGGAAAATTGGACGGCTCAGATTGATTTTCGCACTAAAAATGCTTCTCAAATGATGATATAATACTGATTTGACAAGAAAAAATGAGCGAAAAAGTAAAGAGTTATCCACACAAATAGTTTACGTCAAATTTAGACATGACTTTATGGGTTTCCGTCTTTTACTTTCATTTTTCATCCAATAAAATACCTAAAATTTTGTAGACGAATATAGTAGTGTAACTTGATCATAAATTTTCCATAAAACTAAGGCATAAATCTAACTTATGTATCATATATTAGAAAATTATGTTTTCTTCTATTTTATCATTTGACTCACTAAATGATAACAAACTGAATCTACTTATTCTCTCTTTGTTATCTTAACATTCTTTATAGAAATATAAGTAAATTAATTTAATAAAAATATATAACAATGCTCTCATTTCTTTTATATATTTCCATGTTCTTTAAACTTTCGTCGAAGTCGCGAGGTATCACGCTATCACAAGTGAAATTGATCAACATTAGTTTTAACCGTGAAATCTTTCAAAGAATACGGCGTCGTTACGGGTTGCAAATATGTTAACGGTATGATCGCTATCATTGCATGAATCATGATGTTACTGGAAGATTTTACATGCTTCTTCTTAATCGATATCAAGAAAGAAGTGGCATATATTATTTATTTTGATATATATTGTTATATTTTGTTTAATTATTGACATTGTATAGTTGTACTTCAATTCATTTATATTTTACATATATATATATATATATATATATATATATATATATATATATATATATATATATATATATATATATATATATATATATATATATATATATAGGAAAAAGTTCATGCGAGAACCATTCTTAGTGCGAGAACCACGAGAACCAATCTGAGCCGTCCAATTCCCCCTCCTTCAATGTCATTGTCCACCCATGAATTCCTCACATGCACCATGTCACACTCTATCCCTCCACGCTCTCCATCCATGATACTTCCCATATCCGAGGAACGGCCGAGATTGGTTCTCGCGGTTTTCGAACTAACAACGGTTCTCGCATGAACCATCCCCTATATTGGTTCTCGCACTAACAACGGTTCTCACACTATATGTATATATAGATAGAAACCGCGAGAATTAATCCGAGCCGTCCAATTCTTTCTCCTTTAATGTCATTGTCCACTCATAAATTCCTTACATGCACTCTGCCACACTTTATCCCCTCCTCGCTCTCCATCCATGAACTTCCTATATCCAAGGAACGGTTGAGATTGGTTCTCACGCGGCGCATTAACAACAGTTCTCGTATGAACCCTCCTCTCTCTCTCTCCCTCTATATATATATATATATATATATATATATATATATATATATATATATATATGTGTGTGTGTGTGTGTGTGTGTGTGTGTGTGTGTGTGTGTGTGTGTGTGTGTGTGTGTGTGTGTGTACGTGTGTGTGTGGAGCTAGCATTACATATACGTACATACACACACATTACCGCTATACTCAAAAATTTTAAAGAGTAAGTATTGATCGAAATAACATACTAGATTCATGTATTATATCCCCTAAATAAAATATTTAATCTTAACCACTCATCCACTTATAATCAAAAAATACATTTTGACTTTTAAGAGTCAAACCTTATATAATTTTAAATTGATTTAAGAAGTTATTTAATTTCAAATACACTATTTCCCATGTGTATTTATTTACGATTTATATTATAAATCTTCTAATATAAATAAAAGACTAATTAGGTAAAATTTATTAAACGATCTAAACCTTTTATTTAATAAAATATTTAATCTTAACCACTTATAATCAAAAAATACATTTTGACTTTTAAGAGTCAAACCTTATATAATTTTAAATTGATTTAAGAAGTTATTTAATTTCAAATACACTATTTCCCATGTGTATTTATTTACGATTTATATTATAAATATCTATAATTTCAAAATTATTTTATTTATTTATCCTTTAATTTGTTGCATCACGTAAAATTACTTTATTTGTCTAAAGGACAAGCATATACTTTCAAATTAATTTAAGAAGTAATTTAATTTCATATGCACCTATTTACAATGTGATATTTATTTACGATTTATGTTATTAGATAAACATCTATAGTTTTAAAATTATTCATTTACTCCGTATCATGTAGATTTATTTTATTTGGCTAAGAGATGAGTATAACCTTCATTTAAATATATTTAATTATCAAAGTAATTAGTGTTGAATATATAAACCCATCCGTATTGAAAAAAAATGCATTTTGCTTCTCTTATTTGATTTGGTTGCATTCTAATATGTGTGTATTCTTTTTATGATCATGGCACAATACACTAAATTATATTCTATTGCTTAATTAAATTGATGGTGAATATGAGAAGTTGGTTCTCAAAGTTAAAATTATGTTGCTTCGGAATCATATTACCATAATAATAATATGTCAAATATTGCAAGCATAGATATAATACTAATGAATAAGATTGTAATGCATCTTATAACGAGTTGTATCATCTTTTTGTGAACATATATTAGAGAAAAGGATGTAATTATATTACTATTACCTCCGTTAACACGTCCTAATATGTATTAATTTTTTGGGCAAACTGTTTGGTAATACAATGAACTTTTACTAAGCTAACAATTTATACAACGAACTTTAAAATTAAAAAAAAAATACAATCAACTTCAATTTAACCTACAATGTATGCAAGTGACCTGTTATAACAGGTCACCTATACTTTTTCAACCGGTAACCTTGTTTTTTATTGTTATTTTAATCTTTTTAATAATTTTAATTATAAAAAAAAAACACAGCAACTTCAAGATCTGCAAATGAAACTCACCCCATCATCAAGAAATAGTCCCCCCATCTCCATCTTCATATCCTTCAACCATGTACAAGGAGTTAGAGTTGTCAAGATTGAACCACCCCATCGCCATCGCTGATCTTGTTCGTCGGCGACCTTCAACAGCCACCGCCATTTGCAGCAAACAACCAGTTAGGGTTTCTCCGTTTTGTGGGTTTCTCCAAACCACCATCGCCGCCGTTTCAGCCCCTTGAAGATCCACAACCACCGCCATTTGCAGCAAACCACCAACATTGCTTATGGGTTTTGAACCGCCGCCGTCGCCCTTAACTAGTACGCCACCGTAGATCGATTAGCGTTTCTACCACAGCCGCCTTCATATGTTCGATCGATATATTAGGGTTTATGCCACAACCACCACCACGAAGTACCAAACAATCTGCTGCTTATGTGTGAAGAAGATGAGTTGCAAAGCAAACAAACCTTCAACCACCATCGATTTAGTTCACATGTTTCTCTCTCTCTCTTCATTCGGATCTGAAGGTGCCGTTGGTAGAGATTAGCAAACTGTTATTTGTATGTTTGGGCTTGAATCTTCTAGATTTGATTTTTTATTTGAACATTTGATTTGGTTCTTGGTTTATGATCTTGGATCTGAAGAACACTATGTAAAAATGTTCTTGAATGTTCTTGGGGTTGAATGTTCTAGTTCGTCTTCAATTTGATATGTATGATTTGGTTTTTTTGTTTGACTTTGATATGTATGATGGCTTGTTAATTGGGTTTGTTGTTTGGATGTATAATTTCCTTACAGATTGAGGTTTGAATGTTAGATTTTAATTGAGTATAAAATAGATGTTCTTGGATGTTAATGTTCTTGGAGTTAAATGTTTTTGAATTTGAAGAACAAATGATGAACATAAAATAAAAAAATTAAAAATTAAATAAAAATTCATAAAGCGACCTGTAACCTGCTTGGCAGGTTACAAATTGCATACAATGGGGGTTATATTAGAGTTGCTTGTATTAAATTTAAAAAAAATTTGTTCGTTGTATACATTGGTAGCTTAGTGAAATTCATTATATTATAAAGCAGTTTGCCCTAAATTTTTTATAGCAATAATTAAATGATCATCATATACTCTTCACATCAGTTCTTTATAGTCACCCGTGAACACACGGGTCATGTATCTAGAATTATATAAAAGAATAAAAATTTAAATTGAAATAATTACAACTTATGTATAGTTTGGTTAGAAATATAAAGTTAACTTAGTTTCTAATAAAGAAATTTAGTTAAATAAATTGTTACATAACGTAATGCCGGGTCAAAAATATTACAATAATCTGTAAAAATTTAATATAGGTAAATAAATTATAGATAATTATATATCAAGTAAGAAATAGTAAATAAAAACTGAAACATTACATTTTATAACTCAATATAATATAAAAGCTACAAGTTTCACATTAAAATTACTTTGATATATATTGGAACTAATAAATAAATGGTGATGTGTTAAAAAAAACATAAGGATTTAGATTTTTAAATTAGTGTCTTGACTTTAGGCGGAATTTTTATAGTTGGATTATCATCAAGCTTTGGTGGTATGACATGAATTTCTTCTAGCTAGTGATGGTGAAGTTTGATTGATCTCTTGTTAGCGGTTGTTATGGTAATGTCTATGTTGGTGTTTTCTTTAAATCCGGAAATGACAAGCGATAGAAGGTCGATCAGACCTCACATGTACTATCACTAATAGGAAAGAATTCCGGTCATGGTATCAAAGTTTTGTGGTGATCCAATGATGGAAACTCAGGTTAGAGCCGAAACCCTAATCGAAAAATCAAAGTCCTTATTTCTTTTGATAGTTAGGGTGTATGAGGAATAAGTTGTGGGTTCAAGATTGTGGTATCTAGTGTTTTTCCTATAAAAAGTCCTATAAATTTGTAGGTTTAAATTCTATGATAGACAAAAATTTAATTTAAGAATAGATATAAGCAATATGTGTAGTATATTGTTAAGAAAAATTAAGAAATAAATAAATAGTTAACCAAATAATTTTTTGTAACAAAAAGGACTTCTATTTGGTGCCCTTAACCTTTTACTAGAATATGCTTATCATTTTCCATTAAACTATAGAATTAAAACTTCAGGTAAGTACTTGGTATTGTTGATAAACCTTTCTATTAAGAACTCACTTTTACATATACTACAATTCCTAATTTATATCAAATGAATATCATATTCATATAGAGACTTAAGCATGATTCTTAACTATTTTATCTAGAAGCTTTTATTTCTTTTAAGGGTAAATTATATTAAATATAGTGAACTTTATTTTATTTATCATTGTTGTAACGCCCCAAAGTTCGTAAGTTTCTAAATATGAGTTTATATCAATTAATAAGTTCAAGGGTTAGAATTGCCACATGAAGAAAGTTGTAACTCCAGAGGCTAGTTTTGCCAACTCTGAAAGTGAAGATATATATGTTCTTGTTTTTTTGACTTTGTGTAGTCAAAAGGTTCTTATGCACAGAAACACATATACGAACACTGTAACACCCCAAAATGGGGCCTAGTTGTAAACTGTAGTACATGTAGCTTTAATTGTAGTACGTTGACTTTTAACTGATGTTTTGTTGTTAATTGTAGTATACATGTTGCTAAATGGTGTCCTAAATGTTAATTGGTGTTTTAAACATGATTTGGTGTTAAATGGTGTTAACTGGTGTTAAATGTGGATAAAAAATGTAGTATTATGAAAAGTGTCGTAAGTTGACCATGTTGACAAATAGTTGAACGGTTTTGGATAATGGTTCCAAAAATATCTCCGTTAGTTGAAACGGATAACCCTAAGTTGTGTTTTAAGTTGAATAGGAGAACGAAATACCCGGGTGGGGTATTAATTCTATTAGGTCGGTTAAAAAGGGGGGGGGGGCTGCCTTATCCCCTGTTATACCAAAACACATACACGCACTACATACACTTTCATACATACGTACAAGCAAAACCACACCCAAACTCTTGTTGGATTGAAGAAGGAGATCAAGATAAGGAGCTGGGATTAAGTGATTGAAGCTGTTCTAGTACTTGTGTTCACCATCTTGTAAGTTTTCTTGAGTAAGAAACCTAGTTTTTGAGTTGCAAGAGGAAAGAATCCATTTGATGGATTTAAATGTTGTTTTGATGTAGTTTTTGTGTACAAAATGAGTTGGTTAGCTTCTATGTGTGTTAAATGAACCTTAGAAACAATTAAGGTTGAGTTTGAATCGGATTTGATGACAAAAACTCGTAAAACAGCGTCGGTTTACGAACAGAGCAAGAACAGACTGTGATTATGGTTCCTACGGGCGTAGTATGATGTTACTACGGCCGTAGGGTGTTGTTTTGTTACTGCGGTCGTAGGTAATGGTTGCTACGGCCGTAGGATTGAATTTATGAGGATTACCACCTACGGGTGATGGAAACAAGACTACGGGCGTGGGTACATAACCTACGGCCGTAGTTGCCCAAAGGATACCTACTACGGGCGTAGGATATGGTTACTACGGCCGTAGGTCATGGTTCTTTGGCAAGAGATCCTACGGGCGTAGTGTATATATACTACGGCCGTAGTACATGTTGGAAAGTTGTCCTGCGGGCGTAGGAACATGTTCCTGCGGCCGTAGGAGGCTGTCAGAAGCCATGTTGACCTTTTGTTGAGACTGTTGTTGGTGCAGTCTACTGTAGTGCGTACTAAGGGGTGTTTATCTATGTTTATTGGTGTTAGGTGACTCAGACGATTCTGTGTGCTCTTGGGATTCCCGATTGCATATCTGCCTCTTGTAGTTTCGAGGTGAGTACCGGTTTCCCATGAGTCTCAGTAGGTAAGTTATCTGTAGTACATGTTGACACATGATTGGTGTATTGATACGTGGAAATGGAGGTATGTTATGATAAAGTTGTACAAGCATGCTTAGTATTGTTATTGTTGATATGAAAGATATTGTTGTGATTATATGCGCGCATGAACTGGATCCTTACTGGATCAACTAGTTGTTTATGAAGTTTTGTCCGGACACTGAATTGGAGAATACGGAGGTCAGTCAGGTAGACGGGTGTCAATACTTGGCTGGGTTCTCGGGTAGACGGGTGTTAGTACCCGGGCACTAACGGTACTCAAGTAGTATACGCTTGGGTGATGGTCCTGCAGGCCGCCGTTCCTCTAAGGAGTAAGGTTCCTTGATAGATGGGAACCAACACGATAGATAATTGGCGTACTATGTGGACTGCTTTTGGGTTGTTGAGCGGGGTTAGCTCCCCTGCAACATACGACTACTGCTGACACGTTTGTCACGTCACAATATGATAGGATAGCCCTGTGTGCTGTTCTGATACATGATAGCCTGCTTATTGTTGCTTATGTGTAATTGGTGCTCACTAGCTAGTTGTAGCTAACGGTGCAAGATTTACCTTTTTCGCAGGTTGATGCTAGATGCCTGGTGAGGCGGGTACCGATGGTAGCTTTTGTATTGTATATATCTTTTGGGGAACACGTTGTGGTATGTGTGGATCCGATGGTCGGTATCTTGTAGGTAACGCTTGTAGAAAACGAACTTGGCTAATCCTTTTGTTGTAATTAATTAGCCGAGTCAAACTTGTAGTTTTTGTAATGATGTTTAATTCCGCTGCAACACTTTTGATAATTGTGGTTTAAAAAGTTTTAATTAACTCTAATTGTAAGCTCGTTAGAGGTGGCGTTACAAACACATACACCAGCTCCTGTTGAATGCCAATTTGATATCCAAACACTGAGCTTTAACATGTGGAAGTGATAGTTGATCAATTGATAGCAAGAGGTATGAGTTCTTCTTGATTTCTTTGAGTTTTATGTCAAGAAAGAGATTCATGAGTTGAATCCATGTTAGTAGCTTGTTCTAGTGTGTTTTTGTGTTGTTTTGAGGGTATAACATGTTAAAGAAGTAGTAAGTATGTTTGAATCTGAGTTTTCGGTTGTTTGAGCATGTTAAACCCGAGTTGCAGTTGTTGTTCGTAACAGAGTCGGAGGTCTGCTGTACCGACCTTGCTTCCGGCCGTAAGAGGTGTTCCTTGCGGGCGCAAGCAAGTGGAGATGGTTTACGGTTATTGAGTTCTTTACGGCCGTAAGGGCTGGGCCTTGCGGGCGTAAGGATGATGATTATGAGTTACTTGCATGAAAACAAAGAAGAGCCCTTGCGGGCGCAAGGGAAGAACCCTGCGGCCGTAAGGCGTATTGTTAAGGCTCTTGCGGGCGTAAGTGTTATTGCTTGCGGGCGTAAGCAGTTAACCAGAATTTAGTTGAGTTGTTTGCCGTTTGCATTTAGTCAGAATCGATTGTAGCAATGTAGTGTTACAAGAACAGTTTTCAGTAATCAGTGGAATAGAAAGGTTAATGCAGTATTTGTTTATTGCTTGTAGGCAAATAAGAGACTGACGTTTCAGCGATAAGAGTATAACTGCTTTAACTGCTGTTAAAGTGAGTATACTTACCTTTAATCAGATTAGCATATGTATGTACATTAAGCGAACAGTATATCAATTGTATGTTTGATATGTGATTTGATTATGTGAGATACAGTACTCAGTACAGAGATAGGGGTATATTGAGATCCTTATACCCAAACAGAGTGTTAGGGATTTGATTACGCGCAAGGTGTGATCATACCCTGGACCAGTTAACAGTTTGAGCAGTTTTGCAGGTGTTCAACTTGAATGTGAGACATCCTCAGAAGTGTTACTCATGTTTTATGTGTTTATCTGTTCAGTTAGTATGCTCACTAAGCGAAAGCTTACGTTTCAGTATGTTGTGCGTGCAGGTGAACCAGGTTCCAGCGAAGGTAAGGCCCCAGTGCTCTGCTTAGTTGGATAGCTCCAAACTTTTGAAAAGAATACTTTTAACACTACTTTTTTTTGAATTGTTAGCACTAGAGTGTTGTAAGCTTGTTTTTCGCAAATTCTAAGATTTTAAAAGTGTTAATTTGTAGTAATAGAGTTTTAAAAACTATTTTAGAAAAGTGGTGTTACAATTGTATACAATCAACTTTAAAATTTAAAAATAGTATAATTAGGTTTCATAATTTTCTCATTATATGCAAATAACTTTTTTATATTTTCTGTTGTTTAGTTACCATTATATATAATAAACTATACTATAACTTCCATAGTATAAATCAAGATACAATATGAGGATTATGAATGTTAGTGTAATATTTTTTTAATAAAAAATTAATTATAAATAATAATAACTAAAATAAAGTTATTGTGTTATTTAATACATGTGTAATTCTTTTAATAATAGAACTCAACTATCTAATTTATAAAATTACACATATATCAACCTTATAAAAGAAAGTGCAACTTTCAACAATTCTTAATGTTGTTATTCAAATGATAATCAAAAAAGCTTTTTGCCTTTTTCTGATATATTAAGCTTTTTTTTAACCATCCTCGAGGATAGTATCGATCCTATATCACAGATGTGACGTGTACAAAACGGGCAACTTTTGCCTCCAATTCATATTGTCATCTTTCTACCTATTCCCTTACAACTTCGCCTCCCTATTTATCCCATCCCATCCCATCCCATAAATATAAAATAAAATATACTACTGATATGAAGAACAATATCGCCGCCGACGAAGACCTCAACCATGAGTTATTACACCACAGGCCGCCGTCCGCGGTGGCCGGAGACGCAAAGTCAAGATTTTGGATTGAATCAAAGAAGCTTTGGTACATAGTTGCTCCTTCCATCTTCAGCCGTGTGGCAACCTTCACCATGAACGTCGTCACCCAAGCCTTCGCCGGCCACCTTGGTGACGTGGAACTAGCCGCCATCACCATCTCCACCGGCGTCATTGTCGGCTTCAACTTTGGCCTTCTTGTACGTATTATGTTTATATATTGGTTCTCTTTTTAGTTTTATTCTTTTAATCTTTGGTTTTATTTTTATTTTTCATAAACTAAATTCTTATTAAAGTTTTTCACTTATCTGATTTCGGTGCATCGAAATCATATGCAAGATGTTCCAAATATTTGCTTGCCACACATTCATTTCTTTAGAAACCGGCCTCTATTCCGATCGATCGAACCCACAACTCTTGAGCTTAATTTCTTGCAACTCTATAAGGAGTTTCCAAGGTCTCAACTTTATTTTGGGAGAGTGAACATAGAGGAAAGTGTAAATCACCTGCAAATAGTCAAGAGCAACCATATATAACAAGAATTCTCCCCAAACTAATCCTCCACAAGAATACATTAACTTTCCTTGGGACTAAATAATTATCCATGTCTCTATAGTCTATACCCATGTTACTTTCTCCTAATAAGCTTCATCATATGAATGTCTAATGTCTCGTTTGTTTCATAGAATTTTAAGAATTATAATTGATTAAAATTTCGTCCGAGCCTATCTATGTAATGGACTTTCTGTTACTTGGATGAACGTAGACATTTTAAAAAATAAGATTTTATTCAAAAACAAGTTTAACAAACGCAATATAATACGAAATTTGATTTTAATTCTATTTCATTCTTTCAAATTTAACTCTGCGAAACAAACGATATCTTGTTATAAACCGCATCTAACTTAAATCTAACTTGTTATAAATTTTGGTTGTTGGCTAATTTTGAATTATAAAACCGCAATCCGACGATTAGACACCCTAACAATGATTTTAGTTAACTTTAATTTAAAAAGACTTCATTTTTTGGCTTTACTTTATTTAAATGGACCTGATTTTTCCACGAATAAAAAAAGTGTTACGTAATGATTTTCTCCTTTTCCTTTAGTATCAAAATCTGGGAAATAACACTTGCAAAACGAATATGTACGTACTTTGGTACTACCAACCAGTCTTATGCATTAAGCACTTGTACATTTTATGGTAGCTCGGGATGGCGAGTGCGTTAGAGACGTTATGCGGGCAAGCATTCGGGGCGAAAAAGTACAACATGATTGGAATATATATGCAAAGATCATGGATTGTTTTATTGGGATGTTGTATTGTGACATTGCCATTATACATATACGCCACTCCGATTCTAAAGTTATTAGGTCAAGATGACGAGGTTGCTGAATTATCCGGGATCGCGGCTATCTGGTTGATCCCGCAACACTTTTCGTTCGCGTTCTTATTCCCGCTACAACGGTTTTTGCAAAGCCAGCTCAAGACGCCTGTGTTGGCGTGGGTTTCTTTGGCGGTTCTGGTCGTCCATATTTTGGTTAGTTGGCTCTTTACAAATGTGTTCCATTTCGGGATCGTCGGGACGGTGGTTGCTTTGGATATTTCGTGGTGGTTGAATTTCGTCGGGTTGTTTTTGTATACGGTGTTTGGAGGGTGTCCTTTGACGTGGAACGGTTTCTCTATGCAAGCGTTTTCGGGCTTGTGGGAGTTTCTGAAACTTTCCGCGGCTTCTGGTGTTATGCTTTGGTACGGTTCTTTGCTAATTCATAAACTTTAGATCATCGAGACGGGAAAATAGACAGATTAGGTAACATGTTAAAACGGATAATAATCAAAATTATGTTGTTTTATGCAGTTTGGAGAATTGGTACTATCGGATATTGATACTAATGACTGTCTTCGTAAAGAATGCTACAATAGCCGTGGATGCGATATCGATTTGGTACTAATTTGGAACTTGTATTATTATAAATTTTACAATAAATTAACTTATTAGTAATTTTTATATATAATTATTATTTAAACATATAATAAATTCTCATCCTGTGAAGATAATTGCAGCATGAACATCAATGGTTGGGAAATGATGATTCCTCTCGCCTTTTTTGCCGGGATCGGGTACGTATGCTTTTCCCCATTTTCAAAGTGAACAAAATATATAAATAATTTTTTTATGTTTTTTCATATAATAATAAAGTAGACTAAATTTATACACGGTTGTTTAAAAAAATAATAAAATTAATAAAATATACTAAAAGTTATAAGACACGAAAAATAAAAAATAATAAATAATACTAGACAGGGGCGGACCTGTGAGTAGTGGGGGGGGGGGGGGGTCAAGCGCCACCGGTCTTTTGACGGTTCGTAGTGTTAATTTTCGATTTTTTGAGACGTTGCTACCGGTAAATTTTCGGAGTGCACCCGGTGATACCACCAAAATCAAAGGAAAAATGATACTTTTTAAAAAAAATGATAAAAAATAGGTTAATCTTTCAATTTATATCTTTAAAATAGCATTTTAGTTCATAACTTCATGTAAATTGTGTTTTTATTTTAAATTTTGGCCCTAAAATACCAGAATAACCGCCGAAATCGCGTTAATTCGACCCGATTAACCGAAAACCGGGAAAAAAAAACCCGAACCAGACCCTTAAACTTATTTAATTTTATTCTCGCATTATATGGTGCTACCGGTCCCCAGAAATCCTGGGTCCGCCACTGATACTAGATTGTTTTTATATTAAAGATTAGTATAATATATAAATAAATATATAACAATCTTTACTAATAACATATCCGAGCAAAGGAGGATACACAATAACTAAAACTCTTGCACACAAAACAGCTAAAAACACACATTCAACTCAATTAAATATATATAATCTATACGTACTTATCTATGTCGTTAGTTATACAATTTCATATCCAATTATATTTATCATTAATTTAATTATGAATTATCTTTATTTTAAGTTACATTAATTAGTCACGTTAGTTTGACTCAAAAAAAGTCAAAATCAAAATTTTAGAATTAAAAGATCGAAATATTTTACGAAATAAAAGGTCGGGATGTCTAGTAACTATTTTCTAATTAGTTTTTTATATATATTAGAAGATGAAAATTATATTTTAATATAAAACTAGAGTAAATTCTCGTGTGATATATAAGTTGTTTAAAAAAGATAAATATTAAAATTAATAAAAAATATTAAATAACTATAAGTCACGAAAAAATTAAAAAAAGATTAGCATAACTTGAAAAATGTATAACAATTTTTAAAATTTATTTTGGCAACTTTCATATTACAAAATTTAGGATGTGTTTTACATTGCGATGAAATTTGTTTTTAAGTTTAGGTATCTTCTAATTTTTCTAATATATGTAAAAAACTAACTTGTAAGTTTAACTAGAAGATATTAGCCTTTCATTTAATTAATTTAAATCTTAATCATTAATTTAGGTTAAAATTAAGAACTCAATTTTTACTTCAAAACTGAAACTCTATTATAAATTTATATGAGATAAAGTTAAAAATTAATATAAATCTAATACATCTAAATGTTTAATGTTAAATTATATAACAAATATAAATATAAATGTAATATAACAGTAAAAATACAGTGGATTAGAGATTCCTGGCCATCTGTTTTAAAGTCAAAATTTTAAATTAGATATTTATCACTGATATGAAAAATAAACACACGGGACTGGTCATCTCGTGAAGGTGGTCAATTTATCGTGTATTTTAGGCATTGGTTAAATTAGATATTTATCATTAAACTAGTTTATTGACCGGTGCACGCACGGGTATTTCGGAAGTTTATTTGAGATATTAAAATTTTCAAATAAAAATAATTTAGTAAATGAAATATCACATTTGAGATGAGAATATACCAATTTTAAAAAAGTGTCATATTACAATAAAATTTATACCAAAATGTAGATAAATAATGAGACGGTCATAAATATATAATTATTTTTTCTCTAAACAAAATATATAACAAGTTACTAAACATAATTTATAAACAACTTATAATTACTTATGATTTTTAGTTTTTATAAAACCTCCTCTCATTTTCTTTAAACCTCCTCATGATTTTCATCCAACCCCCTCCTAATATATTTAAAATTGAATTCAAATTACTTATCCACAATTTTTTATCTTTCCAAAATTATTTTGAGAATGAAATAATTTTAAAATTAAAGGTTGTGATTGATTAATTAAAACTAAATTTATAGTTATTTTTGGAAAATTTGCATGCCTTTTATATATAGATATAGATAGATAGATAGATTGATTAAAAATTATCTATATCTTAATTCTTTTTGATTAGTCATATTAGTTTGACTCTAAAAAGTCAAAATTAAATTTTTAAAATTAAAGAAATAAATGACTAATATTAAATATTTTACTAAATAAAAGGTCCATACTTTCTAATAAATTTTTTCTAATTAGTCTTTAATAAATATTAGAAGATTTATGACTTTTATTCGGTTAATATAAACTCCCTCTTACACGTATCCCTTTAACAACCATTCTCTATAATCCGGCTTCTGCTAGTGATTATCTAAATGAATTACGAGTTTAGAGTGATTATTATACCGAAACTCTAATCTTGTATCTTTTTTTTCTTAAAGTTCAATTAAAAAAACTATTGATTACTTAACTTTATATATCTCCAATCTCTTTACAACAAGACAAATTAGTTTGCATATTGACAACAATAGAGTAGTGGTCTTGTAAATTAATGTTATCACAATCTCAACCATATCAAAATGTAAAGGTTGAGAAAAATGTGCATTAAATAATGTCACATATATGCACAATACCTGAATAATTTAAAATATCTATTTTTATAGTCATCTATTGTTGAATTATATGGTTATGTATTTGAGATAGACTTATTATCATTAACTAATTACTTTATAATTATGTTTTACGCATGTATTTTTTTTATCTTGCTAGTGAAATCACACTACAATTAAACGATAGTTATGACGTTGTCATTTTTATATTCTACAGAGTAAGAGTATCGAACGAGCTTGGTGCGGGAAATGGGAATGCGGCAAAATATGCGACAGTTGTGGCGATATTGAATTCGTTCGTGATTGGACTTGTTTTTTGTGTGTTGATAGTTGTGTTTCATAACAAGTTTGCTTTAATTTTCTCGTCGAGTGCTGTTGTTCTCGATGCAGTTGATGAAATGGCATGGCTCTTAGCTTTCACTATCCTTCTTAATAGCATTCAACCTGTTATATCAGGTAAGATATATATCTTGACATGTTTCTGAATAATAAATCCCTAAAATCGTTATTTAGGGATCAATTTTGGACACAAACCTTTTAGTTGATGATTAGATGATTTACTATCTTCATGTTGATCGTTGGTTCGCAGGGGTTGCGGTGGGTTCGGGTTGGCAATCGTGGGTTGCATACATTAATTTGGGCTCATACTACTTGGTTGGTGTACCTCTTGGAGTAGTCTTCGGGTTGGTTTTACATCTTGGTGTTGAGGTATTGATCTTGCTTCCTTTTCTTTTCTTTTTTAAAAAAAAATTATGATATTGTTTAAAACTTTTATAAAACGTATAGCTTGGATATATTTTTTCATAATTTAGTTTAATAGTTGTTTTCATTCTAAACAACAAATAGTTTTGATTTGGATAATTGGATACACAAGTTCTTATGTAATCTTGTAAAGTATTTCATATGCCTCAAAATATTATTCATAAAACAAAAAACAGGGTTTTAATTTAAGGTTTAATTAGAAAAAAAATTCATTTTTAGTTTTACGTTTAATATTGTTCTAACTTGTGAAAGATATAATAATGACAATTGATTGTAGTAAAATAAAAAGAGTGGTAATTAATAATAATCTTTTTTTAAATAAACAATTAATTTATGGCAGATTATAATATTATAACTAATAATCGTATTAGGACAGTAGAAGTAAAATGTTTTGCTTAATAAATAGACTATATTATTAGTAGTGTATTTTCAATATTTTTGAAATAAATTATTGTTGTGCCATATTGACTAATAGGGAATATGGGGAGGAATGATTTTTGGTGGAACTGCGTTACAGACAATAATATTAGCCACAATGACCATTCGTTGCGATTGGGAAAAAGAGGTAAATTTAAATTCTTTTATTTATTTTTTATATTATTAAAATTATATCATATGAATTTTAGTTAGATTTTATATATTAGTTTCTAATGTATTTATTATTATATTTCTAATGCAGGCTCAAAAAGCAGTTGCTAAATATTCAAATATATCATAGCGGTTTTGCAGTATAGATTAATGAGTTTTGATAACATATGATTCAAATCTTACTTTCTTCTACTCATAATAACAAGTTTCCAATTCGCCGTTAAATACGTTTGAATAAAAGCAATTAATATATTAACTTCTTACATAGCATTAAATAAAATCACCTGGTAGCAATCAGTTTCAACATTATATTACAAAAAATGAAAAAAAAAACATAGCTTGATCATATATATCGACGTAAAGTCTTATTCATGATTATCTTGATAATAATTAAGGTTTGGTTTGAGCTTGTTCGGGTTTACTAACAAAAGTCTCAAAACCTAGCTAATATATAACAAGATGATAGAAATTTTTTAAATAAAAAAAAAGGTTTGACCTGCTAATCATTCAGAACATCACCCTTTCTTAGAGCAATTATATTATTCTACTAGATCAGAGACTTGTGTATTATACATGTTGGTTTTAAAAATTATATAGTAATAATTTATAAAAATATAACAACCAATACTTAAATAAAATATGTGAAGATTGGTTCAAAATATATATTTAGTAAGAAGTTAGTGTTACAGGATTAGCTCCGGATAACAACCAACAACTCCGTCTTTTTTCCTACACACTCCCAAAACACATATACACAAACAGAATAAGCTAAACAACCTTTTTTTAAAGAATCCAAATGCTAGATATTAGATTGTAGAATTTACTAAAAAAGTAACGTATATAGGCTAGAAAAAAGGGTAAACCATAGGGCTTCAAAAAACACGAAACCATTACAATAATCAAAAGACTTGTGACTCATTCAAAGGCCATAAACTATTTGTAGTAGACCCAAGATATGTTTACATAAGATTCATGACCAGTTTGCATAAAACAACTGAATAAGTCTGAACAAACCTCTAAAAACATATGAGACAACATCATAAGCCCAACAATGAAACATCAAAATAAGATGGGAAAGTGAAAGAAAAGAAGGTCTCAAATGACTTGGGATATTTGTACATTGCAAAATCTAAACTACTTATATATGATAGCAAATACACAGGGGAATTTGTACCAAGTATTTACATGCTTGGTGTCGAAAAAGAAGGTCTCAAATGAGTTGGTATAGTCTAAAAGAGTGAACAACTGAGCCGGTATCAAAGTATCCGCAAAAGTAAGATTGAAAATGTGCTTACCGCAGAAAAAAAGTTAGATAAAAAATGCCTTGGCTAACTAATACGTGACTTTAATCCATGACAACAACAAAAATCTATTAAACACATGCGAATGAGATTAGATACAGAAGAGTGATATAAAGAACCTGTATTTGGGCATATACAAACAACACGTTGAAACATATAGAAACTTTTGATTGAATGGAGGATTTCTTGTGGTATCGCCTTAGAAACTTGTGTCAAATGGAGGATAGGATTCGACAAATTAAACAATAACAAAAAATAGAGGTTGATTTTTAGTGCAAGACATGAGAAATCAGCAATTATGTGAGGTTTAGGGTGGAGGGACGCAGAGGCAAGTAAAGGAAAAGATCAGTGGAGAATATGAGAAGTATGGCCAGGAGGAAGAAATGGTGTAAACTGTAAAAGATAATATAGCCTAAAAAGTTTATGAGGAAATACATACAGGGATCAAACTAATGCCTTTCCTATGAAAGGAAAGAGAAGGGATGTACCGGTATACCAACAAAGCTAAAACCGATAGTAAAAAACTGTGGATGAACACTAACATTTGCCTTGTAAAATGTTGGTATTTAAAGTAGTCTTTAAAATAGGGAGAAGCATAAGTCGTCTCTCGTTTGGTTTTGCTCAAAAGCATACATAAGATTAGTCTTTGAAGATTACTATGTCTACCAACGGTCTCAATAAAACAGTACATCATAACATATATAAGATATATGGTTCCTGGTTGGTGTCATCTATATATACAAATTACCATTTGAACCTTAAATCGGTTATTATTTCAATATAAACATAAAATATAGAACTAACATAATGATGTAATAGATAATTTAGTCCTTCATAGCAGACTACACAGGATAACTAAATACTTTCTCAGTAGTTATTAATTGATAATCTGAGAATTTAACAAAATAATAAGGTAACAACTGTCTTTGTAGCCAAATGAATGATCCTAAATGGGTATTTAACTATTTCATTCGTAATAAGTAAAATATACATTCGAAATCCTAATGTTTCATAGAGTATTTGAGAAGCTTGCAATTGTAAACCCTTAATCAAACAAACTCTTTATATCGGATTAAGTAAAAACAAACTACAGAAGATGTATAAACATTAAAGTAAATATGAACTTAATTGCCCTCTTTCAAATCAAACGGGCACTCCCTAATTGAACAAAATCACAAACATTCATATATTAGAGAATAATTTCAGTTACCTAAAATCAAATTTCAAAATCAAGAACACCCTTAAGTTTGTATTACTTAAGAATAAAAATGAGGTTGATTCATTTGAACATTGCAATCTTTCCACATATTGATGAGATTCAAGAAGAAGTCTAATTAGGCTAAAAGACTATAGACCATATATAAGACAGAGTCCTTGTCTTAAACTAGGGTGTCAGATGAGCAATGATATTCATATTGATGAGATCAGGCAAAGCTTGGGATAAATTAAGGCTCCAGTATGAAATTAGGAAATTAGGGCTCGATGGGATGAAGAAAACACGGGGATTGCAAAAGAGGGGAAAAGTGAGAAAATAAGAAAACGGCATACGAGTCACGTAGGCGAGAAAGTGACTCTCCTCTCTAGATTGACCCCCTAATTATTACACAGAATAATTTCTATAAATAACTTATTATTATAACATCATTTTTTCATAATAATTTCAATGCATTTTTAGTGTTTAATATTTTATTATTAAACTTTTAAGATGAAAGAAAATTAGTCAACCACTTAACCCCTCACGTACCTCATTTATCTTCCCCCCCCCCCCCCCCCCCTCTCTCTTCTAATATTTTCAACTTCCATTAACACCACCTCTCTCTCTCTCTCTCTCTCTCTCTCTCTCTCTCTCTCTCTCTCTCTCTCTCTCTCTACGAGCTTCACTCTATCTCCAGTCACCATCACAGTCGCCGCCCGCCGGCCATAGACAGCAGGTCGCCTCTGTCTATGCTTTCCAACCGGTCACCGGCCTCTCTCTCTCCGCCACCGGTCAGTGTATGTGTGTAGACTAGGGTTTCTCCTCTTTCTAGTCTCTCCTTATCTCTGTCCATCTCCGGTTCTAATGCTTGTTCTGGTGGCCAGCTTGCGTTTGGTTGTTGGTTTGCATTTAGGTGTTGAAGATGTGGCCGGAAGTTAGCATGGTTTGAGATGTTGTTGGCCGGAAGTCGCTTCGTGTTTCTGTAGATCGCCGTACCTTTGCTGGAGCTTTTGAAGATATGGCCGGAAGTTAGTGTCATTTGACTTTGAGAATTTGGCTTCGTGTTCTTGTAGGTCCCCAGACCTTCGCCGGAAATTGGGTGGCCGGAGGATTGGGTTTGTGGAATTGTGGCTTTGGTTTTTATTTAAGAGAGATAAAAAGTTTTAAAGGAGAGAAATGTTTATTGTAAGTGGGTATATAATAATTATTCTGACATAATTTTATTGGAAATATGGAAATGACGTCTTGTTTTAAATGGGCATAGTTCTGAAAAAGGTGATATAAACCACCAATAGAAATTACTTTTACCAACAAAACAATAAATAGGGGGGCATTCAGATTAATGAGGGGTCCAAATAGTATGAACCATAGATAATTAATGATATTCTCCCCGACAATTGACACGAAGGTAGAAGAGCGACGGCAGAGAAGGAACCAAGACACGTGGCAATAGCTTACAATAGAGCTAGGAGCCGGAATTTGAATAAAAAGCGGCCTACAAACGTGCCACTTGGCTTGATATTTACTTGTTTATTAGAGTAGGAAAATTTTACTGTAAATATAGTCATAAATAAACCATTTAAAAAGGGAAGTGATTTATACGTAATACTGTTTGTAATATCTATATATATTTCTATACTGCTATATAAATCATTTAATGTTTTCTCTCCTATTTCATTTTAAGAGTTATCAAAATTCAATCAAAATTCAATCAAATAAAATCATGATCATTCATTTCTATCTAAATAGATATTATCCATTCAATCTTCAACAATTTCACTCTCTCTCATAATTACTTTAACTTTTTATTCATTTAAAATATACTCTCTCATACTAACACATTTTCCCTCACAAACACAATTATCCACCATAATAAAATAATTTTCAAAATCTTATTAACTTCTCTCTTCTTATTTCATCAATATAAATCTTTTGTCCTATTATAATGTCTTTTATTTTTTTATATTAATAAAATAGTTACATTCAAATAAAAGATATTTTTGAAAAAACCGGACATATTTTAAAAAACTTTTTCGTAATATTGAATCGTATGAATACATATCATTACATTTTTGAAAGTGAAGAGCAAAAACTATTTAACACCGTAACATTATGCGGATACGATACTAGTATTCTAATAAACATACTAACGATCTTGCTCAACCATATATATATATATATATACGAGTATGTCTAAAGATATACTTTTTATTATGTATGTAAAATAAGTGCAAGTAAAATTGGCTAAAAAAAAAAAGATTATGTTTAACTTTGTATGTGATTATCATTTCATTTCCTTTATTTTCATTCGTCTTTATTTAACAACCACGTTGTAATCAATTAAAACACATGTACTCTTTAGTAGGGGTGAGCATGGTACCGGACCGGTACCGGTACCGGTACCGGTTTTACCGAATACCGAATTTGATTTAAAGATGGTACCGAATACCGTACCGAATTATTCATATACGGTACTGGTACAGGTACCGAATACCTATTTTAACTAGTTAGTTCGGTACTAGTCCCGAATACCGAAAATACCGAGTCCCGAATACCGATTTAGCAATAATTCAAGTACCGAATACCGGACCAAAAACTCTAATTCGGTACCGGTACCGGTACCGGTTCCGGTACGGGTCCGGTACGGTTCGGTATTTCCGGTACACATGCTCACCCCTACTCTTTAGTGAGAGGTTTAAATGAGAATATGTACTTAGTTGAAAATAAGAGACTTAATCCTGACATTCCATTTGATTTCATCGGATGGTTTATAATTGCCTATCATTATATTCATAACCCAACCATATATCCATAAATTGCGACAACTATGATTGTGACAGGTGATTACGATCGTTAAATATAATAGATCAATATCTAATCAATGACTAAGATTTATCCTCGCATTCTCATAATAACTCTCCCATATATATATATATATATATATATATATATATATATATATATATATATATATATATATATATATATATATATATATATATTCACAGTCTATTTAAATAAGAGTTAGTTTTGTTATTGAATGATAAGTACTAGATTCAGGGACCCGTGCACGTGCGGGTGAGTTTAAAATTAAAATCTAAGCAATAAATTTCTAAACAAAATAATAATAAAATACTTAATAAATATGTTAAGTGCGATACATGAAGTAAAATTTAAATAGTTTTATACAATAAATAAAATTACACACAAATACAAATTCTTAAAAAACCCAATAAGAAACAATTACATCAGAATCGTTGAAGAATTTCTTTATTTCCTACATTGGTTGTTTTGTCAGTTTGTCATTGTCATCGTAAATAAGAACTTTTGATTCACTCCTACTTTTAGCACGTGAAAATGCGATGTATAATTGTTCATGTGTAGTAATAGGTCGTCTGAAAAATAATCCAACAATAGACAAAGACTGGATATGACTCTTGTTAATAGTCATTGCAAAACAAACCATGATAGGAAATTGTCTTCTTTGAAATTTAACTGAAATTTTTGAATCTAATGGCAAACTCCATGTAACATCAAATAAAGGAAGTTGAATGTAACAAACATATTAAAATGTATAACATATCATGTAAAAAAGACAATTTATAAATAATATATATTTTAAACAGGTTAAAATTTATAAAAGTAGTTGAACATAATTAGACAAAAAATAGTACACATTGAACTTCTTGACTGCTTTTAACATTATTAAGTAAAACAGTAATATTAGTTTAATATAGTTGAATAGTGATAAAAGTTTTTACTAAAACACAATTCATAAGCTACATTTTGGCTATTTAAAAAAGTTGAGGGAGCTGATTCTATGATACCCATTGCTAGATTCATAAAAACGTAGAAAAGATGAGTTGTATTAAAAAGCAATTAACATTAAGCTCACAAATATATATCTGATCGCATCATTTCACAGATATAGCTATTAAATCAAATTAACTACTATATGGCTTTCAAGTGCTTTCAAGAATTCTGATAGATGGCAAAGAAGACGATACATGCATTAACTGAGGTACCTTAGAACCATGACCCTGAAAGATATTTATACATTTGCCTTTGATCTCAGTTTTAGAAGTTGATACCTATCCAAATACATCAGTTCAATGCATGCTATTCGGTTTCAAAATCTTGCAACAACAATGCTAATGTAGGTTCTATTAACAATAATACAATATATTTTATAGTGCCAAAGAGTTGGTCAAAACATGTGGCCATCCATTCATCAAACTACTGTGTATGAAATGGTCAAAAAGATCTGTGCCAGTAAGTAATTAGAAACCCATACACAGGTTGGACCAACAACAATGATATATTAGTAAAATTAGTAATTATGTTATTCAAATTAAGCACCTTACTATTCACAAAATTGCACAAGCTTCAAGAGTCCACAGGAAAGATCAATTATTCAGAAGGTTGAAATTATGCAGTTGCAATATAGGTTAAAGGTTTTCTAATACTCAAAAGAGTGTGTTTGTGATATGTTAAAGGATTAGAAAACTCACATTGTTCACCAAGTTCTTTAAGAATTAGAAAACATTTATTCCTTTTGTGCTTTTTGAAGTCATCTGCTTTTAGTATCAGTAATGGGTTATGTACATATGAAGCACTACTGACATTAAATAATATTTTGAACTCTTTATACACTAAAAAACTTAATCAAGAAATTCAATACTACCCAGCATACTATGATGTAATACAACCCATTTATTACATATCTCAATGATAATACTTTAACAAAGAGCTGAACAAAATTTTGTGTGTGCAAACTTGATATTATATGTATTTTTTTCTTTTTAAAAAGCAGTTATTAACTTCAACTTTTTTTATAAATCAAATAGTACAGATATAACGTTGGTATTTTATAACCACCTCTTGTACAAAACATTTATCAAGTAATCCTAAAACACTGATGAGCATTGTTGTAACAAACTATGAAACATTGATTCTTCACATTATAATAAACCTAAAACCATATGCAAGAATCTTGAAATAGTATAATATCTTGAATCAAATCTAAGTACCTTATTGAATCGTTGAGAAGAAACGCACATAAAACCTGGCAGTGTTCAAATGCAAAAAAGGAAAAAAAATCAAGAAGGATAAAACACCAACCATCTTCTTAAATAATCAATATACAACACCAGCCATCTTCTTAAATCCGGAAACAAAACCAGAGATCAATGACTAACCTTAATCGTTGCCGATTATGTTCAACGAAACCGAACTCGACTTTAGTCAAACTTAATTGCTTACGGTCAGCCCTCGGTGGCCTTGTCTGCTGCAATTGGTTTATGTACACGGGTTAATTAAAATAAAAATAAAATAGAAAGAAATGAACTCTAACGATTATTAAAAGAACCTGATTACTACAAATTAAACACATAATAAAATGTATTATTGGACTTTTTTTAAAGGATGTTACTCAAAAATACATAATTTACAGCCACTGCAAATCACAAGCAGACACAAATTGTATACAATAGAGGATGAACACTTGCTTACATAAATAAATATATTGCTTTAATGCTAGATCTAGATTTAGTACTTTTAACGATGTAACACATTTAGATATGACTACAGTTTTTGACCGAAAATTAAAATATAAGAAGGGAGAGACTGACTGAAGTATCTACTACTTATATATGTTTAAGTCTTGCAAGAAATGAGCATAAGCCAGGCCCTAAATTAATTGGTTCTGAATTAAAATGAAAAAAACATTCATCTCTATTGGTATACCTTAGCATCAATCAAAATAGGAACCATAATAAATACTTAGTTAACTTTCGGTTCATAGAAAACTGCAGAGAGATAATCATTAAACCGAATGACGTGATTTTTGACAAAGGTCTTATTGAAACCTACTTGATGTGAGATATAAACACAATCATTTATATCACTATATGGTCTCTGTAATGCAAATAAAAATCAAACAATGCATAATTTTAGAGTTCATAGAGTATGATTATGATTATAATTGTGAGGACTTTTGCAATTTTGGTTTAGAAAAGCACAGAGTATACAAACCAGATGAACGGGAATCACCGTAAAGAAGCTTTATTTTCCGCTGGTATATGATAATAAATCCACTTCGCAAGAAATTGATAAATAAAACCCAAATTGTGATGTACAAAAAATCGATCATACATATGCATCAATAAAAAATCAATGGACCAAATGATGATAAAAATTACCTGAAACTGTGAACCCTAGTTGGAACTTTTATCAATCAAACCTAATCTGTAAAACACAATCAATGAACAAAACCTAAAACCGGATGAACACAAACAATAAAATCCTAAACTCAAAACAACCGTGTCCTTATAAGATATCAGATTAAAACAATAAGAAACGAATCAAGAATAAGAATATGAAATCAAAGGAATATGATTCAAGAAAATTACCTACACAAACCCGTACCTAGATGCTATCGACGACGTAGTTGACACGAAGGAAATCCGAACCAAATCAAGAAAAAATAACAAAATGAAGAAGAAATGATGAATTACACTGAATCAAGAATCTTACCTCTCGGAATCCTTGAGAAAATGTGACGCCTCTGAAAATTTGACGCCTCTGTTAACACGAAGGAAATCTTTGAAAAGCTTGTCGAAGAAGAAAAGGTTAAATCGAGTTCGATAAAACGTTGATGTTTGAAGTCGGGTAATATGGACCCGCGTGTAATAAAAAACGGGTCAAAATACCCATGTGTAATATATATACGGGTATTACTAATAATGGTAGTCAAAATTAGTGATTTTGGTCAAAAATGATTAAATGAAAGGATCCTATTTGTTAATTGAGAATTATTTAAGATAACTTTCCTATAAATGATTTTCTTTTAATATATATATAGATAGATAGATATAGATAGATAGATTATATCACTCAAGTCTAATCATATTAACATTATGATCATATTTTCTGATCTTATGAAAAACCTCTTTGCATAAATTTCTAGAACTAGTTGGTTCAAAGATAGATAATATTTTAGCCATAAGTTAATATGTCAGCGTCTACGATTCAAACAAAATGATAAATTAAAAAGATTAACTAACCCATAATAAATCAAAGAGTTAATTGTCTAAATTGTCCTTAAATTTGACCAAAACTGCCATTTTAGTCATTTAGCTTTAAAAGTGGTACAGATTGTCCTTTATGAACCATTTTTTAGCAAATCTGGTCATTTCTAACGTTGACTAACAGTCAACTCTGTTAATTCAGGAATAAATTAGTCTTTTTACAGCTTTTCTAACTTTTATTGATTAATGAATGAATTAAATAATAAAATATAATATATATCTTTTTTTAATTAAAAAATATAGAATTAATTACAAAATTCGTCCTTTTTTAATAGGGCTTTTTTCACTATTGGTCATTTAGCCAAAATTCTTGCAATTTTAGTCCTTTATTTAGGAATTTGTTACACTATTGGTCCTTTAGGCTAACAGTGGTTAGATTCAACTAACGGTCAAAGGGCAATTTGGTCTTTTTACGTGTAAAGGACCAATTTTGTAATTAAAAAAAGTTAATTAATATTTTTTACCATTTTTTAATTATTAATTTATTAGTTTTATCATCATTAATTAGTTTTAAAGTTAATTACATAATTAATTACACAATTAATGCATTACTCTCTCTCTCTCTCACTACAAACACAACACACACACTCTCTCTCCACCTCTCCCTCTCTTCTCGGTGACTCAACCACCGCCCACTCTCCATCTCTCCCTCTCTTCTCGGTGACTCAACCACCGCCTAACTCTCTCACACTCTTTCCAATTCTCTTCTCCGATTTGCCACCCACCCACACCACCACTGCCACCGCCGGGGTTGACATTTCTCCGATTTGGGAACACCACTGCTGCCACCCCTGCCACCCAAGTAGGGTTTTCTTAAGTTGCAGATCTGTTACATCACCACCTTCCATCTTCGACCACCACAAAACAGATCTGAACGAAAACCCTAAACACAATCAACCACCACAAACAGATCTCAAACGATCGATGAATCCATAACTGTGGTGGTGGTTGGATACGCAGGAGGCAGCGGCAGCGGTTGAAGGTTTGATGGGGGTAGCAGCGTCGAGGAGAGAGAGGGACGGCGAAGGTTTGATGGCGGTTCTAGGGTTCGTGACCGGTGATAGTGGAGGAGAGTAGAGAAGAGAGAGATAGGGAAGAGGGAGGCAGATGGAGGATGTTAGCAGCGGCGAAGGTTGGTGAGGAGACGGTGACCGGCTGTGTGACAGCTATGGTCCGACGACGATGGTGGAACGGCGGCCGGCAAAGTAATGGTGGTGATCGGTTTCTTTGGCAGGAGGTGGTGTGGCTTTGCACCAGTTAGAGAGACAGGGGAAATATGATAATGTGGGGTGTTTTAGATGGATTAGTGAGAAAAAGTAATAAAGTTAGTCAGATAGGAGTGTTTGGTAACAAAATTAAAAGTAATGGCTGTGTTTAGAAAGAATTTGTGTTTGGTACCAACTGTTGGAAAAGACTAAACTGCCCCTTGACTAACAGTCAAATTTAACTTTGTTAGCCTAAAGGACTAATATTGTAACAAATTCCTAAATAAAGGACTAAAATTGCAAAAAATTTTGCTAAAGGACCAATAGTGAAAAAAGCCCTATTCTAAAAGGACGAATTTTGTAATTAACTCAAAAATATATATATATATATATATACCCACTAAAAACAAAAACACACACTCTCTTCATCTCTCCTCTCACTCTCCTTTCTCACTCTCTTATCTCTCTCGGTCACAGACCTACATCCACCGCCACCGCCACCGCCACCACCATCTACAGCCACCGCCACCACCACCGCCAACATCCACCACCATCTACCGCCAACCTCCGTCTCTCGCTCTCATCTCTCTCTATCTCTCTCTCTATCTCGTACTACCAACACCCACAGAAGACCCTAGCCGCCGCCATCCAACGATCACAGTAGAATATAAATCTGAAAAAGATGCCACCACCACCTCCTTCATCTCCGTCACTCCCTTCGTCTTTTAGAACATATCTGAAAATGATCTGAAAAAGATGCCCTAAATCGAAACCCTAAGAACAGATCTTCGAACGGTAAGAGATGATCAATACATACAGATCTTCGAACGGTACGCCATCGCCGTATGTTCTCTCTCTCTCTCTCTCTCATTGTTACCAACAAAACCCTAATCGTACGAATGGAGGTGTCGGTTTTAGATCGTGTTTGAACGATTGTGTGTGGATGTGTGTTTGAAACATCTGAAAACCCTAACAGAGGTGGCGGCGAGAGTTGCATATTGTGTGTGTTTCTTCACATCTGATTGTGTGTTTCTTTACATCTGATTGTGTGTGTTGCTTTACATCTGATTATGTGTGTGTGTGTTTGTTTGAATGTGTGTGTGTGTTTGAAGATGGTGAAAGTTTAAAAAATAAAAATGGTGGAGGTTGGCCGGAGGTGGCGGAGGTTTGCCGGAGGTGGCGGAGGTTGGTGGTGGTTGGCCGGAGAAGGTTGAAGGTGTGTGGTCGTTGATATGTTAATCTGGACTTGTGTAATAATATTATCTAACATATATATATATATATATATATATATATATATATATATATATATATATATATATATATATATATATATAAAATTAATAATTAATAAATAATAGATTAATTTAATTAAAGTTAAAAATAAAAGAATAAAATAAAACAGAAGGGTAAAAGGGTCATTTCACCCTGAATTAACAGAGTTGACTGTTAGTTAACGTTAGAAAGGACCAAACTGGCTAAAAAATGATTCATAAAGGATCATCTGTACCACTTTTAAATCTAAAATACTAAAATGATAGTTTTAATCAAGTTTAAAGACTATTTGGACAATTAACTCTAAATCAAACAATATTAATAACCATTACCGAAATTTTATTCAAACAAAATGCACCGTTCAAAATTCAATCAAAATACAACGTGATTAACTATTATGAAATATTTAATAACCACAATAATCCCTTCATTTTAAAATTCCGACTATGCCGACTTAGTCAACACACTAATTGGTTCAAAAGTTCAACTGTAATCAACAAAGGAGAACGAAATGATTGTTGTGTTGGTGCTTCACTAACAGATATGCAGCAATTGACGTAGCATGTAATGGTACGTCACTACAAAAAATTGTGCATCACTAACGGAATAATATGTAAGAAATCCGTAGGAAATGGTATTTTTTACAGATTTCCTACGAAAATATTCTGTAGGCAAATCGTCGTAGGAAGCTGTTTCCTACGAATGTTTCCTACGGATTTCAATTGTTTCCAACCGATTATTTTGTAGGAAATCTACGAAAGTTTTCGATAGAAATCTGTTGGAAAATTTTAGCAACGGATTTCCAATTGATTTTAACGATACCTTTCGCTACAGCTTTCCAACATATCTTTCCAACGGATTCGGTTGGAAATTTTTTATTTTTATTTTGTTGCAAAATTGTAGAAAATTCGTTGGAAATGTTTTTCGTATTTCTTTATTTATTCGTTGGATCCTGTTAAAAAGTTTTTAATATCTTTTTTATTTTTCAAATTTATATAAAATCCTGTAATGTTAAATAGTACACAATATCTAATATAACCAAATAGAGTTGTGTTCAATATAGTCCATAAAAAAACATAGTTCTAAAATTTTAATATCCAATCACATGTGATTCAGTATACAATCACATGTGAATTACGAAAATGTCAATCCGTCCAAATTTTTAAAATTCAATCTGGACCGTTGATGGGGCTGATTCAAAGGCTAAAATTAGTCTCTCAGGACTATATATTAAGTATGGACTATATTGAACATTTCTCTAACTAAATAATATATCAACGATCAAAGTATAACAATCTATAAGGTAATCAAAGTTTCAAAATATTAGATTACAAGGTATTCTTAATACCTAAATTCAAAAGTATATATCGATCACAAGCTGGAAAATTATGCCCAAATACAATACAAACCAAATCTTGCACAAATTACACATTACATGATCTAGGAGATTATTCCAAAACTACATAACTAGAAAGAAAATATTTCCAAAAACACAAACCGCATACCAACTCAAATCATGTCATTCAAAGTGGTTGTACCACTTTCTCTAGTACGACCCTATATTAAGAAACTCATCAACAATTCAATAAATCAATCAAATTATAAAAGCATTCTTACCAAGATAATATAGATAAAACTCAGCCCCTTTTTTTTACCAGTGTCCTCAAGTTTTGCTTTTTTCTCTTCTGCCAATGAAACCTTCTTTCACTTTCTGTACATCAAGTAAAGATGAAAGATACATGAAGTAAGAACTAAAAAGGTGGACATCATTTTGTACAAATTCCACATTACAATGTCTAATATTACAAATTCCAAAAAGCTTTTCATTTCTATATATCGCTCTATTTCATTTCCTCTCAATGTTGGAAGATAATGTGCTAAAGGAATCTGAAAACGTCAAAACCTATCACACACAACCATACAGTGATTTTTCGATTTTATAATGGTAAAAGAGGACTTTAACATGCCTTTGCTACAACCCAGTTGTCTTTAGGCACATCAATAATGGTAAAAGCTTACCATGAGTTATCTTCCATTTGTCAAGGAGAATTTATCCAATTTTCTGTATAAATTTGCATGAAAGGTCAAATATTTAGCATTAATTCAACATGGGTATAAATTAGAAATTGAAAAAGATATTGATAAAGATAGAGAAAAGCTTACAGTATCACTAAAAATTGAAATGATGCACTATAGTGTCATACTGATGATCGATATAAAGCCATCAAACTGCAGCAGGTAAAAGGGGAATCATCAATAGTATTATTACAACAATACTACTGTGTTTGCCACAAACTGATTAAAAAAAGAAAACTCTAGATCCAGGAGTGATAATGATATGAACACAATCAAACACAATGTCAGACAACTCGAACCAATGGATGAATGTTTGTATGCAAAGATCAAGCCTTGGCTACTAAATTAACTATGAAGAATATGACACCATATAAATTAACCAAAACACAACCTGTCGTCGGTTCAATATTGTTGAAGGCTCGAAGTCGACGAATCAAGAATTTGAGATACGAACGGTCAACGAAACTTCGAAGGCGAGGCTGGGGTGGTCTGCCATAGTGGAGTGTGGAGGCGACGAGGCACATAGGTAAACAAAGAGTGTTCTCACAAGAGGGAGGCAAGGCGTGGAGCGGTGGTGGAGATGAGCGGTGGTAAACAAAGAGTGTTCTCGCAAGAGTGTTCTCTGCCATAGTGTTCTCGTACATAGGTAAACAAAGAGTGTTTTTGGAAATTTGTTGCAAATCTGTTGGAAATTTCCAATCGAATTTTTTTCCGTAGAAATTTTGTTGGTGATTCTCTATAATCTAACAGTGTGTTGTTAATTTAATGAAACTGGAGAGAAGCGGAGAGTCAATAAGGGAACAAAACCGGTGGTGGAGATGACGGAGTAGCGACCAAATGCCACAAGTTCGTCGCTAATGAGCGACGGATTACCATTGACCCTTGATAACTATGTTTCGTTGCAATCTCTCACAAATCCCTCGCTAATTAGTGAGGGATTAGCGATGATATTTCTTAATTCATAATCCGTCGAAAATCTGTCACAAATCCATCGCTAATTAGCAACGGATTAGAGATGCTTTTGTTCCTCGCTAATTTGCGACGGATTTGGCATCTTCGTAAATCGGTCGCAAATTACAGAGGGTACAACGAGGGATTGCCCTTGATACCTAATCACTCGGTTTTGTCACAGATCCGTCGCTATTCCATCGCTAATTACCGACTGTTTTCATCCGTCGCAAATTTTCTCAGAAGTTTGAGTTTTTCTAGTAGTGTTTAGTTGGTCTCACTTATCCAAACATTAAAAATCATACACATAAGGAGTTTAAAAAATCAATCCTACATTTATTTTTTAAATTGAGTCTTAGGGGGTGTTTTCCATAGCTTATTTATTTGGCTTATTAGCTTATTAGCATATTTAAGCTAATAAGCCTTAAATAGTGTTTCCCATAGCTTATTAAGGATGAACTTATTAGCTTATTTATGGGTTTTAAAAAAGCCAAGATTTTGAGGCTTATTAGAGCTTATTTATCCAAATTACATCCTTTACTCTTTATTTTGTACAAAATAACAACACTACCATCACCTCCTTATATAAGCTATGTGGTTAATAAGTCATGGTAAACACTTGAGCTTATTAGACATGTTCTTTTTTGTCATTTTAAAGCATAAATAAGTCTTCTTTAAATAAATCATGTGAAACACTTTTATTTGTTTTCGCTTAATTAATTAAATAAACTAACAAGCTAATAAGCTAATAAGCTTAAATAAGCTATGAAAAACACCCCCTTATTAGTTTGTACTTTAGAAGTTAAAATTGATTTTATCAACTTGAGTAAATTTTTTGAACGGTAAGAGATTTATTTATGATCAAATAGCAAACCGCTAATATATCCGTTACATCAACTTATTGATCCGAAATACATGACACCAATATTCACAATAAGTCATCTCATCCTACTAAAACACACTTTCAAGACCGATTTAGCATACTAGACTTATCTCAGAGGAGGATTATAAACCATCCACGTCTATGAATACACAAACAGCATCAGATGACAAGTAGAAGACAACAAGGCATATGATAGCATCCTCCCCTTTTTACGTTGTGCACCAAAGTCAAACTGGATACAACACGTACAGATGACAGCAACAATTAACGAATGTGGTTTTATCCAAGGTTATCAAGATCGGGATCTTACCTAAGATCGTTTTTGTCTTTGCAAAATCGGATCATAAGATCGAAATCGGGATCTTAAGATCCTACCACAAGTCACTAGATTTTTTTTAGTTTTTACATGCTATAATTTTTATTAAAAACCAATTATATAACATTTTTACGAGAGAATTAATCATTAAATTTTAAAATAACATACATTAAACCGTCCAAATCATAAATATTAAGAGAATAGATGAAAATTCACCACAATTTATTGATTTACATATCATAACAAAATTTAATAGGTGACTCTTAAACACAATCAACAAATCTAGAGCACACTATGCACAACATTAATTCCTTATTTTATAAAATATCTTCTTCTCGTGAACTTCTCTTTCTTATAATAAAGAAAAATAAATATGTGACGTATGTAAAGTACAAAACTTCGAACAATTGTTTTTAACACAAGGTTGACCACTTAAAAATTAATAAAATAATAAAATAAAATAAAAGTTATAATAAAAAAATGTAAAATATAAACATGTAAGATAATAGTAGTATTAAGAAATGTATAAAAACAAAAAAAAAGGTGGGATCGTGGGATCGTAGGATCTTATACGATCCTACTATCTCATGTACGATCTTACGATCCTGACTACGATCCTACCTATTTACGATCCTAAATACGATCCGGCGCGTTTTCGGTTGGTAGAATAGTAGGATCGTACGATCCTACGATCAAGATCGCGATTTTGATAACCATGGTTTTATCAACTTGAGTAAATTGATGGTCAAGACTTTATAATCAAAATCATTTTGTTAAATAAAAGACCATGATCATATAATAAGTTTGTATCAAACTTTGTCTTTTATATATATTAAAAGATAATTTTTTTATATATATCATTGATTTAATTTAGGATTATCTTTATTTAATTCACATTTGTTTAACTCAAAAAAGTCTTTTAGTGCATATATGGTCACACATTAATAAATGCACTCCTTATTTTGATGATGATAAAAATATGAACAAGTAATATTATTGTTTATCAAATTTATTCATATGTTCATATGTTACATTCTTTACAGATCAACAAACCTAAAATTAATGATCAAGTGAAGAACAAATAATTGAAGACTTCAATTCAACAAGAAAAGAAGAAATCAAGATAAAGGAACCTTCACGGTCGATCCCACGGTCGACCGTGAATCAACCGTCGTTGCACAGCCCTCAATTCTTAAATATCGTCCTTCTTGAAGTCAACCGTTCTTATTCTCGAGAATTGGAGCGAAGATATCTACAAACAAGCGTTTGGAAAATATGAGCTTACAAGAATAAATAATTAAACAAGTTTATGTTTTTATAAAATAATTTTTATAAAAACTTTTATAAAAACTAACAAACTTTTTATAAAAATCACAAGCTTGGTTAAATAAGTACAAGGCTTCCCATTTTAGCAAATACCAAACACAATCCCACTTTGAAACAATACACAACCATATTTAGTAAAGGAATTTCCCAAAGGGGTAAAATTCCAACATGCTTTGTGTATTGGTTTCCCAACTTCCATTTTTGTGTTTAAATTCAAACATTATAAGTATGTGATCAACCAAGCTTTTGAACATCTAATTTTCAGTTGATTTTTATGGAAAAAATGAGTTTAGTGTGGTTTTAAATAAAATCCAACGTCTATAATTGAAAGGCTAAAAAAGTTCCAGGAAGCTGACGGTTTTTGCCACGGTCGATCGTGGATTGACCGTGAGATGTCTGGGCACTTTTTGAGCTTACTCCTTTTTCCTTATTTAAACCAACTCAAACCTCATTCATTACTAACCTCTTGCACAGCAAAAACACAGAATACATATTCTTATCTTGTGAGCTCATATTCTTTGATAATTCATCTATCATTCATGATCAAGAATCAAGCAAGAGCAAAGCTTTCAAAAGCTTAAACACTACATCATCTTTCTACATATTTTGTAATAGTGTGAGGATCAACTCTAGCCTTTCAAATTAGAGTGAAGTGAGGATCAACTCTAGCCTATAGAATTAGAGTGAAGTAAGGTTATCTTTACCTCATTTGCAAGTTTGAAGATTAATTCTTGCAAGTGTAAAAAGAGAAGTGTAAAAGGTTTATCTCTACCTTCAAAGAGAGAAGCTAGTGGATCAAACTCTTGGTGGGTGAGGCCAAGGAGTGGATGTAGTGCAAGTTTGTTAACACTTGCATGAACCACTATAAATCTCTTGTCTACTCTTGGTGATATCTCTCTACCCATACTCTTTTTATTTCAAGTATATATATTTGTTGTGTTATAAACTTCAAGAAAAATCTTTTAAACACAACTTACAAATTTTATTTGTGAAAAATTGGTAAAGTAAGTAAAATAACCTATTCACCCCCTCTAGGTTCCAACAAAGTCAAAATAAAAATTTATAATTAAAAAAATTAACGGCTAAGATTGAATATTTTAATAAATAAAGGGTCTAGATCTTCTATTAATTTTTTTTCTCAAATTAGTCTTTTTTATATATTTTAGATTAGATGCTTATCATTTTTCCGTTAAATTATAGAATTAAAACTTCAGGTAAGTACTTGGTATTGTTGATAAACCCCTCTCTATTAAGATCCCACTTTTACATATACTACAATTCCTAATTCTTTTATCCGGCAAAGTGATTTTTCAATATCTCATGATAAATTGAAGGGTATTATAATAAATGCATATATATATATATATATATATATATATATATATATATATATATATATATATATATATATATATATATATATATATATATATCATAAGAAATGAAACTAGACGATATTTTGACTCTATTCAAATTATCTTGACAAGTTAGGTTTTATTCAATATCATCTACCCATGCTTCGATTTACTTGGAGACCTCATTTATATACCCCCTTTTTGAAACTTATTTACCTTTTTATCATATTTATATTGATAATATAGATAATTATTTTAAAAACATTTCACAAGTTTCTCGTTATTGTTTTCTAATATACTAGTTTATTGACCCGTGCACGCACGAGTATTTCGGAAGTGTATTTGCGTTATTAAAATTTTCAAATAAAAATAATGCAGTAAATAAAATATCACATTTGTAATGAGAATATACTAATTTCAAAAAAGTGTCATATTACAATAAAATTTATACCAAAAGGTAGATAAAAATGAGACGGTCGTAAATATATAATTATTTTTTCTATAAACAAAATATATCACAAGTTACTAAACATTATTTATAAACAACTTATAATTAATAACATTAATATACAATTTTTTTTAAAAACCCCTCATATTTTCTTAAAAGCCCTTCACATCTTTTATAAAACCCCCTCTGATTTTCATTTAGCCCCCTCCCAATTAATTTAAAATTGAATTAAATTCGAAAAAATTGAATTTAATTAGATTATCCACATATTTCCAAAATTGTTTTTGATAATTGAATGATTTTGAAATTGGAGGTTGTGATTGGTTAATTGTGAATGAATTTATGATTATTTTTGGAAAATTTGCATGCCTTTTATATATAGATATAGATAGATAGATAGATAGATATATATATATATATATATATATATATATATATAGAGAGATATAATATATTCTTAGATCAAACTTCATCAATTTAATAAGTTGGTAATTTGTTTTGTAATTTAAATATAATATGATATCTAAAATCACTACATGCTATTTTTTTTATTGTTAAACACATATTCTAAACTTAAACCTAATTCAACACTAATTTTTTTATTACGAGATTTAAATCTATAACCTTATGAGACACCAAGAACACCATATAACATTGGACTATAAGCCCATTGGTTACTAAATGCTAATTAATTTTATAACTTTCTTATTGAGGCTATTAAAAACTATGTCATCAGTGTTGTGCGAAAAGGTTTGAATGCCTAACAATATCGAAACTTGGTTACTATTAAGTAACATTTAGAAAAAAAATTAAAAGAGATAAATAAAAGAAGCTAATGTATTAATTTGCTTTCACCGAAGCATCGCACGAGCTATTACAAACTTGTTTATATAAAATGAATATCATATTCATAAAAATTAGAGACTTAAGCATGATTCTTAACTATTTTATCTAAAAGCTTTTATTTCTTTCAAGGTAAATTACATAAAAATGAAATAAACTTTGTCTTAGTTACCATTGTATACAGTAACTTTAATTTTAAAATAATACATTTAGCTTTCATAACATTCTCTTTGTATGCAAACAAATTTTTTATGGGTCTGTTGTTAATTATCATTATATATAATAAACTTTACTATAACTTCCATAATATACATCAAGTAACATACAATATAAAGACTATGAAAATTGTTGTATTATTTTTTTAATAACAAACTAATTATATATAATAATAACTAAAATAAACTAATTTTGTTTTTAATACACGTGTCATTCTTTTAATAATAGAACTCAACTATCTAACTTATAGAACTAGATATATATCAACCTTATAAAAGAAAGTGCAACTTTCAACAATTCTTAATGTTGTTATTTAAATGACAATCAAAAGCTTTTTGCCTTTTTTTTTAATATAAAGCTTTTTTTTAAACCATCCTCCAGAATGGTATCGATCCTATATCACAAAATGGGCAACTTTTGCCTCTAATACATATCGTCATCTTTCTACCCATTCTCTTAACCATACTATGAGTACCAGATCCACAGAATCCTACATATCCTGTTATCATATTTATGTTACATTTTTTTTTTTTGAAAGGCATATTTATGTTACATTAGTTTTTCTTTCTCATACTCTTTTTACTCTCAAGTGAAGTACTACATCCCATCTATCCCAACTTTTGTCCCTCTTTTTTTTTAATTCTTTTTTAATATATTATTAAATACATTTAATAATATAATAAAATAAAATGCATAACTAAATTATAATTTCATTCCATTAAAAATAAAAAAACGATTACAACGCTAAAAACATTTAAAAACATTAATAAAAAACTACCACGACGTCATAAAAAACCGAAAACATTTCAAAGTTGTAAATTTGCTTCAACCTTCGTTTTATAACCTCCTTTTTCGCCTTTGTAATTTCTAAAAGTTCTCCCGTAAGGTGGTTGCGCGATCTCATTAGAAACTTATAGTCTATTTGCAATTGGGCATCCTCTTTTAATTTCAATTCTCGTTCCTCTATCTCAAGCTTTTTAAGCCTGTAAGCAGAAAAATTATCAATGTGATCCTTGTAACCGCTTAATTGAGACAACAAAGTGTTTACGCTACCCTCCGGAGTAGACCCATCCACGCCCATTCCTCCGGAACTCGATTGTGCCCTTTTTGCTTTTTCCCTCCCGGTGGGTCGTTGAGGCTCCTCGGCCTCAACTTCATCATCATCTCCATTAGTCCCCGCAACATGTACATCAGAAGACTCCGATGTTTTGCTACGTTTTGTAGCCCGTAAAGAAGACCGCGAAGTGTCCATTAATGGAACATTTGGTCATTTAGGAATTTTGTATATCGCCTCCCAAGCCTTCTCTTTGGTAAATGCATTTCCGTTATTTTCTGCTCGATAACGCTGGTGTGCTAGTTTTAGAAGGTCTGCATCGCTTTGACCACTCTTCCTCGTATTTAGCAAGTTGTTGAAGATGTCAATAAAGCACATTATCATTCGGTTCAATTGCTTGAACTTGGTGTTCAATCGAGAAGATGATCAATATGGGTAACGATCGATCCGTTCGTAAAAAAGCGCTTCCACTCGCTTCCAAAAGCAATATACATAAAAAATAATAATAATAATAACAATAATAATAATAAATAATATTAGTAAATAATAAATAATATTAGTAAATAATAAATAATAATAGTAAATAATAAATATTAATATTAATAATAATAAATAATTTTAGTAAATAATAAATAATAATAGTAAATAATAAATAAAAATAATAACAATAATAATAATACATTATATTAGTATATAATAAATAATAATAGTAAATAATAAATTAATTATACCATTTTTTTGCGCGTTGACGACGACGGGGTCCTCGGAAACCTCTGTCCATGCGGATACTAACGCAACTTCTTCTTCTGTGGTCCAAGATTGCGATTTTGCTCTATTTCCAAAAGATTTCTTTTTTTCCTTTTTAGTTGTAGGTTTTGGGTTTGATTGTTGTGTCTACAAAGATTATGGTGTTTGTGGTTCTTGAGTTTCGGGGACCTATTCCCATATAACTTCACCTACCTATTTATATCCCATCCCATCCCATAAATATATAATAAAATTTTATATTGTGATATGAAGAACAATATCGCCGCCGACGAAGACCTCAACCATGAGTTACACAGGCCGCCGTCCACGGGGAACGGAGACGCAAAGTCAAGATTTTTTATTGAATCAAAGAAGCTTTGGTACATAGTTGCTCCTTCTATCTTCAGCCGTGTGGCGGCCTTCACAATGAACGTTGTCACCCAAGCCTTCGCCGGCCATCTTGGTGACGTGGAACTAGCCGCCATCACCATCTCCACCGGCGTCATTGTCGGCTTCAACTTTGGCCTTCTTGTACGTATTATGTTTATCGGTTCTGTTTATCGTTTTTTTTTCTAATCTTTGGAAATTTTTTTCAAAAACTAAATTCTTCTTAGAGTTTTCCACTTATCTGATTTCGGTGCATCCAAATCATATGCAAGATGTTCCAAGGTCTTAACTTTATCTTGGCACAGTGAACATAGAGGAAAGTGTAAATCAACTTGCAAATAGTCAAGAGAAACCGTAACAAGAATTCTCCCCAATCTAATCCCTCACAAGAATACATGAACTTTCCTTAGGACTAAATTATTCCCACTAGTACACACTAAGTTATGGGGACCGGTTTTTTTATTCATTGGGACCGGTTTTACATTGGGTCCCTTTTATGGGTGGTTCCCTTGACAAAACACATAAAGACCGGTTTTTGAACCGGTCCCAATAAGGATATATAAAGACCGGTTAATAAAAAGAACCAGTTCCTATAAGTAGATAAAAAAAACCACTTATTAAAAATATATTAAGACCGGTTTTAGAACCGGTCCCCATATTAAATCTATAAGAAGAATGTATGATCATTAAGACCGGTTATTTCTTAGAACTGGTCCTCATAATAAACTATAAAAACCGGTTTTTCTGTAAGAACTGGTCTCTTTTTAATAATAAATTAAAAAAATAAAAATTTCAAAATACTAGTGGTGCCCATAAATTTCAATATTCACATAATTAAAATCATCAAAATATCCCTAAATAACATATCACAAAGTAACTATACAAAACGTGGATAAATATTACAATCGAGATAAACCAAGTTAATATTTATCATAAATCTTCCCTAACTGCAACAACCTGCCTCAAAAATCTTCCTTCCTTCCACACTTAATTAACATATCTGCAAGACCACATACATTTGTGAATAAGAAAACTAGAAGGAGCAATAACTGATAATGAAGAAGATTAAAGGAGAAAATGTGTAGAAATCCAAAGTTGCAATCAGATATTTACCTAATAAAACTTGAACTTACTAGATTATATGCCTAATAAAACTTGAACTCGAAAAATATACGATGAAAAAGAAACAATTCATATTTGGAGGATGAAGAACGACTTCTGTCGAATATCACATATTTGACTTCGCTTGATGTATAATAGTAATCGAATGTAATAATATAGTGTTTACTTTACCTGATCAAATTGGACACATTTTGTGCCATGTAGTAACAATATCACGTAATTCTTTTTAAGAAAATGGACGACGACTCAACGGCACCTATATAAATAACAAGTATATATATATATATATATATATATATATATATATATATATATATATATATATATATATATATATATATATATGTATGTATGTATGTATGTATGTATGTATGTATGTATGTGTGTCTGTGTGTGTGTCACAAGTATATACATGTTATAAAATGGTATAAAATTTTACAAGTGCTTACCGTAGGAGGAAAATGCACATGATGCCGGGTCACAAAATCATACATCCACCGCATAACATAGTATCCACATTCCCAATACTCTTTTTGTTGGTTGCACTCAATTTTAATTTGACAAGTATACGTATCAAAAGTAAAATTCAAACAATTTGTTTATATATATATACATACGACATTGTTTACCTCAATCATTGGTGGTTGTCGAGGCCAACAAACAAATAACCCAATATTCTAACACAAATAATAGTGTAAAGTGGTAAAGGGATCGTATCCACGGAGACTGGCTCATGTCAATTTTCTATGCAATCCAAAAGTTAAGATGGCTTTGTAACAACAATAAAATAAAAATAAGGGGGGTTTGAGATTTGATTAATTAAACTAAATATGACAAGTAAATAAAAGTTGCAATTAAGCAAGATGGTTTAAATCAATGAGATGTGAATTGGTCAACATTGGTTTCATCACATGAACAACTAGCTAGGTTTATCATCACGGAATATGGTGCAATACTTGAACTTTAATTTAATTTGGCTATAGCAATTTAAAAGCTTAAATCACCTAGACTCTTCATAATTAACATGGAGGTTGAAGAAGCTCCTAACACATCTTCTTAGTAATGGTCATGAACCAAACAAAACATCTAATTCACAAAAGTTGACTAGCATTATAATCTAAGAATCACCAAATCCAATAGGAGTCAAAACCTTACACTACCATGTTGGAGAATACATTTCCATGGTTTGAGAGATGCATAAACATTCATGAAACCACTTGTTACTTGTTGTTTTGAAGATCTATTACGTAATCAAGAAAACAACTAACATAAGTCATTCATATACTTGCAATCATGATATACAAACATAAGAATGAAATAAAGATTAAACTAGGAATCATATTCATAAATTTCAAGAACAAGTTCATAAATCCTTTCAAAACCCTAACTAAATGTTCAAGGAATCACCAATGTCAACCAAAATGGAGCTTAGCTACACATAACTAAAGCAAAATGAAAGTATTTAATTGTACCAAACATGTAAACAATTGATGTGGAAGAAAGAAATCTTCAAGAAACCTTCAAAAACCTTCAAAAATGCCTCCTCCTTGTTCCCAAGTCGTAGCCCCTGTTTCTATCCAGAATGGGCTATATTTTATGCCCTAATCCCCTTTAAAATGGCAGTCCCAAAGCAAAATGACGAAAATGGCCCTGGAGGGTTCACGCGGGCGCGCAGAATCTCACGCGGCCGCGTGAACGAGTCTGGCAGATTTTTAAAGGCCCATATATAAAGCCCAAATGTCATTCCCTTGAGCCCAAGCTTGTAATTTTTCATCCCTTCTTGATCCAAACGTATAAAGCCCACATGTTTTAAAGTCCAAATTCTCCTAATTGATACCCGCTTAGCATCCGCTCCGCCATAGTCTTCTAAAAATCTGAAATTAAATACGAAGACTAGAAAGTACCTGAAATAGGCCAAAGAAATTAAAAGAAAGACAAATGCAATAATATACAAATGCAAAACACCTAAAATGCCAAAATAAACTATAAAAAGAAGTAAATAAAACAACCTATCAAATCACCACAAGCTTAAACATTTCCTTGTCCTCAAGGAAAACAAGAAAGATAATAAGTCGGGAATGATCAAAACACATAAGAGAAAAAGAATGAACACCCTAAGTAGCAAACCAAGATATTCCAACATAATTAAAAGTAGGTAACTTGAACTCTATGCATATCACATCAGGTTCATTTTCAAAACTAAAGATCACAATTAAGAACAACCACATGTTAGGCAATATCACGAAAGCGGTAGAAATAAAGCATAAGCATGACCTATACATTTTACACCTAAGCACGACAAACATGGCACAATCCAAAGGGCGGGCTCACAATTACACAAACTCTCGTGTATGCACTCTTATCACAAAAGATGTGCGATTTCCTCACATTAGGCTTGCTCTCGTTTTATAGTGAGGTGCGCTCAGACATCGGCATAAGAATGGCTAAGGCTAATTTGACTTTGCAACAAAACTCTCAAAGACAAAACCTTGTATAAGGGTACTAAACACAAAGAAGACATGAAAAAGACACAAAAATACCACTCGAGCAATACTAAATATGGACTAACAAAGCTATTTATTGACATCCAACGCGTGACAAGAGAAGAGACAAAAGTGTCCACATATATGGAACGGTCACCCGACTAAGCAAAAACAAAGACTTATGCACATGTACTTGTGCAAGTCTACAAAAAGATAATATAACCAAACGATTGTTTATTTCTATTTTTGTGTTGTTCTATAACAACTTTTCTATAAATCAAGCCATAATAACTAAGGTAATATTTTGTTCTTTTCTTTACTTTTTTTTTGTTTTTTTTTGTTTTTTTTTATACACAGAATATTACCCGAAAAAATTTCTGGAATTTCACCATAAATAATACACACTCAAGTGGAGAAAAGAAAATCATTAAACGGCGTAAAATCAAACGGGCCAAAATAAGATGAGAGTGTGACCCTAAGACATAACATAAACACATGACAAAGATAAGTCACATAATACCTCGCAAATAGGACGAGTAAAATCACGAAGAAAGAACTAAGAAGACAGAGGCCACATGAACCTAAGACAACACTCGCAAAAGAGGCGAGAAAAACGAAAAGAACCCTCATGAAAGTTGCTATCTATATTCGAGTTCTAAAGCAAAGTCTGTAGCACAAATACATCATAACCGATTACACACAATTATAGAGTACTCACGGGTAATAGTCATTGCGCCCTTTGTTTGACATAATTTGTCGCGACTAGTTTTATTTGCATAGATCATTTTCTGGTGCACATATGCTATCACAGTCCAATGTAAAAGTTCCTAAGGGTGATCCAAAGTTTCAAAAATGATCATGGTGTCATAAACATAGAGGTCAAGGAATCCAATATCAATTATAAAGTAATATTATGGTTCACAGTTAAAGGTGATCTAGATGGGAAGAAAGAGAGAACAAAAACATGCCAATGCAAAAAAATCTAATTTAAATGCAACTAATATGCAAAAAAATTGAAAAAGAAGTAAGCAAAATAACTAAACTAGCAAATATATACAATCTAAAATGCATGCAACTAACAACTAACTATACAAAAGTACCCCACCCCAAGCTTAAAAAATAAGCATTGTCCTCAATGCTTAGGGAAAGAGTAAAACTGGCCACTATCACGGGGACTCGGGAGGCAGGAAGTGACCACTCCGGTGGTGGTACTCCCAAATGTCGGCTAACTGGCGGTTGGTAATCTCCTGCTGAGCACGAAGGTGCTGCAAGTCCGCGGTGTTTTGTTCTGTTAGCCGAACAAAGGTATCAAAGCGGGAAAAGAAGTCTGGTGGAAAATGCGGTGGAGAGGGTTTGAGGCTGGTGGGGTGTTCGACGGTGGCAGACGGCTGCGGGTTGAAGGGAGAACTGAGAAGAGGGAGCAGGTGAGCGGTGGTGGTAGGCGACCGGTGGTAGGATGGTGGCAGCCGGCGACGATAATGTGGGAGGTGGTGGCCGGCGATCTCTTGGGTTGTGATGGTGAAGAAAGTATGGTGGCTGGGGTTTAGAGAAAAGAAGTTAGAAGAAGTTAGGTTTTAGAAGACGAAGAAAGGGGTAGTCAACAAGGTCAAAGAGTCAACTCATTTAATGAACCTAGTCAAGAAGCCACGCGGGCCATGCCAAAATCAACGCGGGCACACGAAAGCGTACTGAAATTTTCCGAAGCTACTGGAACATGGCACGCGGGCCACGCAAAAACCAACGCGGCCGCGTCAAACAATTTGGAATTTTTGTTACTATTTTTCCAGCGCGGGTAGTATTAACACCACGCGGCCATTTCAATCCACGCGGGCTACGCAAAAATCAACGCGGCCGCGCCAAACCTTCTGGAAAAATTTTTTATTGTTGTGACAATTTCTTTCACCGGCCACACCTATATTCAACGCTACCCATGCTGACCTATACCTGCATTCAAAAATCAAACACTTCCCAAAATATTATTTTTATTTTAATTCAAACTCGTCAAACCCGGATTTAAAGTAGGTATCATAAAACTAACATTTCTCACGGGTATTCAAAGTGATTTTAAAAGACAATTGTTACGAAAACGTAAATTTTTATTTTGAAAATGTTTGTTTTTAAAACCACGAAAGCATTAAGCTTTTTACAAAAGGATGCATTTATTTAACGTTTTTGCCAAGAATTAACGCCAAGTCAACCTCAATAATTCGGGACATCCAAACGGATGTCGTCTAGAGCGTCCGCATTGAAACCTTCGTAAAAAAGTTTCAAACGGTGACCATTGACTTTGAAAACTTGTCCGGTTTCTATACTCCGGATCTCAACGGCTCCATGTTCAAAAACTTTCACAACAACAAAAGGCCCATTCCACCGGGATCTTAATTTCCCGGGAAAAAGTTTCAAACCTGAGTGATAAAGAATAACCTTTTGACCCGGAATGAAGTGTTTCCGGGTTAGGGACTTGTCATGAAAAGATTTCACCTTTTCCTTGTAGATTTTTGAGTTTTCATAGGAATCATTTCTCAATTCCTCAAGTTCTTGCAATTGAAACGTCATATGTTGCCCCGTATCTAAAGTGTCACCATGAGAAAACTCAAACAACTCTTGGGTTAATGGTTCGATAGCATCAACAAAATACAAAGAAGACACATCACTAGGATATCTTATGGCATCATAAATATTGAAATTTATAATTTCACCATCAAACTCCATAGTAAGATTACCCGCATGTACATCAATCTTGGTTCTAGCGGTTTTTAAAAATGGTCTTCCAAGCAAGATTAGAGCCGATTTGGAGAAAGCTTGTTCCTCTAAATCAATCACATAAAAATCTGCCGAGAAGACAAGTTGATTTACTTGAACTAAAACATCCTCTAGAACACCTCTAGGAAAAACACTAGATTTATCCGCGAGTTGAATTATAACACCGGTTTCATTTAAAGGGCCAACATTTAAAGATTTGTACACCGAGTATGGCATGACATTTATGGAGGCACCAAGGTCAAGCATGGCACTATTAATAGTGACATCCCCCACCTTGCAAGGAATTGTAAACATGCCCGGATCTTTGCACTTAGGAGGTAATTTTCTTTGTAAAATCGCGGAAACATTTTCACTCATTGAAATCTTTTCGTTTCCTTTTAATTTCCTCTTATTAGTGCAAAGTTCTTTAAGAATTTTAGCATACCTTGGGATTTGCTTGATGGTATCCAACAACGGGATGTTCACTTCAACTTTCCGGAAGGTGTCTAGAATCTCTTTTTTTTCCTCCTTCTTCTTGGAGGTGGCAAAGCGTGAAGGGAAGGGTGGTGGGATGACCAAAGGTGGAGTGGTCTTCTTCGGTGTTTCAACTTCCACACTTTCTTCTACAACTGGTTCCTTGATAGGAACAACTTCAACCTCTTCCTCTACTTCTCTTGTTACTATCTTGGTAGCATTTCCTCCAGTTTCTTTCCCACTTCTCAATGTAACCGCATTCACATTAGGATTCTTTTCGGTTTGGGAAGGAAGTTTACCACGAGATTCCAACTTGCTAATTGAGATGACTATATCTTCCATTTGTGCTTCAAGGTTGGAGATACTAGTTATTGTCTCTTTTTGGAATTGTTGCGTGCTTGTGGCAAGAGACTTCACAATGTCCTCAAGGGACATTTCGGAGCTACTAACTTGAGATTGGATAGGTTGTTGGTGTTGGTAATGGGGTTGGTGTTGAGTTTGTTGTGATGGGTAAGGAGGTCCTCTTAAGACATTTGAGGGAAGTGGTTTCGTGCCATAGCTCATGTGGGGATTTGGTTTCCAACTAGATTTATAGGCGGTTTGGTAATCCCATTGCTTGTATGGACCGTGATATTCTCCCATAGCATTCACATTCTCGAAATCTCCAACTATGATGGGACATAAATCCGTATGATGAACCACATTGTTGCAAAGGCCACATAGCATAACTTGTTGACCATTTACCAAAGCTAATTGTTGAACAACATTGGTCAAGTTTGTAATCTTGGACTCAAGGCTTGAGGTGTCAACCTCATTCACCTTGTGGTATGTATACCTCTTCATGTCTTGTCTTGGACCAAAGTGTTGGGAATTTGATGCTATTGTGTTAAAGAGTTCTCTTGTTTGTTGTGGTGTTTTGTTGAAGACATCACCACCAATTGAAGCATCCACCAATCTCCTTTCCATAGGTAACAAACCTTCATAGAAATGTTGGATAAGGAGTTGTTCGGGAATTTGATGTTGTGGACAACTCACACATAAGCTATTAAATCTTTCCCAATAATCATGAGAACTTTCATCTTGACTTTGGCGGATCCCACAAATTTCATTTCTTAAGCTTGAGACTTTTGAAGCGGGATAGAATTTGTCTAAGAAAGCTCTTGCCGTTTCGGTCCATGTGCTTATCGACCCCGTTGGTAGATAAAACAAACATTCCTTTGCTCTATCGGCCAAAGAAAAGGGAAATGCACTCAACTTGAATTGGTCATCGGTGACTTCTTGTGGTTTCATACTTACACATACAATATGAAACAACTTCAAGTGCTTGTGAGGGTCTTCATTTTCCAACCCATGATAGGTAGGAAGATGATGGAGAAAACTTGACTTCAACTCTATACCTCTTTCACGGATGGGGTAATTGATGCCAATGGGTGTTTGTGTGACATCGGTTTCCATCATTTGTCTCAAGGTTCTCTCGGGAGGTGGGTTATCACCTGCCATGTCGAGTTGAATAACTGGAGGTGTTTCAGGAACAACTACTTCAAGGTTGGGATTTGAGTTGGTTTCGTTATTGTTATCACTTGAAGATTCAAATAAAATTTCTGGCGCCACGTTAACTTCAGAAGCTTGACCACGTCGTAGTCTTGCTTCTTTGGCTAAGCGTCTTGTTTCTTTCTCAATCTCGGGGTTGTAAATCAAGTTACCTGTACGATTAGATCTGGGCATAGAAAAACAAACTGATTAAAAGAAACCAGTCCCCGGCAACGGCGCCAAAATTTGGTGGTTGTCGAGGCCAACAAACAAATAACCCAATATTCTAACACAAATAATAGTGTAAAGTGGTAAAGGGATCGTATCCACGGAGACTGGCTCATGTCAATTTTCTATGCAATCCAAAAGTTAAGATGACTTAGTAACAACAATAAAATAAAAATAAGGGGGGTTTGAGATTTGATTAATTAAACTAAATATGACAGGTAAATAAAAGTTGCAATTAAGCAAGATGGTTTAAATCAATGAGATGTGAATTGGTCAACATTGGTTTCATCACATGAACAACTAGCTAAGTTTATCATCAAGGAATATGGTGAATACTTGAACTTTAAGTTAATTTGGCTATAGCAATTTAAAAGCTTAAATCACCTAGACTCTTCATAATTAACATGGAGGTTGAAGAAGCTCCTAACACACCTTCTTAGTCAAGGTCATGAACCAAACAAAGCATCTAATTCACAAAAGTTGACTAGCATTATAATCTAAGAATCACCAAATCTAACCGGAGTCAAAACCTTACACTACCATGTTAGAGAATACATTTCCATGGTTTGAGAGATGCATAAACATTTATGAAACCACTTGTTACTTGTTGTTTTGAAGATCTATTACGTAATCAAGAAAACAACTAACATAAGTCATTCATATACTTGCAATCATGATATACAAACATAAGAATGAAATAAAGATTAAACTAGGAATCATATTCATAAATTTCAAGAACAAGTTCATAAATCCTTTCAAAACCCTAAATAAATGTTCAAGGAATCACCAATGTCAACCAAAATGGAGCTTAGCTACACATAACTAAAGCAAAATGGAAGTATTTAATTGTACCAAACATGTAAACAATTGATGTGGAAGAAAGAGATATTCAAGAAACCTTCAAAAACCTTCAAAAATGTCTCCTCCTTGCTCCCAAGTCGTAGCCCCTGTTTCTGTCCAGAATGGGCTGTATTTTATGCCCTAATCCCCTTTAAAATGGCAGTCCCAAAGCAAAATGACGAAAATGGCCCTGGAGGGTTCACGCGGGCGTGCAGAAGCTCACGCGGCCGCGTGAACGAGTCTGGTAGATTTTTAAAGGCCCATATATAAAGCCCAAATGTCATTTCCTTGAGCCCAAGCTTGTAATTTTCCATCCCTTCTTGATCCAAAAGTATAAAGGCCACATGTTTTAAAGTCCAAATTCTCCCAATTGATACCCGCTTAGCATCCGCTCCGCCATAGTCTTCTAAAAATCTATAATTAAATACGAAGACTTGAAAGTACCAGAAATAGGCCAAAAAAATTAAAAGAAAGACAAATGCAATAATATACAAATGCAAAACACCTAAAATGCCAAAATAAACTATAAAAAGAAGTAAATAAAATAACCTATCAATCATATTCCATGAGAGATTACCAATAGCACTAGAAAGAAAACAAACGGTAGTGTTAGCTTTCGTACGACAAATTTGAATAGTAAGCCAAAGTAAAAAATACTAACTCATGTACACATTTTGTGAGTGCGTAGGCTTTTTCTGTCTTTGATTTATCGTTATTCAAGGAATCAAGAATGTGGTCCTGACCCGTTGTAGGCCGTAGTATATACAAAACCCAATGAATGCTGAAAGTGTGTAAACACATTAGTCTTGACAATTAACATATTAACTAGTAACTTATATAATAATAGTTAAATAGTATGGTACCTTTGATGAAATGGAGCAATAAAAAAGTTGCAACTAGAGTAATTTGGGTTTTGTATTACTCCCCTCAAGTATTCTAGAGTGGCCATTTCAAAACGTACACATTCGTCACGTGTTATCCTACAAGGGTTCAAGAAACGTAATTTTGCTCGACTAGAGGAGTCCATTGAGTAGTATAACCCCTTGTAAAAATGATAACCATTAAATGAGGATCAAATAAAATTAAATCTATGGAATACTGTAAACATTATTTCACTTACTTGCAGAAATATGTAACTATGCTTGTTTCTATCCATCCGTCTGTCCATAGCAACCTCATGTCATCGGGCTCTAACGAAGAATATGGATAAACATTCCTCCAGACTAAATAATAATAATAATATGAGCACCTTAGACTAATATAAACATTCCTACAGACTAAATTTGGATTAATATGACATCTGTAGAGCAACAGAAGAACAATTTAAGGACAAGACAAGAAAGAGAAGTCTATTTCTGCCTAAATATAACTTTGGTGAATGAGGTGGACTTTAATTTTTTAACCATTCTATCTTATAAGATTCTCAATCCCAACAGTAATAACTCCTTAATTTTTGAGCGAAACAAATATCAATACTTAGTTTCGAAGAGAAGCCTCAGTCAGAACAGGAGCATATATTGAGATATATTTACATGAACTGGCAGAGTCTCCAGCAATATTCTTCAGTCATTGAAGCATTAAAGGAGACTAAATTGGTAGCAAGTGGTGGTGGTGGTGGAGACGGTAAAAAAACTTAATGAAGAAAAATTGATATAAAAAATAATCAACATAGAAATGACTATCACTATGAATTTAGAAAGGATAATAAAAAAGGATAAACACCACTACACAGCTCTAACTTATGAAGAACTCGGTCTTATCTTCATTCAATATTTTCAAAAGTATTGAAATAGTAGACATACAAATGATGGAACTGTTTACTATCTTCCCAGACTATATACGCTTTTAGAAGCAAACAAACAGAAGTGTGTGATATAACTCAGCTTTATAAACACTAATTATGATATTAGTTCTAAAAATGTGTGAGGAAAGTAGTTACTAAAGTAAAAGGTAATAGCTATATATCCCGAAATATTTCAATAAATCTTGTCTACCAATTGGCATGAATGCAAGTGTTTTGAAATACAGACTCTTCGGTTAATCTCCCAAAAGGAGAGGAATTGATCGGGAAAGTGGCAATTGCTATGCTTGGACCATTCTTCAAACTATAATAAGGAGGGAATTAACAATCTATGGTTTACAACAAACGGGATAATCATTTCAAGACACTAACTAAAATTAGAAACACAAGAATTATGAGGCTTATCTCGTCATCTTCACTATCTTCAACCTCTTTTGCTCAACCAAAAAACACTTTAAAATAAAGAATTAAGCTTGAAACAGCCCCTAAAATACCCAGACCTCGGACAGAAAAAATCATAAAAAGAAGCACTGATTTTCGAGATTTTTTAAGGCATTTTGCTGCACTAATACTCGGAAACACTAAAAGATGAATAAGAAAGAGCAGAACATATTAAACACATACATACAACTCTTAACCTAAATAACCTAAATTAAACACATACATACAACTCTTAACCTAAATAACCAAATTAGATGTGAAATGTAACTAAACACAACCTATAAAAAGAGATAAGAAAACCAAACCATGGTACTGTGCGAGAACAACCGTCGGCTGAAGCAGGGGGAGCCGACTCTGCGGTGGCGACAGAAGAGAGGAACACCGTAGATTGGGTGGCGACAGAAGAGCGGACCACCGCAGGTTGGGTGGCGACGGCGGAGGAGGAGGCGGCAGTTCGGGAAGGTGGCGGAGGAGGAGGCGGCAGGTTCGGTGGTATCGTCGATCTTTTGGTAAAATGTATCGCGCGAAGTGAAGGATCGACAAGGGTCTAAACTTTTGGAAAACAAACCGGTTTAATCCCCGTGACTATAGCGCGTAAAATGGGGGCCGGTTTCCTTAAAAAACCGGTTTCTATAGTTACGAAATCAGGACTATTAATAGTATAACTTTGACTCTATAATCGAATGAGTTGCCATCCAAACTGGCAACGCATTGACTTTAATCTCCGAGTTCACGGGTTCAAATCCTCCCAGAGGCGTTTTTTAATTCTTTTTTTTATTCTTACTTATTTAATTATTATTATTATAAGCAAAAAATTAATATATTATTATTTTTAAAATTTCCATAATTATTCTTACTTATTTTATTATTATAAATATAAAATAAACATATTGTTAACACGCTATTATTATAAATATGTATTATATAATACATTACTATTATATTATATCTATGTGTGTTCAGTAAATTTTGAAAAACTAATATTTAAATTGACGACTTTCAAATTTATATTCGGTTAAATTTCATTCTTGGATTAATGAAGTCAACACTATCCAATCACCATCATAGGTGCAAAAGGAGCTAAACTTGAATCTCACCACTATATACATAAATGACAGTGTTTTTTTATTTCATATTTCGTGTTTGGTCAATATCATTATATGCTCACCTCTTAAACTCTCTCTTTTATTTAATTAAATAAATAATTCCTACTCTCTCTCTCTCTCTCTCTCTCTCTCTATATATATATATATATATATATATATATATATATATATATATATATATACACGCACACACACACACGTCATACTCATAGTGCTAATTGTTTAAATCATAAGCACATCTATATTTTTATAAGAATAGTAATAATAATAAAATATAACTCACATCTTTGGCGTGTTACAGTATTATAGTAATTTAGAACAAACAAACTTAAAGATTATTTTTTTTAATTTAAACAGTTTATTAATAAATAATCTAGTTCTTGGATATATTTGAGATTTTATCTGATTTAGAAGGATATATGTATAATTTTAAAGTTTACAAACATATAATACATATTTATGAAAGTTTACAATGGCATATATGAAATTCTTACTAATAATTAATTACATATTTGTAATATAAATCATTTATAAATATTGATATGTTTTAATATTTTAAATATTTTTTATTATTATATAGATTATTGTTTATCCAATATATGTGGATTAATATTATAATAAAATAAATTGCATGTATGTAATACATATTGATATGTTTTAATAAATTATGGTTCGAACACGAAAGTGCATATGATTGATTATTATATTTTATTATCTTAATTCAAAGAATGACAAATTTCACCTGATATATAATATCATTTAAAACACATAGTGATATCATTGGCATTATTTTTATAATTAATTTATTAGTATTATGTCCTACATATATTTTTTATAATTATATAGACCAAATATCTATTCCCTCCAAAAAAATTCTTCTCATTTTAATTTCCCCCCAAAAATTCTTCTCAATGTTAATTTCCCTCTCAAAAAGTTTACCTCTCAATTTTACTATATAATATGGGGACCGGTTTTGTAATTGAAAACCGGTTTTTATGAGTAAATAATATGGGCGGTTCTTATATATAAAACCGGTCTTTATTAAGTTCATAGGAACTGGTTTTTAAGATAGAAACCGGTCCCATATTTTTAACTCATAGGAACCGGTTATATATGAAAGAATCGGTCTCCATAATCATCCTCTATAAAAAAAAAAAAGTGATCTGTTTTTTGTTAAACAGGTCCCCATGTAGAGGTCTTTATTGCTTTATGTGTACGATCCATATGTCTCTATACCCAATTACCCATGTTTCTTAGGACTAAAAAAGTGTTACGTAATGATTTTCTCTTTTTCTTTTATTATCAAAAATTAGAAAATAACACTTGCAAAACGAATATGTACTTTGGTACTACCAATTAGTCTTATGCATTAAGCACTTGTACTTTTTATGGTAGCTCGGGATGGCGAGTGCGTTAGAGACGTTATGCGGGCAAGCATTCGGGGCGAAAAAGTACAACGTGATTGGAATATATATGCAAAGATCATGGATTGTTTTATTGGGATGTTGTATTGTAACATTGCCACTATACATATACGCCACCCCGATTTTAAGGTTATTAGGTCAAGATGACGAAGTTGCTAAATTATCTGGGGTTGCGGCTATTTGGTTGATCCCGCAACACTTTTCGTTTGCGTTCTTATTCCCGGTACAACGGTTTTTGCAAAGCCAACTCAAGACCCCCGTGTTGGCATGGGTTTCATTGGCGGTTCTGGTCGTCCATATATTGCTTAGTTGGCTCTTTACAAATGTGTTTCATTTTGGGATCGTGGGGACAGTCGTTGCTTTGGATATTTCGTGGTGGTTGAATTTCGTCGGATTGTTTTTGTATACTGTGTTTGGAGGGTGTCCTTTGACGTGGAACGGTTTTTCTATGCAAGCGTTTTCGGGCTTGTGGGAGTTTCTGAAACTTTCCGTGGCTTCTGGTGTTATGCTTTGGTACGGTTCTTTGCTAATTCATCATAAACTGTAGATCATCGAGATGGGAAGATAGACAAATTAGGTAACAGGTTAAAACGGATAATAATCAAAATTATGTTGTTTTATGCAGTTTGGAGAATTGGTATTATCGGATATTGATACTAATGACGGTCTTCGTAAAGAATGCTACAATAGCCGTGGATGCGATATCGATTTGGTACTAATTTGGAACTTGTATTATTATAAATTTTACAATAAATTAACTTATTAGAAATTTTTATATATAGTTATTTTTTAAATATATAATAAAGTCTCATCATGTGAAGATAATTGCAGCATGAACATAAATGGTTGGGAAATGATGATTCCTGTCGCCTTTTTTGCTGGGATCGGGTACGTATGCTTTTCCCCATTTTCAAAGTGAACAGAATATATACATAATTTTTGTATGATTTTTCATATAATAATAAATGAAAATTGTATTTTAATATAACTTTTATTTGGCTAATTATAAAGTCTCTCTTATAGATATCTCTATAACAACCGTTCTCTATAATCCGGCTTCTGTTAGCGATTACCTAAATGAGTTGCAAGTTTAGAGTGATGATAATATCGAAACTTTAATCTTATTTATTTGTCTTCTTACAGTTTAATTAAAAACTATTGATTACTTAAGTTTAGATATCTAGCTCCAATCTCTTTATATCAAGACAAATTAATTTGTATATTAACAATAGAGTAGTGGTGATACGTAGTTGATTTCGGTTTGCATGGAAGTTAATTGCATGGTTGTTTCTTAATTAGTGTTTTTGCATTAATTGTTATCCACTAGTTCACATTTCCCATATTGCTTAAAGTTTTTCTTAGTTGTAGGTCCACGTAACCCATATTTCCATCTTCATAGTTTCTTCCTAGAGTTTGGGAAGTAGTGGTATTTTTCTTTATCTTTAAATATTGTAGTGAATTTAAGAAATGGATAGCAGAAAAAATTGGTTCAATTATTTACGTCACTCTCTAAATTTTAAGGAGTCTAGCCCACTGGAATCGGCTCTATCAAGCGGTGTTGTCAATTAATGTTGTCACAATCATATGAAAATATTAAGGTTGAGAAAAATGTGCATTAAATAATGTCACATATATGTATAATACTGAGTACGTAATTCAAAATATCTATTTTTGTAGTCACGCTATTGTTGAATTATATGGTTATGCATTTGAGATCGACTTATCATCATTAACTAATCACTTTATAATTAAGTTTTACGCATGTACTTTTTTTTATCTTGCTAGCGAAAACATGCTACGATTAAACGATAGTTATGATGTTGTCATATATATTTGCATTCTTCAGAGTAAGAGTATCGAACGAGCTCGGTGCGGGAAATGGGAATGCGGCAAAATATGCGACAGTTGTGGCGATATTGCATTCGTTCGTTATTGGACTTGTTTTTTGTGTTTTGATAGTTGTGTTTCATAACAAGTTCGCTTTAATTTTCTCATCGAGTGTCGTTGTTCTTGATGCATTTGACGAAATGGCATGGCTCTTAGCTGTCACTATCCTTCTTAACGGCATCCAACCTGTTATATCAGGTAAACTATATATCTTAACATATTTTTAGATAAGAAAGCCTTAAAAACCATCATTTAGGGATCAATTTTGGACACAAACCTTTTAATTGTTGATTACGTTACGTGATTTACTATCTTCATGTTGGTCGTTGATTTGCAGGAGTTGCGGTAGGTTCGGGTTGGCAATCGTGGGTTGCATACATTAATTTGGGCTCATACTACTTGGTTGGTGTACCTCTTGGAGTACTCTTCGGGTTGGTTTTACATCTTGGTGTTGAGGTATTCATCTTGTCTTTTCTTCTTTCGTAACATTATTATTTTTGAACGGCAAATAAAAGGTAACCTAGAAGGAGAGCTTCGGCATGACCATCACCCTCTTCTAAGCCACCATTTTATTAATTTCAACGCAACCTCTAGCAAGGTGCTAGATACAAGTGCTACACAATTCAGTACATATTACATTACAATTGAACAACAAACTAATGAGCTGAACCTTTCAACAAAATGGACTCTTACACCATTTATCCCAAATGACCAGAACCTTTTTATTTCGACTACCCACCCATAACGCTGATAATATCTGAATTGAAGGAAATATATCTTCCTTTTTCTTTCGTAACATTATGATATATATTATTTAAAACTTTTATAAAAAGTATATATAGCTTGGAATATATTTTTACAAAATCTAGTTTATATATTGTTTTCGTTCAAAACGACATTTGGATCCACAAAATCTTTTAGTACTTCATATGTCTAAAAATATTGCTCACAAAACAAAAAACACAGTCTAAAATAGTATAAATAATTTAAGATATAATTAGAAAAAAGTTTCATTTTTAGTTTTACATTTAATGTTGTTTTAACTCATGAAAGATATAATATTGGCAACTAATTCAAAGCAAAATAAAAAGATTTGTAAATAATAATAATTTTTTTAAATAAACATTTATTTTATGATAGATTAAAATAGTATAACCAATAATAGTATTAGGACAGTAGAAGTAAAATGCTTTGCTTAATAAATAGACCATATTATTAAAAGTGTCGAATTTTTTTTTTTTTTTTTGTGTATCTTATTAATTTAGAAATAAATTAATGTTGAGGCATATTGACTAATAGGGAATATGGGGCGGAATGATTTTTGGTGGAACAGCGTTACAGACAATAATATTAGCCACAATGACCATTCGTTGCGATTGGGAAAAAGAGGTAAATTTATTTTCTTTTATTTTTTTTTATTATTAAGATTATATCATATGAATTCTAGTTAGATTTTATATATTAGATTCTAATATAATTATTATTTTTTATTTTAATGCAGGCTAAAAAAGCAGTCGCAAAATATTCAAATCCATCATAAGTAAAAGTTTTTTTTGAAAGGCAAAGAAAAAGTTAAACTAAGAAGAGAGTTTCGGCATGACCATCACCCTCCTCTAGTCAACCACATATATATATATATACCTAAAATAAAAAAGACCATACAGGCTAATTAAAACTTTCCAAAATATAGTTAAAGATAGAAAATCTAAAATTTAGTTATATTTCTGATACGTGTTACAAATTATTTGAAACACTGAATTTGTATTATTAATTTTAAGTTATTTTGTTTTAAAACTTTAAGATCTTGTGGTAAGGTGAAGGATAATAATAATTATAATTACAAAACCACCCTTCAAAATCTTTAGATATATTGCTTTTTCCCTTTGCTAACTGATGATAGTACATGTAATCTTGTCATGTTTTATTCTTCCATTGATGGCTTATAATATTTCTTATTTACTAGTATTTTACCCACGCGATGAGGTGGGGTAAAATAGTTTCATTTGTCGATATAGAGGTGTTCAAAATTCGGATATAAACCGTTTTAACCGTAATCCGAACCGCTCCGTAACCGAAAACGCCGAAACCGTTTTCAAATTCGGTTTAAAAACCGAAACCGATTACCATAAATACTTTAATTACATAAAACTGAAACTGTTTTAAAATTCAATTTAAAAACTGAAACCGATTACATAAAATAGTACAACTCAAATAGCATTATTTACAATATGTTTCAGCAATGATTTAAACACTTTAAATACTTTAATTACATGAAACTGTTAGAATTTAAATACATAATTAATGATTTAAAACTGTCAAAAAATTAATTACAAATAAATGTCCTGAATTTAATGACAGTTGTACTATTTTAAAATTGTTAAGATTGTTGCTCAAAATTATTGTAAAGCATGCTATATTACTTGTACTACTTAACTTAAAAAATTATCTTAAAAAAAGAGCTAAATGCTTTATAGAGTAGTAAAGATAAAGATTAAAAGACGTACCCTTGGTATTTTGTATTTTAAAATTTCAGCAGTCCATTGTTTTAAGCTTAAACGAGTAAAATATGACCTTACGGGTTGTGACGGAAAGTTTCATCATAAATAGTTAAAATAAAACCGCTAAAAATCTAAAGAATCGGTATTGTATATGCATGTGTAAAAGATGGGAAATGATTTGTACAAACACAAATTAGCCATATATAACAAAAGGTGATTGTTTGGACTATTATACCCTTGAATTTATCGATGAGAATAAAAGTTAGTAGGTATGGCTAATTTATGTTATGTACGGCTAATTTATGTTATGTACAAATTATAATTCTCAAAAAAGAAAATGTTATATTCTTTTATGCATGATCTTTCAATATATGATACGTATAACAATTTAAAAAAAATAAATGATAACCACAAAATCTATCTAATTTTAATCGGACCCTGGAAGATAATAGAAAACAGTATGAAAACAACCAAAACAATATCGATAATGTTTTTATATGATAATTAATAATTATGTAATAAAAATTATTATATTATATCATAATGCAAATAAACAATAACATATGAACATTAAACTTAAGCGGAGCTTGTTTCAGTAAAAAAATATACACCATTAAAATAAACACCGCAAGGCTCGATCCCTTGCCTTTTGGTTGCCATAATGGCTTCCTTGCCACTCGAGCTAAGCAAGCATAATACTATTTGCTCCATCTTAAAATATATAATTATTAATGAAAAAATATGATGCTCACTTGTCAAATCAATTCTTGCATAATGTTATATTATATAACTAGTAAGTTCTCAAAGCTGTGCGTCTTATGTTGACTTTTTAAGTAGAATTTAAATAATTTTATAAAAACATTACCAAAGGTGTATAACAATTTTAGTCTAATAAATAGACTATACTAATGACATAAAACTTGTAGATCTATTGTCATTACCAAAACCCAAATGAACTTTATAAACACCTCTCGGTTACTAATTCGCAAATTGGAAACTTATAACTAAGAGGATGGTCATACTTATCTCTATATTATGGAAATTGGATAAGGAACTAATTATACACGAATATTCAATATATATGTGTCATTTGGAAATTTTTCTAAAACATGTTACTATATGAATCATTTTTTTTATTTTGTTAGATTTGCATGTTCCCTTATCCATGTTTTTCTTTTAAGTTCCTGGAGAGAGATTTCTATTGCTGCATGTGCATATGGGAAAAAACCAATAATTTAAAAAAAAATATATACAACAATAGTGAATTACTATCTTAAGCTTTCAGCGAGTATTGTTGAAGTAATGTATGATTTGAGTTATAGAAAATACGTCAAAAAATACCATATTACTTTGACTTTCCACTTGATCGTATGATTTGTTCCTATTTACCTATGTTTTAAATTAGACATTTGAGCCCCTATAGATCACAAAAAATAACAATAGCCCGAATCAACCCATCCATGAGTAAATGATCAAAATTAATAACTTAGTACCAGGTTATTGATAATTTACCATTGAACTGTCTCTGACGTTGCCTCCAGTTTCCAAGATAAAAACCTCCCTGCTTTAAATGGTGATAAAAGTCAACTGAATCAAGAGAAAATGCACTACTTACAAGATTTTTAATTATGCAACAAGTGACATACTTGTATACAACTGTATGAAATATCATAATGCATGTAAGAGTAAAACGTGAGGCCTTTAATACACTTCATGTACCAAAGAGACTATCACTTTCTTAGGGTCAGGAAGTCAAGGAAGTCCAACAAGTAACATTCTTGTTTTCCCAAATTAGAGCATCACAGGAGGTGCAAGGTTGCTTCATATATACGCTCACGGTTTAGAAATCTTCACTTACCTATTCCATAGCAAAAGATTAATGACGATAACGATCATGTTTAGTGATGGCAGCAAATTATAGAATATCAATATAAGTTTTTTTCCTAAAAATAAAATCTTCTATAATATCCATACACAATTCAATTCACACAGCCAAATAGAGCATCAACATAATTTCATACCTTTTACAAACATTATCTATTGTATAGAATAGAATGGCTCATGTGTATCCATCAGTATTAGTTCGAGCCAACTCAAGAAATAAATAGCAAAAGACAACGGGTCATCTTGGCTAGCTAATCCATTCAAATCACAATATCAAATTCGCCTAGCTGAAATGTTATTAGCTCTATTGCAAAATGCTTTCCTTAGATATTTAAAGGTGTATATAATTATATATCAATAACATCCTTCACTTTTATATAGCTCTTGAGGATTAATATTAGTGAATGGAAAAGTACCTCACACCACATTAGGAGTGTATACTTTTTAACTCTATTGAATGCTCAAAGCTTTTGCTTTATGTGCATCATTCTTATAATTTTTACTTCTTAAAGCTCCTTTGTTCAAAAATGACAATTTGGCTTAATATGTCATATCTTCTTTCAATCAGAACATGTGAAAGAGATCTTTTGTGATCATTCCCACAGTTTTCACAAGGTTTGCTTGTAGAAGAGTTCCTTGATCACTTAAGAGTTAAATTAACACTTTTAAAAGTCAAGTCTATGGAAATTCTTACAATTAGAAGCTTGGATTAATGCAAGTATGAAGTACATTTATGATCTTCTTACTGAAATTCCTTCATTCTATTTCTAGGCTTTTTGGCGCTTTGTATTGCATTTGGTGTAAACGTGAAGAGTGAGAAATTTTATTCTAATATATTTTTATATGAACTCCCAAAATATCATTGAAATAAGCCTAATTCTAGTTCAGACTATACACTCTTCATTATTTATTGTCACGTAGCTATCTATACGTAATAACAATTTTAAGGTTATTTTATTTATATATTGATGGACATTAGGTTGTTGCAGTGATACCATGATGTAATTGCTATTTGTATTTCTTGACATATAGTATTTATAAATCCATGAAAGAGAATTTACTAAGCACTTTCGGATCACAAAACTGGAGACCCTTATCCAGTCGATAGTTTTAAATACCCTTGCCACTTTTACCTTCACACGTTTGTCTCCTATCATAGAACCCTACCTAGTACCTCCTGTTTTTGTAGGATATACATAGCCACTATCCTAACTTAGATAAACAACAATTCAAATAAAACCCCTGTAAGGTATACAAGTCAAATACCAAGACAAGGGTGGAGAGCGTTTTAAGTATTGAATAACTATCGCATGAACTAAACTCTCAGGTGCAATCAAGGTTAAATCAAGTTTCTACTTTCTACAATTAAACCACTTTCAGAAGAGATCTACTTAAGTGGTTCTACAATTAAACATCCTTCAGAAGAAATCTACTTAAGTGGTTTATGGAATTGAGGAGTTTGACATTCATTACCACTTATATTCTGAACAAAATGGCTTCTACTGACCTGAATTTATCAAAGAGTGGTAAATGGTATGTACATAGCACATAGGGTTCTATATAATTTATAAAAATTCAAGAATAACTCATTCAGGCATTTTGTCGAACAGCTAGTGTGCACTGCATCTAACACTTGTTATGAAACAAAAAAACATATGTCAAGCTTACCTAAATGAAGAGAAACAATGTTGAATTGAAGGGGAAGAACGCTATAATTATTATTGGAGATGATAGCATACTTTAAAGTATAAGATCAAGAAACACAGTAGCGTAGAAGGCAGGGATAGTGGAGATCAGAGGGAGAAATCCAGTATACGATTTTAATTGAATGGAACCTAAAAACCCGTAGTATATGCTTTTAATCGAGCAAAAATCAGCTCTTCATATGAGATTTGAATGTAGTAATGTTACCTGTTGTAGAACCTGAGAATGATGGTGTTGGTTTCCAGAATTGGTATTGCAAAAACGATTGAACAAAAGCAATCGGGTCGCCAATCGATTATGAAGCAAGGTCTCCAACAATATAAAGCAGATGCAGAAATACAGTAAGAATTTACCGACAATTTATGATGGAAGAACGCAACAAGATGTAGAAAGCAAACAGGAATGATGATTTCTTTCTGATGGCGTGTAAAGATGGAAAAATACAGCAGGTGAAACAAGTATGGTCTCACACTTGAAGACCCGTAAAGAATGAAAGTGGATGAAGCAAACATGGTGAATAATATCAACTTATTTAATGTACACGTGTTGATTTTTTTAGGGTTAGTGGTCTTTTTATATAGAAGGTAGATATCAATGACTAATGAAAAAGCTTCAATGCTTAAAAATCAATTATAATATCTTTAGTTTGGCTATGGACGTAGCTTAATCATATCAGTCAACGTAAATTTATACTCGTGTTTATTTTGCTATTTATTTAAGATCTGGATGAGCTTGTTCCAGTTTCCTAACAAAAGTCTCAAAAGCTAAAATATTTAGAGCTTATAGAGATAAATAAAAAAAGTTTGACCTGTTAATCATTCTTAACATCATCCTCTCTTAAAGCAATTATATTATTCCATTTAACTTTATATATCATCGTAAACAAATCATTATAAAAGAGAATTGATTTCTATATAATATTGATTTGTTATAAATAAAAATAATGACTTTTATACCCTTACAAACATACCAATAGTTTTGCTTAACCATATATATATCCAAGAGTATTTCTAAAGATATACTTTTTGTTGTATATATGTCAAATAAGTGCAAGTAAAATTGGCTCAAAACAAAGGGTATGCTGAATTTTGTATGTGATTGTCATTCCATTTCCGTTTTTTTCACTCCTCTAGCTTAATTCACCAGACAACAATGTTATAATCAACTAAAACACATGCCAATATTTAAAAGAATATATAATTTTTTTTCAATAATTTACAATAATTTTCACCCAAGTCTAATTAATCATGTTAACATTACCATCATAGTTTCTTATCTTGCAGGGCCGGTCCAACCAATTTGTGGGCCCTGGGCAAAATCTAAAAAAAGGGCCCCCCTAAAGTAAGCTAAGGTCTACGACTAATATTCAAATACAAGCAATATTAGGCAAACAAACAATTTCAAGAATCGCTATCTAATTAAGTAATTAACTGAACAACAAAATTAGAAAGCTAAATGATTGGAACTTATAACATTAACCTAATATAAATTCTGATTTTGAACTTTTGTTTTGATCGAGTAATCTCATCAAAATGCTATGAAGTATCCACAACAAGATTTCACTTTTCAAAAGCCTTTAATGAAATTAACAAAATAAACAAAAGAATGAGATTTGAGATTCAAATTTCAATTGCTTATTTTTTGTTTGAAAGGCAAGTAGATTTATTATTAATAGAGTCTATTAATAGTTCTAAAGCTTGAGACCTGTAATGCAATTGTCTTACAAATACACATACTAATACAAGTTATTTGTCAATTGTCATCATACAAAGGCATCAAAAACAGGTCCCTAGATACCAACTTTGTCCAGCCCAAATACTTGAACAAAAACTCCACATCTGTAGCCTTTGTTGATGAATAAAAACCATGATTAATGCAAGTCAAATAGCAGACTTTGATACCTTATTAGCCAAGCAGCAAACTGAAAGTTTGAAACTTACTTGATGAAATGCTGTTGCAGTCGTTTTCTTCTTTCGTTTTCTTCACATGCTTATTAAACCATTACAAAGAAGAAAACTAAAGAATAAATAAGAAACAGCTTAAAATTAAAATTACTTACAGATTATCTGTCTTATTGTTTCTGATTTCGATTTTCTGGTTAACGATGTGTTTAGCGAGTCAATGTTCTTGATCTCTCATTTTGATGAAGGCAGAACACAGTCGAGGGGTGATAGCAAAACGTTGAAGTCGGAGCACAATCGAGTGGTGGAACATAATCGGCAGAACGAAATCGAGAGGGGAAGAAAGTGAGAGACCGAGAGGAAGAAATACATAGACTCAGGCCTCAAGGAGTCGACTGGAACTCTGAAAGAAACAAAAATCGAGGGCTGCAATTGCAAAGAATAAAATCGAGGAGTCACCTGCCGTATTAAATTTGGGCCTTTTTTTACGAAGAGTCATGCCAATAGGCAATAACGAGGAGCCATCTTAAATTGAAGAGCCAGTCACCAGCTGTAACTTGGGCTTTTTTTATGGGCTACAATCTTTAATTCTACTGGACTTACTTATGTATATATATAGGCTATTTTTTTCAGGAGTGGGCCCCTTAAGTTTGTGGGCCCTGGGCGGCTGCCCTTGTGCCCCAGGCCCAGGGCCGGCCCTGTTATCTTGATTACAATAATTTACATCAATATGTAAACCTCTTTGCATAAATTTCTAGATCCAATTGTTTTAAAGATGGATAAAATTTTAGCCATAAGTTAATATGTTAGCGTCAATGATTCAAGTTATTTACCTTGATCGATCAGCTCGTCTTTGTGTGGTTAGCTAGGGATGACCCATGTATGTATGTATGTTCCAAGCAAGGATGATCTCATTCTTGTCGAGTATCTAATAATTACTCATTAGCCCTTGCCTGCCCATATATACATACTTTTTTTTTCCTCATGAATCAAATATCTTCGTCAATGACAAAAAAATGATTAAAATTCGCCTGTTCCATCCTGATCATCCAAAATCCCATCACAATATCATCCAATGATTTTAACTATCATTAAGTTAAAGTGTAGTTCTACCTAATTCGATTTTCAATGACTCCAAATAAATTTTTAGCAAGTTCAAATACATATAACCATCAGCTTAAAATTCTATCGTGTTGTGGCAAAAACATCATCCTATCATGCTCTTTCACATATATGATAATGAGTTCTTTATATTAAGTCAAGAATATATCCCGATAAACGGCCTGTAATATGCAAATGTCACGATCAAACAAATTCAAAACATAAAATAAATAAATTAAATGCTTTAATAATAATAATAGTAATAATAATAATAATAGTAATAATAATAATAATAATAATAATAATAATAATAATAATAATAATAATAATAATAATAATAATAATAATAATAATAATATCAACTTATTTATTATATTGAAAATAAAAGAACAGATATGATTTAAACTCGTTCAGTTTAGGGTTTAATAAACCCATGCAATCTTTTATATATAGTATCCAAACATTAGTTATACAAAACAAAAGCTTGACACAATATTTCAGTTTCAAAATTTTCAGTTTTTTCTTTCTTTCTTTTTTCTATCCCTGCATAGAGTGTGTGTAATGTTCCTAAACGCACATTTATATATATATATATATATATATATATATATATATATATATATATATATATATATATATATATATATATATATGTATATTATATATCCTATATAATTTTTATTTTATTTATTTTCTTCAATTAAGAAGAATTGATGTATATAATTTTATATATATGAGATATATATATTTTGATTATCTAATAAATCAAAATTAAATAAAATAAAAGTTTATATTAATTCTATACATGAAACCTTCTGCCATGTTATGAAGTATAGAAAATAATAATAAATATAATAATAATTAAATACGTAAAAATGAAATAGAGAAGAAATAGATTTGCTAGGTGTTGATTGTTTAGTTAAACAAGTCACATGTGTCATAAGTCATCATTGTTTAGATGGGTGGCAAACCTATTATAGCCATCATTGCATTTCATATTATATATTATAAACAATTACCTACTAACACTTTTAAAAGAGGTATGGTATACGTCTGTAGCTTACTAGAATGTTAGGATAGTGTTGAATGTTCATATACTTTTAAAGAGAAATTATAGAGGAAGAAGTCAAGTGAGCTAATAGTGATAGAAGTGAAATCTTTGAAGGATTTTACCAGTTCAGGAAATATTGAAAGGTACATTTTATTTATATCTTGTTTTCTTTTTAATACTTTATAAATTTTAAAATACTTATGACTAAATTTTGTTTTTGTAACCGAAAAAGTTATTCATAGGAAATATATACATATATAACATCATGCATGTTATAAATCCGAAATTTTTTTTTTTTACATTCAAGAAGTTATTTTCATTGATTTAAACATGCATGTGGTTATATGTATATAACTCCAATTTTTTGATGAAGAATATAAAAAAATCTACCATGCATGCATCTAAATATGTATGATTTCGATTTACATATAGTCACATAAATGTTTAGTCCTAAGATAAAAGTTAAAATTTAATATGCATGTATTAAAATATGATCTTTTATCAGCATTTATAAATGTATTTTGAAAAGGATAACATGCATGAAATTTTATGACGAATCTTAACTTATAAGAACTAGTATGTATAATTTTGACATGCATGTACTTGATTTGACATTTTAATGTCCATACATGTAAGTTTAATAATGATGAAATGTGAGTATGAACACTTGATTGATAATAATACTCACAAATATTAAGGATAGTTTATTTAAACCTTAACAATCATGATTAATAAATATTTATAAAATAATCAAATTATGTATTTAATAATCTTCAGCTCGAGAAGTAGTTAAATTTTTTGATTTAAGTTATGTTGATTCGTACAGCCCTTTTTGTGACAACTAAACATCAGTGACAAATCTGGAAATTTCTAACATGCAGTGAACCAGTAGTTTAGTGACAGAATAGTGACTGAACTTTCTGGTCGCTAATTACAGAAGGAATATTTCAATAAACACATAAATTAATCGTAATTTATGAATCAACTAATATTTATTATAACTTTGTAAATATTAGAAATGTCAGAAAGTAACATGATTAATAATATGAATATAAATATATATATATTAGTTAGTTGTATTGAAACTAAGATTATATATTTTTATAGGAAAGAAGGGATATTAGAGACGTCACAAATTCTCTCAATTTAAGGTGAGTACTCGTGTATTTCCAAAACTAGAATGTACGCTATAGTATGTGTTATTCATGCTCAACTGCTCATTATGTGTATAATGTGAATTTATATACATTGCATACTTGAATTGTAATTTAATTGCAAATTGTATGTTTATACTAATGATTATTGAGTGATGGACTAAATAATTAAAATAATAATCTTGATATTAATTCAAGTATTTAAAGTCCTTTTCTTGGTGATTTGGACTCCTCATATTGATATGTATAAAAGTCTAGCATTTGTCTAGCAATTAAACTTTTAATGGTCCGAGACTCGCTAATGTAATCTCAAGTTATTTGTATTATTATTATTATTATGTATTTTGAAGCATGTTCACATATGTATGTGGTATTTTGTACACAAACACACGACCTCACTAAGCCATTAGGCTTACGCATTTATGTACATTCTCAGGTTCTAATTCTAAGAACTAACAAAATGGAGAAGCAACTAAGTTGGAGTAAAGGTGATCAAGTGATAAAGTTTAAGATGTTTTTTTTTTATCTAGAATTGTAATATTAAGTTTTATCCTAGAATGTTAAGTTGGAATTGTAATATGACTTCCGTTGCACTCATTATGTATTAAGTTTTTATGAGTTTTAATACTCAGTTGAAGTTAGGGATGTTTTAGTGTGTTACTCTTTTTATATGAGGGAAATACTAAAATTGTATTAAAATAAGAGTAAGAAATATTATAAGGAGGTGAGGCTTCAAAGTATGAAACCATACCACCAACAAAAGAAAATACAATGTAATTTGACATACTCTCGAATATAGCAGGTATCTTACAAGTAAATCACCCAACTCTCATGCGCCATGGTTGAGTGATCCAATCTTCCCACCTTATAACGTCCTTGTGTAAACGATTCGAGGTCCACAAAAAGGACCGACTTACCATTGTCACAAGCACATCCTGATTTAAGATTCTAGACATAGTTTCGTCACTTCATGCATACAACACTCTATTTCTTCACCTCCACAACTCCTAAATGAGAGAAAAGAAAACATCTTTAAAATTTTGTTGCTTGTGGTCCGAATCCGGGAGAAAGAATATGATTCAAAGAATTGAAGATTGATTGGGAACCTGATCCTTGCCAAGCTAGTGTTTTCTCCAATCTCCTTGAACTTTAGTGCAATTCACAAGGAAATAAGAGTCTTCTGTAACCAACCCGCATAATACGTATCGGTTATCAAGAAGAACAATGCCTTTTCTTTTGAGATTTAGTTAGTGGGTAAGCGATCAACTAACGTCCTCCAAACGAAAACATTAATCTTTCCCGGCACCACTCTAATCTAATGAAAACCGGAAGGATGTGAACTTTCCTTATTTTGAATTAACCGTAACAAGGGTTTAACAGAAAACACACCTGATTTGTCAAACTTCCGTCTCCAACCATCTTCTTTGTTGTTAAATTGCAACGTTAAATCATCATCTACAACTTTTAATAAGGCTTTTCTTTCATCTATCGTCGACCTCTTGAAGGAATTCTCGAATGCCTATTAATTGATAAAGTGTTGTTCATTAGAGAAATCTTGTCCTTGGTGGAATAATCTTTTACCTCTTTTAAATTAAAAAATAATATAAATATAAAACAATAGTCTACTCATTTTTATAAACAATATTAAAATTCTCAAAGCTCAAAGCAAGAAGAAAAAGAAAAGTAGACAACTACACACGACTAAATAATATATAATAATCAATCCGTAGTCACAGAAACTTGTCCCAGTCAATTTTCGACTTTGATCAAAATTATTTCCATCCGGCTTCTAGCGTTAATCCATCATCCCAAACTCGGCTACCCACCGTTTGTTCGTCTTTGATTTAACTGAGTTGACTAGGTGTAGCATACTCGATCATTTTCCAACTCACCGATTTTAATTCCCTATCTTCTTTCAACCTCATGAGTTTCGTCATCAACCCGCTCTCCAAATCCCAAAACGACTCGTTTCGCCTCCGGTTCACAAACAACTCGGTTAACCTTGGCTTGCAACTCTCTAGTCTCTGTAATGACCGAGTCAACTCATTCAACTCGTTGGTGCTAAACTTGTTGATCCTCTCACTCAGCTCAGCGAGTCGAATCATAGTATGATATTGAATCGAACGGTAATCTTCTCCTACTAATCGTATTACCTCATAGATGATGTCGTTTGTTTGATAATGTAGCGAGCTAGGCACTCGACATATCTCTTCGATTGTCGAAACTAGTGATTGGATCTCTTTGAATAGATCCTTGTACAAAGAAAGTTTCAAGTCTTCTCTCATGTTATCAATCTTAGACTTAGGTAAGGATAGATGACAACCTAGGACATTGGAAGTAGACAAATTGTTTTCCAAAAAACACGCGTACCATTGGGCCCACAATGAGAATTCTTGTGTTTGCATGTTAGAGTTATCTATGAATCTCGAGAGATTTAGGAAGTCATAGCTCGAGGTTGATCTAGGGTCGATCGTCATTTGTGCCTTCGGATCAAAGGAATTACCACGGATGATGTAATGTAGTGTTATGAGAGATTTGAGCGCAACATAAGCGTTTGGCTGGTGGTGATGGTGGAGTCGCTTGACGATTGTGGATATACATGCAGAAGCGGAGTGGCGTGTGGTGAGGCTAAAGGAGACCAGGGCGGAGACGAGGTGGTTGGGCGGCGGGGATTGGGCGGAGCGGGTGGTGGCGCGGAGGACGGCGATTTGGATGGAGGAGGTGATGCGGTTGGTGATTGAGAACTTTGCTTTGATGATTTTGGCTTTGTCTTGGAAAATTGAATGGATATTCTTGAGTTTCTTGATCCTCCCCATTGATTCAAAGAATGAATAATTAGTCTTTAGTGTTTAAATCTCTGTGATTATATATAATGGCGTGGCTACGATGACTTTTGAAGACTATTACCAAAATGTTAGTTCTATTATTTAATTAATAATTTTATATTTTATATTTTAGTATATGAAAGTGTGAAGAAAGACAAAAACGCGATTAAAGACGACAGGACACCGAAATTACACGGAGAAATAAGGGGAGAAAGACAGAATCAAAGATCATCTTTGAGTAATTTACAAAAATGATCCATGAAGTATAAGATAGTTGACTTTAGCATTTAGACTTTTCATGTTTAATTCGTGACATCCAAATTAGACAATTAGTTAAATAAAAGAGTAATATCTACTTTTTAATTTTTTATCCGACTTTCATCATGTAGTTAAGATCGATCTTGTAAGTATTTCTTTAGATTTTTATCGAGTTTTAACCTTTATTATTATCTTATTTTTTCTACCACTCTAGACATTTATGTCACAAATGTTAATAGGATATATGTGTTATGTGATGACGGTGAATTGCTCATTATTTTTGTATGATGGTTGACTATAGGGATGAGGCGGGAGGCAATTGTAGTTGACAATTGTCTGATTGTAGTAAATAATGTTACACAAAATTTTAAGGTTTCTATTCATAAATTTTAAATTTTGTAACTTGAAGGTGATGTCGGTAATAGCAGAGATGTCGAGCAAGTGGAGATGCTTAAAGATAAAGACAAACGTACATATAACATGTCATCAGAGTAGAGCATTGTGAAAAAAATGTGAGAATATACATGATTAGCGTTAGTAGAAATATCAATTATTGAGTTAATTAGAGATTAGAATGAATAGATATAATCTGAATGGTTGAGATTTTATATAAAAATTAATAGTCCTAAAAATCATTAAAAGGAAAGAGTTAAACTAATTGATTATATATATTAGTGCAAGTATATATATTGCCAAAAAAGAAAAGTCTAAAAGTCTATTTATGTAAATATTTTCGCTTTATTTTCTAATTTGTGCGATCATTCAATTTAAATATTTCACTCATTTAGAATTTAATGAAACTTTTGAATATTTCGTCCGCCTAAATATCATGTTGACATAATGACATATTAATTTTGTTTGTTTGAAATTAATTTAACATTTAAAAAAAAGATTGTCATCGGTCGCTATCTTTCTAATTTACTGTTAATTAATTAGTTATTATTACATTTTTTACAAATCGACAATCTTCTAATATAATAAAGTATAAGATAAATAAAGTATTTTTTGAATTTAAATTTTAAACGTAGGATTTGTTGAATTATAACTCTCTTTTTTTATATTAATTATTAAAACTTATCATTTTACATATTAATTAGTGAGATATATATCTTCAAAAATTATATAAAAAAAAGTAAAAAACTTTGAATACATTCTAATTGGTTGTTATGTAATATTATAGTTTCATAAAAAAATGTTACACTAAATTTATTGTAATTTTATTAGTAAAACTCTTATCACATGATATGCAGATTTGTGATATTGAAAAGTTTGTATATTATAGTGTTTTAGTAAAAAAAATCTCTTAATTTCTTTTTTGCAAGTACCAAAACAAAATAACATTACACAAAATAAAAATTCAAAAACTATAATGCACAAAAGTTAAAGGTAAGTAGCTTTTCAAAAAAAAAAAAGTTAAGGATAAGAAAATTTAAATCGTATCAAAATAGTTCATGATGTGAACTTATTGATCATCTCATCTACATTAGCATGTTCATTAGTTAAGTAAATATTGTTATCTCTTATTATTAAAGTTTACTTATTTATTTTTTTCATTTTTGAGATATATACGTATAAAATTTTTCACTATTGCGAAAAATGACACTAAATTTGACGACCTTTTTGGCAACAAAGTATTATAACAATTTGATTCTTTAGTTAGTTTTTAATTAGACGTCCTCTAATCATTTGATTGATTTCTAAAATGTTTTAATGTATACATTTATTTATTATTTGAACACATTATTTTAATTTCTTATTATTTATCATTATTTTAACTTTTCATTATTTTTTCTCGTGTTATAGTTAATTAATATCTTCCTTTTTTTAAAGGCAATTAATATCTTCTTATTAATGTCTAATATTTATCATTTGTAAACTAATCCGTGTATCACAGGACATGTATCTAGTAAATTAATAATAAGATTAAAAATGTCATTTTCACTAATTAAGTATTGCATTAATTGCATTTCCTTAAACGATGTGTTTTCAATTCGTTTATGAACCATAATTTCAACATAGTTTTAAAATTCCTACACTAGTTATATCAAAATGTATTTTATTACTTTGGCATTTAAATTATTCATTTATTCATGATTCATAGTAAGATTTAGACTCGTCACGCTATAATAACCATTTTGACCCATGATCTGACTTGTTCAAAATACTGATAATATTGCAACATTCTTATGAGTTGAATCCTACTGGATTTGAATTTTAGATTTGTAGCTGCTCCTTTTGATCGACATGGTTGAGATTATATTAGTTTGGTTTTTTTAATCATTGTTGTCGTATATAATTACAAAGTTTAAAAATCTCTTATCAATAAAAAAAGAAAACCTGCAAGCTAAGCCTCTCCCGTTTCTATCATTATATTGTAGTCGCACATAAGTACACAAATAAGTTATTCGGTCAACTCACGACTTTAGCTTAATTTCCACAAGTTGTAATATTTAGGGTATTTAACTATTTATTTATTTCGTCAACTTGAATACAATGTCAAGTTGCTAAACCTATAGCACCAGTGAACTGTCCACTAATTATCGCACCTCCACCCTAACTTCAACTATTCAATTACACTTATACTTGTTAAGTATTACTTGGAATTCGAGCGGTATGAATTGTCGTCGTAAAAAGATGTTTTTTTGCAGTGAACGTGTTTTATCGGGTTTTGGCACTCTGTTGAATATGAATGGTGCACGCCTTACACACTCAGTGCATGGTGTGCAACCGTTGAGCATGCGATTCGGTGAAAGGGTGACGATCCATTGTTTAATTAGGGTTTTCTAGTTTTATTATAAATAGTCATAGTCAAGATTTTGTTAGAGATAACCTTTTTGTTTTAGACCTTTTACATCTATAAAAACATTCAAGAAGTTAAATAAGTCTTAGAAACTGTCCGTAAATGTAGGTCGTTATTTCGATGGTCGAACCACAAAAATCTCGTTCATCTTATTGTCCGCATCTTCTAGTTGTGTCCTTTTGTAGTTTCTTGCAAGTGGTATCATGACAATAACTAAAAAAGATGACAATTTTTATTTAAATTATTTTATCTACGAAAGGTATAATTAGTTCTCTTGAAGCTATTTAACATCATTTTACTGTTTTAGAAAACACATAATCACATGTTCAAAAAGTAAACCAAACATCATTTTACTGTTTTCAAGTCAGAACAATTAAAAATCAATTTCAAAAACATACTATTACACTGAAACTTGACAATGGTCACGTAGTTGCTTTTGCATATAAAATGCATTAGCTTATGAAAAACTAGCCTTGTTGATGTCTTTTATTTTTATTTTTTGTGTGTATGTATGTTTTTTAAATTTTTTGCTGACCTAGTCAATGTCAACGGTTTGACAAATGAAATTGGCATAATTCAACTACTAGACAAATGCCATAATAGAGCAATTACAAACTACCAGTTTTGATTCTCTACTTTTGCTACGTCTATTATCGTTTATTTATCGTTCAGCTAAGCCAAATTATATAACAAAGTGTTGAGAGGGTTAGATATAGTTTGGGTAGTTCCCAAGAGCATTGTAGAATTAGTTGAGTTGTGGCCTAATCTGTGTAACAGTAAGTGGATTAGAAAGGTGTAGATGCTGGTATTGTTTGGAATTCTATGGACTATATGGACTGAGAGGAATAACGTTGTTTTCAAAAATAAACAAATGAGTATTGAAAGAGCGGTTGATTTGGTCTGGTTAAGGGTAGGTGTTAGTCTTGATTTGTTTACATTCCATCAGCGCTGAAGTATTCGAAGAAGATTTCAGCAGAAGACTTTAACTGATGTTTTGTCTCGTCATAAATAACGATCATCTGAAGGGCTGAAAGTTTCATCTCTGAAACTTTCAGTTTACTGAAGATAGTCTTCAGCAAATGGTCCCCTCAGTGACGTCATCAACTGTCACTTTCAAGACGGTTTTGCATGAGGAAATCTGTTGCTAATCAATTCACTAGATTGTGACGTTTGTCACCTATTCAACGACTAGGATTGATTAGGGAAATGTATAAATACTCTTCTCTTAGTCGAGAAGAGTGTGCTAACGATTACTGTATGTTCAGTAAGCAATAGCTAAAGTCTGTCTACTTTCTCACAAGTCTGTACTTGTTTTTCATTGAATTTAAGAAGTCTGTTCTTCTTAAATTCTCGTCTGTAAAGTTTGTTATATCAATATTAACAATCTTTGGCATCTCTTTCTGTTCTTATAATTACTATTTCCGCACTTAATTGTTATTTAAGTTAGTAATATTCACTATTTGGGAACAACAATTGGTATCAGAGCAGGTTCAAATTCTTCTATAATTTGTGATCTGCCGAGATGTCTAAAGTTGATTATAATGATAATGGGTCTTCTGGTAAACCACCAAAGTTTTCCTCTGATAATTTCTGTAGCTGGAAGGGAAGAATGCTTCTCTATGTTGAAAACTTGGATACTATGTCTCTGTCTGTCCTAGAAAATGGTCCTATCATTCCAAAGACCATTTCGCTTATGAGTGAAGAAGGTGATCTACTGGAATCTCTTCCTAAACCAAGGAACCAATGGACTGAAGAAGATAGGAGATCAGGTCACTGAAGAAGATGAAGCTGCTGCTCTTGGGTTGACCTTGGAAGATTACAGAATGTCAAAGGAGATAGCTAAAGAGACTGACAGATTACAACGTCTTTCTGAAGCTGAAGCAAAGAAGACAGCTGAACTTGAAGCTGGTCAACAAAAGACTAAGAAGAAAATGTCTCCTCAATCTCTTCAGCTTGCTGTTGAAAAAGAAATTGAAGAGGAAAGAATAAAAAAAGAGAAAGCCAAGCTAATGAGAGAACGAAAAGAAAAGGAATGGTTTGAAACCAGAATGAACAGAGCTGACCCTGATCCAATCACAAAAGTCAGGGTTACCAAAGAAAAAGGTGAAAACATAGTTGAGATCTCGAGAAATAAAAATTTCCTCAAGGTTCAGTATGTCTCCGAGGCCAACCTTACAAAATTCAGTCTGTCTGAATGGGTTGAAATTGGGAAGTGTCTGAACCGACTGAAACTAACGGAACTGGTTAGGTCAGTTAAGAAGAGGCTTTCTTATCTACAAGAATCCTATGATCTTCTGAAGAAACGTTATCAACCTTCTGAAGATAACACTGAAAATCAAGATAAGGTTCAACCTTTAAAGAAGAGAGGAAGAAGGTATTCTAAGAGATCTGAAGAAGAGATTGTTAAGCTTATGGCCGCTGGTGTTCTTCCAAATTGCAGAAATATGGATTGTTCTCTCCCTTCAGGTTTCGTATTCAATGACAAACAAGTTCTTGACAATCCTAGAGGATTTTTCTTCAAGGATGCTTATGACAGACCAAGTTTTCAGAGGGTGTCTGAACTTGACAATGCTGATTGGATGCATCTGAAGGCAATATCATCCTACTTTAATTCAAGGGATCCTGAAACTGATGATATTCGCTTGAAGATTGTACAACTATTTGAAGCCAAAAAGCCTAGAGATCCTGAAACTGAAATATGGGAAGAAAAAGCCAAAGTCATGGAAGGCACTCAAGCACACAAGCCATCAAGAAGCTCTTGATTTCTCTCTGAACTTTATTTTCTTGTATTTCTTTTCTCTTGTAAAACCAAAAAAAAAAAAAAAAAAAAAAAAATTTCAAAAACATTGGAAAATGAAAAAAATCCAAAAATATTCAGTCTGGATCATGTACATATGATTTCTTTTAAGTATATAGTTCTATTTGTTTATTCTAAGTAAATAACGATGGTCTATAAACAAATAGGGGGAGATTGTTAGTCTTGATTTGTTTACATTCCATCAGCGCTGAAGTATTCGAAGAAGATTTCAGCAGAAGACTTTAACTGATGTTTTGTCTCGTCATAAATAACGATCATCTGAAGGGCTGAAAGTTTCATCTCTGGAACTTTCAGTTTACTGAAGATAGTCTTCAGCAAATGGTCCCCTCAGTGACGTCATCAACTGTCACTTTCAAGACGGTTTTGCATGAGGAAATCTGTTGCTAATCAATTCACTAGATTGTGACGTTTGTCACCTATTCAACGGCTAGGATTGATTAGGGAAATGTATAAATACTCTTCTCTTAGTCGAGAAGAGTGTGCTAACGATTACTGTATGTTCAGTAAGCAATAGCTAAAGTCTGTCTACTTTCTCTCAAGTTTGTACTTGTTTTTCATTGAATTTAAGAAGTCTGTTCTTCTTAAATTCTCGTCTGTAAAGTTTGTTATATCAATATTAACAATCTTTGACATCTCTTTCTGTTCTTATAATTACTATTTCCGCACTTAATTGTTATTTAAGTTAGTAATATTCACTATTTGGGAACAACAGTAGGTCAATGGTGCTATGCGAAATGGCCGAAGGTGGCAGGATCGTCTTTAGATATGTGCATTAGGCCAGTATCGGTGATGAGAGGAGATAACCTGTTGTATTGTCCGGATGTCGGTGTTAATCGGCCGGGGGGAATAAGGCTAGCCATTTATGTGGATGGATCGGTGAGTGGATTGAGAGGCCGAGCGGGTATTGGTGGGGTGTTCAGGGAGGGTAGCAATGGGTCGTTAATTGGTGCGTTTTCAAAACCAATTTCTATGTGTTCTCCCCTTGTAGCAAAGATGGAAGCTATGTTTTACGGGTTGTTAGCTTTAAGAAGCAATAGAGTCTTAGATGGTGGTATTGTTGTGGTCCTCTCGGATTCCGAGAGGGCGGTGAGTATGATCAATAACATAACGGCCCCCTCTCAGGAGGTATCCGATATGCTGAGCAGAATCAGGATTCTGGTCAATAATTTTGAGGTGTGGGAAGTCCAGTATGTCCCAAGGGACCTGAACAGTGAGGCAGATATGTTGGCTAGAAAGGGAGCGGATAGAGTGTGTCTGTGGATTGCCTGGGTATGAGATTAGTATGGGAGTGTGTTAACATTTCGGTGTGGTCTCTAACTTCGTAGGCTTCTAGTCTTTTTGTTTTGCAGGTTAGAGCGAAGATGTGGCAAGGTTGCTAAGGGTGGCTACGGTTATATTATTTTGCGTTATGTTTGGCCAGGTCTTGGTTAAGGCCATAATGTGGAAATCATAGTTCCAAGTGTGGGTGTCGTCTTTGAAGTAATGGATAGCATTTGTAGTTGGGTCCGGGGTCGCCATGGTGGGGGTGGTCCCAATGTTGGGTTGGGTCTGTATGGGTTACAATCCTATTTTGAGGGCTGTGTGGTCACTGTCCATTAAAAGTGTGGAGTGTTGTCTTGTGCCTGAGGTTGCTCCAGGCTGGGGAGTTTTGGGGGAGGTGGTTGGGTGGTATGTGTTATATTGTTTGTGTTATGTGTTATATGGGTTGCAATCCTAGTTTTGAGGTTTTGTGTGGTCACTGTCCCTTACAAGTGTGGCGTGTTGTTTTGTGCCTCTGGGATTGGGGAGTTTTTGGGGGAGGGGGCTGGGTGGTCTCTGTTATATTGGTTGTGTTCTGTGTGCGCTGGTGGGTTGTTCCATGTAACACCCCCTAATATGGCCTAGTATAATTAGGTAATTAACTTAATTAACTTAGGAATTATGATTGATTAATTGATGTGTTATTAATTAATGATATGTTTATTATTATGTGATATTTATTATTGATTGTATTATTGTTTATAATGTTATTATTTTAATTAGAATATGATAATTAATAAATGAAGATGGATATGATGATGATGATGTCCTTTTGTTTACTTCACCACGCCACTATGTCACCAACTCTAGCCCATACCCCTTTTCATTACAAAGTAAACATTGAGTGTGTGTGTGTTTTTGTGTCTCTCGGCCGAACAAGAAGAAGAAGGAAAGGAATTCTATAGTTGGCAATTGATCTTGTTTGCAATTTGTAACTGAGTTCTTAACATCATAAGAAGGTTAGATTTCAGTAACATTATGTTAATTGATGATAATCTCGGTTTTATAGAATGTTATTTATGAATTCCGATTAAATGCTTTACATGATGAATTGATGATCTTAGGTTGTTGCATGCTAGAGATTGATGTCTAAATATGTTTGTAATATGCTTATAATCATTTTTGGAAAGTATGAATGTATGCATGTTTGATTTCAGTTAGAATTAAAGTAAGAAATCTAAAGTTTGATTTAATCGGATTCTGGATGATGAATCAATCGGATTTGAGGATTGAATCAGTCGGAATTGGAGAAATCCGACTGAAGTGATTGGATTTGGTGAAAACCGATTGAATTGATCTGATTCCGAGAAGATTTAATCGGATTTGGTGAAATCCGGCTAGAAGGGTCGGAATCCGATAAATTTAATCGGATTTGGTGAAATCCGAGAGATTTGATCGAAATTTGCAATATCCGACTGGTTGGTCGGAATCCGATAGAGTTAATCGGATTTCAGGTTTCTCGGAATTGAACCCTTTACTCGGATTTGGGATTTTTAATCGGATTTGTCTATGCTTGGAATTGGGATTCAATAATGAACTTAAATGAAGGATTGAACTAAGAACACCTTGATGAATATGTAAGGTAGATTATGGATACAGGTTATCTGCAGATATGTGTACTTGCTGATTTTATGTACAAAAATGATAATTGTAGTATTATGCTTATTGAGCATTATTAAGCAAATACTGATTTGTAATTGTCTTCTCAGGAGGTGACAAGACTCGGTAAATAGATTACTGAGTGGTCAGAATTGGAAGACCTTGGTGAGTGGATTGATATCTTCGGATATGCAGGATATGATAGTCTGATAGTTGTTGTGTTATGAATAACTGTATATGTGTTTGGATGAGAGATCAGCTTTAGCTGGGCGACTGGGCTTTTGCTTAGGGATTTACCGTATCAGATCTTTAGTTGCATTTGTTGCAATCAAGGGTGCTGGTATTGTTATCCAAGTAGCAGAGCTATCGGTAAACCTTGGTTTTGGTGGCCGACCTTGGTTAAGGGTGATTGCAACTGTGAACCTTGATTTTGGTGGCCGATCTTGGTTTTGGGTTGTTGCATCACCGCCGGTTCTCTTTGACTGATGAGCTATATGTGTTTGGATTGATTGTTTTGTATGTGCTTAGATGTTGGTTCTCTCACTTAGCTTTGTACTAATTCCCCACTAGTTTGTTTTGCAGATAAACTTTTGTGAGTTGGTTTATATGGAAGGCTGGGAATATGGACGGACCACAACTCTGATTTCCAAGTTTTTGTTAGAGCCTGTTAGTAAATTAACACCGTAATAGTATTTTGTAATTATAAAATTATGAAAGTTTGTAGTTAACTTTGGTTTACAAATATAATTAGCTTCCGCTCGTGGTAATTTGTTTTATAAAAAGTACGGTGTTAAATTTGAATTTTATGGTATCTTTCTTAATAATTTTATGTGTGAGATAAACTTTACTCGATTTCTATTATAAGGGATCTTATATACAAACAAAAGTAGAAAATTATTTATGATTGTAGGATGAATTCTAAAAATAGTTAAAAACAACCCATTGAGACCCACTGTCAAAGGAATAATCCTATGTGTTTTTAGTTTAGTTGGCTTATAGTTAAAAAAACGAATATAAATATATACGAATGAACTAATCATATCTTCCTAACAAGCGAACACAAAAATTCATTTATTTATGGTTTATGTTCGCTTATTTATTGAGCTAAACTTAAGAAAACAAACATAAACACGAAAGTCCGTTTCTCTATTTATTCATGTTCGTTTAAATCTTTACAGTACTATATATATTTGTGTGTGTATTCCACTCGGCAGTGAAATAGAGAACCAAGTGAAGTTTTTCATAAAAACTTTATTAGAAATTGGGCCAGGCCTATCAAATATTATTGCTACTTTATTTCTCATTGTTTGATGGGCCTGACTTCAAAAGTACGTTCTTTGCGTTTTACGGAAGCCCATAATAAAATCTCCAAAAGGTTTGAAAAGCATAGTCAACAAATGATATTTATAAGAAAAAAAATATGTATACATTGATATGATAATAAATTAATATTTTGGAAACGAGCAAACTTTATATACATTAAATAAAAAGTCAATTATATGGTATATAAAACATGTTTTATGAAGTTTTGAAGTTCATTACTTATAAAATTTAGATTCATAATAGTTTAATAATTTCTGTATATTTTTATATTGTGTGTTGCACTACTATTATCATTTTTAAAGTTTGATTATTGGATTAGTTTTTATACAATCAATATATAAAATTGGGGCAAGAATAAAAATCGATTAATCGAAACATAATCGATTAAACCAATCCAAACTAATCATACCGTCATCAATTAAACCCATCCAAACTAATTGAACGGTGTGCTACACCAATGGTTTGGATTCAATTATTAGTTAATCAATAAGGATGATTCGGTTATAGTTAATTGCAAAAATCGTCAAAATATTAATCGAACTGCCAAACTACAATTTTTTTTCATTATATATATATATATATATAGGGTGAGGTTCTTGTAAGATGTGAAATCTTGTAAGATGTGTAAGATGCGATCTGGATCGTCCATTTTTCATCAGATCTACAATTTATAGAAAGTTTCTATTTCTTAAAATAATTTAATAAGAATGGCAGTTAAGAGTATTTTTGACTTTTTCACCATTCAATCATCCCTAAAAACATGCTAACGTCTTAATGTATAATCCAAAATACTGATTCTAAAAATAAAGTTGATTCTAAAAAATGATAAATAATTAACATCCGTGTGAAAAACACAGTATCAGTGGATATAAAGATTTGATGAACAGAGAGAAAGATGATGATAATATAGGATAATAAACCATAAGAATGCAGATTTGATACACAAATATAATTCATCAATTCATAATACATAATACATAAACTCAGAGGTGATGATGCTTTAATACACAAATTTGATGAATTCAAAACCCATAATCTTGAGGAATTTAATGCTTTAATACACAAATATGTTGAATTCAAAAACCCATAATCTTGATGAAAAACTCAGAGGTCGTACATAAACTCAAGGTCATAATCTTAAATCATCTAGCTAAACTGACCAAAAAAAAAAAACAAAAAAACTTAACCATTCATCACTATCAGATCTATAAGTCACGTACAAACATACTTTTTACCAAAACCAAAAAAAAAAAAAAAAAAAAAACTGATGAATCAATTTGTTAATTCACATTCTTCTACTAAAACTAACTTCCCTTCAAAAATCGGTATTGATTAAACAAAAACTTCATGAACTAAATGTTGATGAATGTAACCCCTGTATCATCCTTGATGAACTAAAATTGATATTTCTATTAGAAAAAATCAAACCTCATCGGAAACCTTCGACCGACATGTGACCCGAAAACCTATCTCATCCTTGTTCAAATCGGGAGAAAATAGATCTTGATGGTGGATTTGTTCAGCGATGGGGATGGTAATCATTTTGCCAGAGTTTGAATCCCGTCGGTGGAATGTCAATGACCTACGATTTGGAACACACGACCTGAGAGGTGGTTTTACGATGGCCATGGTCGACGACCCGAGAGGTTAGGGTTACAGAGCGGCGGCGGTGGGTTAGGGTTACAGAGAGCGACGACGGTGTTCAGTGTTTGCTCGGCGCTGTTGTTTAGGGTTTGCTCGGCGGCGATGTTCGGAGATTGCACGGCGGCTGTGTTTAGGGATTGGTCGACGGTGGTGATTTAGGGTTACAGAGGGGATAATGTTTGGTCGCAGGGTTACCAATCGCTGATGCTTCTGGTCGTCGGTGGCCGATCGACGGCGGACTGCTCTCCTATTCCGGCGGTGGTGGTGGACGACTTACGTATCTAGGATGTGAAGTGTAGAAAGAGAGAGAGGTAGATCTGAGATATAAGTGTACAAAGAGAGAGAAAGAAGGAGAGAGAGGAGAGAGAGAAAGAGAGAAATTGGGTAATTAATTCGGTCAACGTGATTTGAGGGATCTGAATTCAAAATAAATAAAATATCTAAAATACCCTTGATTTAATATGGACACGTGTCAATTCCATGTTACATCTTACACATATTACCCAAAAACACATCTTATTTGATCCTAACTATATATATATATATATATATATATATATATATATATATATATATATATATATATATATATACACACACCATTTTTTATAGTTGCAAGGTTCTTCGTAAGGCAAGATGTCATTAGGTATTTTATTTTGAACTTTGAACTAGAGATTTTCCAATTTCCTACTTTTAATTTTATCCCTTTTGTTATGTTTTTATGCACAGATCATAAGTTTGAGTGAAATTATTGATGATACATTTTATTTCAGATAATCGAGAGGATGTTTCAGATAACCGAGAGGATGTTATTTAGATAACCAAGAAGATGTGTTTTCTGATTCTGAAGAAGGTTCTTATTCACCTTCTTCCCCTGTTTCATATTTTTCATAATACCTGTTCGTTGCTTTTTCTTCTTCTTTATGTGTGTGTGCATTAATTATTACCACTCAGTTCATAAAAATGCTGAGTGAATTAATATATTATTGTGTTATAAATCGGAGAATTAACTATACGATGCAAATGTGAACTTTTATTGGTTTAACATAATAGGTGTAATTGTTTCAAAAGTTTGAAGTATCAAAATATCATTGCAACCATAAAATACATAAAATTAGTTGTAGTCATGGACTTGAAGATTTTACATTATTAATATTCGGTATTTTTAGGCTATTCAACTGATAATCAATTATCTGTAGGAATTGAGGAGTTTACACCTGGTGGTACAAAGTATTGGATACCCAATGTGGAGGTTAAACCTGTGATAGGATCTCAGTTTTCATCAATTGAGCAGGTGTTGGATATGTATAAATCTTATGGTCGTAGTGGCGGATTTGGGGTGAAAAAGGGTTGGTCAAGTATTTTTATTGTGTTAGGCAAGGTAAAAAAATGTAAAGAAGACAACGGATGACAACAAACAGGTGAGAAGGAAGAGGGCTTCAAGTAGATGTGGGTGCCCTTCTAAAATGAAGGTTCAATGTATTTCTTCTGATTTGTTTAAGGTGATAGCACTTGTCGAGAAACATAACCACAACCTTGTTTGCAAAAACGATGTTCAGTTTCTACGAGCATAACGGCAGCTTACATTCACTCAAAAACAATTCATTCATCAAGTCTCTTATGCAAATTTAGGACCTGTTAGAAGTTTTAAACTAATGAAACAGATATATGGGGGGGGGGGGGGGGGGGGGTTTGAGAATGTAGGTGCAACGGCGGTTGAATGTAAGAATTTTCGTAGGGATTTGAATTTGTTCATAGGTGAACGTGATGCGCAAATGGCTGTTGAAAAGTTGCTTAGTAGGAAAGAATTTATTCCTCGGTATTTCGTTGATTATTTCACTGATGAAGACAATGCTCTTGCCGGTCTTTTTTGGGCTGATGAAGTGGCGATATTGAACTACAACACTTTCGGTGACGTGGTCTCCTTTGATGCGACTTTTAGGTCGAACAAGTAAGTTTTTTTTTCAATTTTTGTTTTTTTTTTGTTTTTTGGTTATGTTTGGGTATGTTACTTGTTTCTTCTGTTATTATTCATTTAATATATTTTATTTAGGTATAAAATGGTTTTTGTTCCTTTTACTAGGATTGATAACCATAACAGATGTGTTACTTTTGGGACGGGATTGCTAGCCAAGGAAAATATACAATCGTACACGTGGTTGCTCGATGCATTTAAGAGGGTTGTTGCTAGGGATCCAATTATTGTATTGACGGACCAAGATCTTGCAATGAAGCAAGCTATAAAAGATGTTTTTCCGAGGACCGGACACCGTTTGTGTATGTGGCACATAATACAAAAACTCACGGCTAAGGTTGTGCAATATATTATGTTTAGTATGGCTTTTTGTGTATTATATTTGTTCTGTGCATCAGATTGTTTTTTCCTTTTTATTTATTCTAAATTTTTTATGCAGGTTGGTCCTATTTTGTCGTCCGATGATAGTTTCAAGAAGCGATTGTGTAATATCGTGTGGAATGATCGAATAAGTGTTGAATATTTTGAAGCTAAGTGGGCAGGCATTATTGACGATTTTAACCTTCACGATAACAAGTGGTTAGCGGACATGTTTTCCATTCGCTTTGATTGGATTCCTGCATATTATGTTGATGAACCATTGTCTGGGCTTATGAGGACTACATCCCGTTCAGAGAGTGAGAACCATTTTTTCGGAACATTGACTAGTTCTAACCTCACTCTTGTTGAGTTTATCAGTCATTTTGATACTACCATGGATTCCCAAAGGTACACTCAAAACCGTAATGATCATGAGTCTAGGTACACTGTGCCCGATATGAAGACAGAGTTGGAGATAGATGTTCAAGCTGCCAAGCTATACACTAGGACTTTGTTCTTTGATGTGCAGGAGGAGCTTGATTGTTCTATCTTAAACTGTCATTCTGTGAATGTTGTGGAGTCTGATGGTATTAATAAGTGTTTTGTGCGTGATGCTTCTGAGGCTGTGAACAATAGTCCCTTTTCAGCGAATAATCTTTATGAAGTAAGTTTTCTTGTATGAAACATTTTATTTCTTTTGTATATGGTTTATGTGATTTGAGATTTGTGCCTCCATTTCATACTTTTTTTTTTGGTAGGTGTTACTAAATCAGGTTGAAGCTTCTGTCTCATGTTCTTGAAAAAGGTTTGAATGCTACGGTTTGCTATGCAGACACATTTTTTTGGTGTATCGTATGTTTAGGATCAAGGACTTTCCAACTAAGTATGTTCATAAGCGATGGTCCAAGGATATTATTTCTCATGTTAAGCGGGTTAATCATCAGATGGGTGCATCTGATTCTGGTGTGCCCATAAATGAAGTTGATCTGGTTGTGCGTGATATATATAGGGCTGTTGATTATTGTGTAAACCTTCTTGTCAATAACATGAATCAACTTACATTGTATCGTGATACACAAAAGAAGTTTATGGTAGATGTAGAGTTGTCTCTTCATAATGTGCAGCTTCTAGATAAGAATGCAAAGATGTGCACCATGCTTGGGGTTAGTGAACCTGTAGAAGTCAACATTTAGATACCTAAGGGTATACGCAATAAGGGAAGTGGTTCAAGGAAGCGATTGAAGTCAATGTAAGTATTGCAAAGAGTTTGTGAGAGATCATGACAGCCGCAACTGCCCTAAGAAGTTGAAGGATTTGGAGGAGTCTTCTTCTTCACGTACTACAGCCAAAAGAAACAAGGGGAAGGCAATTATCTATGAGTGATATTATTTTATGATTTTTTATTTTATGGCACTTTCTCATTTGTTTGGAACAATTAGGTTATGAGGTTTGGACATTTGTTATGCTGTTCTCAGACCATAGTGCTTTGTTACCTCAGTTTCATTGTTAATTTCAATTTGGTTCTGAAGTTTGGATATTTGTTATGCTTTTTCTCAGATCATGTTGCTTTTTTTAATTTCGATTTAAGATGCAAGTTTTGTTTATTGTTGTTTCTTATGAGCGTGATATAATTTTTGAATTTTTTACTTTATGCCAAGTATATTTGATGTGCATCATTGCATGTTTATTTCAATACGTGAATGAATCTTTTTAACAAGTATATGCTCCTTTTACAATATACTTGTCTTTTTAATGTGCAGCAGCATTGCATGGATTGTATTTGTTTATATATAAGGAATTCTAATGGAGTATGAATGCTGACATGCAATTTGTGAATAAGCTACCTGAAGGTGTATAGGTCAAACACTAGACAATTCGTGTTTAATGTTTAGTTATATGTTGGTTCTGGTACCGAAAGTAAATCATACAGTTAATTCATATTTTTTATGTTCGTTTAGATGATGGATGCCATAGTAAGTTAACATGTACAATTAGGAGGTGCACCTATAGATTGATAAATTGAATAAATCCGGATCATTTAATCATTCACTGTGGTATGATTTGTAGTTTAAAATGACCATCTGATTGCCAAATTTAGGCATCATGGTCATGATTTTTGTTTCATTGTTGAGGTACGTTTTTTCCTTCGGGTGTGATGTGCATCAGTTTACCACCATACTTTTATCATATGCAACCATATTCAAACAAACATTGAATTCAAAAAACAAAGTGCTCAAAGCAAAAACTACCCGGTCAATGTAAAAAATTGATGTTATCTACTTAAAATCTAAGTCTTCATTTTTCAGAACTCCACATCATTCTCACTCTTGCCTCTTTTCTCTCGGCTGATGTATGCTTATTCTTGTGTCTTTCAAATCCTGCAAGTGCATCATAAGCATCAACCTCTCGTATCATCATTTCTCGCACATCATTTTCAGTTGATAGTATGATCTTCGTTAGGTATTTTGATCTCAAATCACTCAACTGTTTTCTTAGCTCCTGTCCTTCTTTATGGAATCCTGTCAAGAAGTCTGCAATTCCTGTGCCTTTGTAAGTCTCCATGTGCCTCATTGCAAACACTCCTCCATCATTGAATATTTGTTTTGTTTTCCACGATAATTTTATTATTTGAGCAGTTGCAACTCCTATTCTTAGCCCGTTACCGTGTCCCTCATTTACAAGATAATTACCAAACAGTTTGGTCTGCAATATGGGTTTCAACATAGTTTGATTAATTTACACATGTAGTTGTATTATTATGAACAAGTAAATATTCATACCAATCGAGATGTAACGTTTCCATAGGTTCTCAACCCTTCAACCTCATCTTGTATGTTGTCTAATATGTGCATTTGTGCCGTTTTTAGGTTGTAGCAGATCACATAGAAGTGATACCCCTTTTTTATTGGGAAGAAAACCTGTATAAGAATATATCATTAAGTGATACGATGATTAAGTTAAATGATCTTAATATAAGTATGTTTAGGAGTTTTTCAAGAATCATACAAGATCAATTTCGTGTATATCCCTTGCCCAGCTTGATTCCACTATCTTTGAGAATGTGCCTTTGAATTTATGCATTTTAAATCGACCATCTACCCTTTTCTCTGTTATGACATTTTCCTGCACATTGTTTGTAATAATTATACATAAATTTCATGTCAGAGACACATTTTTTTCACTGTAGTTGTTCGATAAATATTTTATATGAACATATTTTTTAATTCCACTAATTTATAACTTACAATCATGGTGTCTGGGCAGAAGAGTCGTCCACATTTCTTTCTATCCCTCATATGTTCACCTTCATTTAGTAGTGACGACCAGATGTTGATCACTTCATGTAGCACACGGGTTGTCCTTCGTATAGGCTCACGCCTGCCCTCAAAGTTTTAGTATTTGTACAATATGTCACTGGGAAATATAATTAAATTTAATACAGTAAGTGAATCTTTAATGTAAGGCGCGTGCATGCACTATAAATCAATGTTTACTTTCACACTTACTTGGGTGGCAATCTGGCCGAGAAAATGCAATCACATACTCTTTTTTCTGCGTTCGTGAGATTTGTGTTAAGGGAAACTATCCTGCAAACATATGGTGAAAACAACACTTCCGTGTAATGTGTTGCTCTTTTTGGTCTAGCTTCCAATATTGCTCCACCTCTTTTCACCATGGCAATTTCTTTCTCTTTTTTCTCACCACCAACTGAAATAAGTGGTTGTTCTGCTGGTTTGTCCTTCATATGGCTCATGTTCATAGTAAAAGATGGCGTATCTTCTTGAACCAGTCCTTCATCAGAGCCACTTTTTTCTATATTTGAATTATTCAATCTCCTTTCAACTTCTTCTATTTCTTGCATAACAGGTGTGCTAAAAAAGGACATGTCATCCTCATATGCCACCCGCATTGGTGTGATGTCAATATTTGTGTTCACACCTGACCCTTCGCCTTTGTCTCCTCTTTGTTCATTTTCTCCATGGTATATATTCTGTTTTTTTACCATATTTCATGATTATTTCATCTCTTAGCTTCAATAATTTTTCATCCCCTGGATTCTTTCTTAATTCTACATCTAAAAGGAAATCTATATCTGCCAGGTGGTCATCAATTATTGACATTTTTGTATCTACTACCTCCACACACTCCTGTTATTTAATAAATTCATGAAATTGAACAAAGGCTTTGATTTTATGGATAACCAATAATGCTAAATATATAATGTATGTAACATGAAAACTTACCTCTGCACTAAAGACAAATATCTTTCTCGCGGTGTAGTATGTAGCAAGGTCAAATCCCCATGCTGCAGCTTGTGATACATTCACTATTTCTGGAGAGCACATCTCTGCTATCATATCAACCGTGCTTATTGGGTCATTCCCGTTGTTTTCCTCCTCTTATGATGTTCTGTCCCCTGCCGTCTTATCTTCACCGCCCTCACTTTTGCTATTGCTTTTCTTTTTGGCATATATCATTGAATCCAATCTTGCTTTAAGGGTCTGATTATCTTCAAGCTCCTCGACATCGTTCTGTTCCACTTGTAATTCGTACTCTCCATTTGGAGTCTTTGTATTTGCTACGGTTCTGATATTTTCTGATTCACATATCCTTTTGGCTGATGAACCTGCTATTCATACATTTTAAATATTTTTTCAATTTATAATCTATATCTTATAGGAAATTATTGTGTATTATTATTACATTCACAATTTAACTTTCTGTAATTTCATCTCTTACCAATCTCATGTAACACCCCAAAATAGGGCCTAGTTGTAGGTAGTTGTACTACGTGCTTATATACTTGTACATTGATTTTAATCAATGTGTTTTGTTGCTAAATGTATTATTTGTTAATTATACATGATAAAAAGGTGGTATGTAAAATAATTATAATAATAGGTAGAATTGGTAAATTAGTAATCGGTTTTAGATAATGGTTCTAAAAATATCCTCGTTAGGTAAAACGGGTAAACGAGAAATAAGTTGTAAGTTGAAAAGGGGAAACAAAATACCTCATTTTTATTAAATAGACCACAAGGGTCGGTTCAAGGGGTTCTTATCCCCTGTTGAAACTAAAAACTCACACAATACACACACTCTCTCGTTTACACACATACACACCATAAAACTCTTGCAATTAAATCAACGAAGGGATCAAAGGGAGTGGTTGGTTTGTGATTTCTATAGCAATTTCGGATTCTATCTACTGATTTCCTTCACCTTTGTAAGTATTTATGTTCAAAAATATTGTTCTTGAGTTTTGTAAAAAAGATGATCCATTTTGGTGGTTCAAAATGGATTATAATGGTTGTTTTGAGTTAGGTTTGTGTTAGAAAGGTTATATTGATCATAAGGGACATGTAGAAACGGTTGAATATGAGATCTGGTCGATTTGTTTGTTAAAAATGGTATTTTTGGAGCTGTGCAGAAAACAGGGTCGAGGGCTACTGTGTTCTTGGTCCTTGCGGTCACATGGTATGGTCCATGCGGTCGCAAGGGGGGTCAAATGGTCCTTACGGCCGCAGGAGATTATCCTTGCGACCGTAAGCTATAAAATAGGCCCTGCGGCCGCAGGCAAGGGTCCTTGCGACCGTAAGGGTTGGTTCGTATGGTTTACCGTCTACGGACGAAGGAACATGATCTACGGGTGTAGGTACGTAACCTACGGCCGTAGGTCCCATAAAATAACTCCTACGGGCGTAGGGATTAGTTCCTACGGCCGTAGGATTTGGTTTATGGAAAAATGACCTTTGTGGTCGCAAGGTATTTCCTTGCGGTCGTAAGGGGTGTTTTGAAGGGTCCTTGCGACCGCAAGGAGAGTACATGCGGTCGCAAGGGGGTATTTCAGTTTTGGCAGTTTGTACAGCTTATGTTTAGAACCATGTGTGTTGATTGTAAGGTGTTAACAAGCTTTTATATGATGTGTTAGGCACTTCTGAGGAACCAGAAGATACTGAGCACTATATTTGCTTGCTATAGCTGTTAAGGTGAGTACCGATTAACCCTAGGTTTCGTGATAAACATGTTATAACAAGCTTAAGGTAAGTTATGGTTTATGTGTTGTTGATTTGTTATGGTATATGCTGCTATGCACTTATGTTAGGCTTGAGTAGGCCAATCATGTTATAAACTTGGTGTATACTGGTATTATGGCTTTTTGTATGCCAATATGATATGTTATGGCTTGAGTAGGCCAATTATGTTATGATGCGGCCAGAGTCGGCCAATACGTGTTCGTGCCGGCACTTTGATATTGTTGAGGTACGGCGATTCGCGGCCGCGGATCGAGTTCTTGCAAAACCCCGTGCCTCAACCAGGGGCTCTCATAGACTTCCCCGCTCTTTAATAGGGGCTCTCACAGATTTCCCCGCTCGTTAAATGCAATGGTGGGCTGCTACCCGCTCCCCCACCGGCGCGATATGATAGATGTGTTCGGTTTCCCCCAGTTTGGATCATTGAGCCGGCTTACAACCCTGCAAGACGTGACTCCTCCTGGGCACCGGAACATCACTAGCTGTTTGGATAGACTTGTTTGTTACTTTGTGATACCTTCTGCATGCTATAACATTTTTGTAACGATACTTATGTTTAATCGTTACTCACTAGCTATTTATAGCTAACCCCTCCAAGTATATATTTTATGTACAGGTAATTAGATGGTGGTGAGAACGGGGTGCCATGTTTTGGCTTATACCGCCGAAGATTTTGGGGAACACTACCTTTTTGGTTGTTTTTGTTAACTCTGATTTACTGGTTAATGGTCGGCAGATATTTGGTAAATCCGCTGGGTTGTTTTGTTTAAACACTGATACAGTTTGTGTAAATAACTAAATTTTAGCTTCCGCTGTGTTTTGTAAATATATCTTTTGGTTAAACGTTTCACTATATTTTATAAATTAAACTTGTGAAACGGCGGCGTTACAAGTTGGTATCAGAGCCTTGGTTTGAGGGAATTGGGTACTTTGACGAGTATTCAATCTCAAACCCAGGCCCGACCATTATTAAGTGTTCCCTGGGTGGCATTGGGGTGTGATGAGAGTTATATGTAAATTGTTATGTGTTAAATTAGTACTAGTATTTGATAGCTGTTAGCTTACTAGAGTTATAGCTAGTATTCTTTTTTTGGTATAGAAATTGAATCAGATGGCTAGTTCTTCCGGTAACGAAGACAGGGATGCCTACATTCGTCAGTTGGAGACTCAACTAAAACAAGCGAACGATCGAGAGTCACTACGAATCACTCACGAAGTTTCTAAGTCTGCTGGTTATAAGAATTTCATGAGCTATAAGCCTCCGGTTTTCAATGGTGTAAGTGATCCTTTTGTTGTGGAAACTTGGATTCGGAACATACAAAACGCTTTCGAGTCCAGTGAGTGTGAAGAAAAGAAGAAAGTTACTTTTGCTAGACAGATGTTACGTGATCGTGCACTTACCTGGTGGGATACGGTTGTGAGTGTTACACCGCCAGAGGTTCTGGATGCTTTAACTTGGGAGGATTTTTGATAAAGCTTCGGAAAAAATACTGCTCAGATTACGACATGCAAAAGATTGAGGACGAGTTTAGAGCTCTTCAGAAAGGTGATAAACCCGTGGAGGATTTGATATCAAAGTTTTCGGATAAGTTGAAGTTTGTTCCTCATTTGCTACCGGACGAGAGAGCTAAGATTAGCAAATTTGCCAACGCCTTACTTGTTGAATACCGATCTGCTGTGAGGTCTGCAGCAACGCTGGATGCAGCATTTGATATAGCTCGGCAGACTGAAGATGATTATAGGCAGAAGCCGAAAGCACAACCACAACAACAAGCAGGAAACCCTAAACCCTAAAAAAAAGATAAAAACCCTAAAAACCCTCTCTACTCTCCCTCCCGTAAAACCCTAAAAACACTAAATCCAATCGCCGACGCCGCACTCTCTCCTAACGCCGACGGCCCGGAGAACCCTTTCTCCCTCTCTCGTTTCGTTTACCTTTTCTTGTTCCAAATCCCGGTCGAGAATGTTTTTGTTCAGTTTCGTGTTTTCAAATGTCGCCATTTCCCGTTCGAGTTTTCAGATCGGAGTTTACAGATCGGAGTCTCAAGTCTCGAGTTCATTACAGATCGGAGTGTGTACAAGTTTGGGTTTTGTTTGAGTTTTCAGTTTGAGATTTTAGATCGGAAGATTGGTTCGTGTGGTTACAGTCCAAGATTTCAGATCATGGTTCGTGGTTTCAGTTCGAGAAGTTAGATCGGAAGGTTGATTCGTGTGATGTCGAGTTTTCAGTTCGAGATTGTAGATCGGAAGGTTGGTTCGTGTGGTTACAAATCGAGATTTCAGATCGTGGATCGTGGTTCGTGTGTTGTTGCTCTGTCAAGTTCAGATCGAGACTAAAGTTCGTTTTCTTTGGTCGAGTGTTCAGATCATGTTCAGATCTGGTTTTTGGTTCAGATCGTGGTTGGTTCGAGTTCGTGGTTCGTGGTTCATGGTTCGTGGTTCGTGTGCCGTTATTGTGACGTTGTCGTGGTTCGTGGTTCGTGGTTGTGTTTCGTGGCTCGTGTTTCATGGTTCGTGGTCTGTGGTTCCTGGTCCGTGGTTCGTGGTTCAGTGTGGTTCGTGGCTCATGGTTCAGTGTGGTTTGTGGTTCGTAGTTAGTGGTCCGTGGTTAGTGTGCCGTTGCCCCCTATGGTTCGAGATTTAGATCCGAAGTGTGATTCGTGGTTCGTTGTTTCTTTCAAGTTGGTGTGGTTAGTTGGTTCGTTTCGTTCGCGTGGTTCGTGGTTCGTGTGCTGTTATTGGTTCGAGTGGATTATTGCCCCTTCAAGTCCAGCTCGAGATTATTGTTTGTTTGCTTTGGTCGAGTGTCCAGATCAAGTTCAGATCTTGTGGTTGGTTCAGATCTAGTGGTTAGTTCGTGTGGTTCGTAGTTAGTTCGTGATTTTGTTGTTCGTGGGTTCATGGTTAGTTCGTGTTTAGATCTTGAACTGTTTTAGATCCTGGTTAGTTCCTGTTGTTCGTGTTTAGCTCGTGGTTTTTGGGAATCGTGGTTAGTTGTCGCTTGTAATGCTTTTGCATCTTGCAAAAGCAATAAAACTCTGTAATTGTTTTTGGTATGGTATGATATTTGCCTTTTAAAAAAAAACAACAACAAGCAGGAGGGTACAAGAGAAAGTTCGAGCAGTCTTAGGGTAGTAGGAGAGCTGAGGGTGGTTTTGGAAATAGGCCTCGGGGTGATTCGTTCCAGAGGTCTGGAAGCTGGGACGTGGCAAAATGCGGTAGGTGTGGAACAAAGGGTCACCAGACGCGTGACTGTAGATTCAAAGATAACGTCTGTTTTAAGTGTCATAAGTCTGGACACAGAATAGCTGATTGCCCTCAGTGGCAAGGTTCAAGTGCTGGTGGATCGTCTGGAGCTGCTGCTCAGAAAAAGGGAGGTGCCCCACGTCCTCAGGGGAGAGCCTTCCAAATGACTACATATGAAGCAAAGAATGCAGGTGATGTTATTACTGATACTTTCTTAATTAATTCTGTACCAGCATGTGTTCTGTTTGATTCTGGTGCTACCTATTCCTATGTGTCAACAATTTTCTGTGATAAATGGAAACTACCTGTTATAGTAATGAAAGACTCTGTTAGAGTAGAGGTAGCTGACGGTAGTCAAGTCCTTGTTACGTCGCACGTACCTCAGCTATTGACGGGCACTGTTTTGTTATTTCCCTACTCCTCATGCCGATTACTGGTTTTGATGTTGTTATTGGTATGGATTGGCTTATTAGTCATGATGCCAAAATTTTGTGTTCTAAAAAGTTAATTAAGATTCCTTTACCGGATGGTACTCATGTTGTGGCGCGAGGAGAGAGTTCTAAATCTGATATTCCGTTGATAACTATGATTAAAGCACAGAAATCCATTGCTAAAGGTTGTGATTCCTACTTGGCATATGTAATTAATGCTGAGGCGGAAGAAAAGACTGTCAAAGATATCATAGTGGTTTCGGAGTATCCTGAAGTGTTTCCTGAGGAATTACCGGGTTTACCTCCTGTCAGGGATGTAGAATACCGGATTGATCTTATTCCTGGTGCTACACCTGTAGCTAAATCTCCGTATCGCTTGCACCGTCTGAGATTCGGGAAATGATGACACAGATCCAGGAACTACTTGATAAAGGTTTCCCGAGTTCTTCACCATGGGGAGCTCCGATATTGTTTGTTAAGAAGAAAGACGGGACCTTACGCATGTGTATCGATTACCGGGAGCTGAATAAGCGAACGGTAAAGAACAAATATCCACTACCCCGTATAGATGATCTGTTTGACCAATTGCAAGGTGCTACATGTTTCTAGAAGATTGATCTTCGTTCTGGTTATCATCAGGTCCGCGTTCATGATGATGATATTTCTAAAACTTCTTTTCGAACTCGATATGGGCACTATGAATTCTTGGTGATGCCGTTTGGTTTAACCAACGCCCCTGCTGTTTTCATGGATTTGATGAATCGTGTGTGTCGTCCTTTCCTTGATAAATTTTTTATTATTTTTATTGATGACATTTTGATCTATTCCAAAACTGAAGCGGAACACGAATGACACCTGCGTGTAGTTTTGGAAACCCTTCAGCGGGAACAGCTTTATGCTAAACTGTCCAAATGTGAATTCTGGCTCAAAGAGGTACACTTTCTGGGTCATGTTATTTGTAACGAAGGTGTTAAAGTCGACCCAACAAAAATTGAAGTTGTGATGAACTGGGAAACTCCTCGAAATCCTTCAGAAATTAAGAGTTTCCTAGGTCTCACTGGATACTACCGACGTTTCATTCAGAATTTCTCTAAACTTGCTGGCCCGTTAACCAGATTGACTCGCAAAGATGTTACTTATGCGTGGGCTGATGAACTAAGAAATCGTTTCAGACTCTGAAGCAATTGTTATGTCAAGCTCTTATTCTAACGCTGCCTAGTGGGTGCGAAGATTTTGTTGTATACTGCGATGCTTCATATGCGGGTCTCGGCTGCGTTCTGATGCAATGAGATAAGGTGATTGCCTACGCTTCGCGTCAACTGAAACCTCACGAAAGGAATTACCCGACCCATGATCTTGAGTTTGCAGCCGTGGTGTTTGCTTTGAAGTTGTGGCGACATTACTTATACGGTACCAAATGTGTGGTATATTCCGACCACAAAAGCTTGCAGTATGTATTCACACAAAAGGAACTTAACATGAGACAACGACGCTGGTTGGAGTTGATCAAGGATTATGATTGTGAGATCAAATATCATCCAGGAAAAGCCAATGTTGTTGCTGATGCACTGAGTCGGAAAAGTTCTCCTGAAGTTGCTAAGTTCATGAAACTTACGATTGTGTCAGATATCATCGCTAAATTGAAGGAAGCACAACAGGAAGCACTACAAGAAGCTAATCTGAAGGCTGAGACGATGATTAAATTGTCAAAGCTATTAGAGGAAGATAGTCGAGGTTTGAAAACGTTTCAATCTCGAATCTGGGTACCCAATATTGGTGGTAATCGAGAAATCATTTTACAAGAGGCGCATAAGTCAAAGTTGTCTGTCCATCCTGGCAGTACCAAGATGTACCAGGATTTGAAGACTTTGTATTGGTGGCCTACCTTAAAACGTGATATAGCTGCATTCGTTGAAAAGTGTCAGATTTGTGCTTAGGTTAAGACGGAACACCAAAAGCCCTATGGTAATTTGCAACAGTTAGAAATTCCGGAGTGGAAATGGGATCATGTTACTATGGATTTCGTTACAAAATTACCTCGTACTTATAAAGGTCACGATATGATATGGGTTATAGTCGATCGGCTTACCAAAAGTGCTCATTTTCTTGCGACTAACGAGTCTGCGCCTATGAATCGGTTAGCCCAACTTTACGTTAACGAAATAGTATCTCGTCATGGTATACCGTTGTCTATTGTTTGTGATCGAGATGCGCGTTTTACGTCTCACTTCTGGAGTAGCCTTCAACGTGAGCTTGGTACGCGGGTAAATCTCAGTACGGCGTATCATCCATAAATCGACGGTCAGTCTGAGAGAACGATTCAAACGCTTGAAGATATGCTTCGAGCGTGTATGCTTGAGTTTGGTGGTTCTTGGGATACTCATTTACCCCTGATCGAATTTTCTTATAATAATTCTTATCATTCGAGTATCGGTATGCCGCCTTATGAGATGCTATACGGACGGCGATGCCGTACTCCTAACTGTTGGTTAGAACCTGGCGAAAAGCAATATGCGGGTCCTGATATTGTTCAAGTAACTGCTGACAAGGTGAAGATAGCACGCGAGAAGTTGAAAGCGGCACGTGATAGGCAGAAAATGTATGCAGATCCTAAACGGCGACCAGTTACGTTCGAAGTGGGTGATCGTGTGTTTCTGAAAGTTTCACCTTTGAAAGGGGTGATACGATTCAGTCGTAAAGGTAAGCTTAGTCCCAGGTATATTGGTCCGTTTAAGATTCTACAACGCGTTAACGATCAGACAGTATCGCTTGAGTTGCTATCTGAATTGTCTGGTATTCACAACACTTTTAACGTATGTTATCTGAGAAAGTGTAAGGTTGAATATGATCAGATCTTACCTCTGCAAGAGTTAAAAGTTGATCCAGCTAAACGCCTTGTGGAGGAACCTGTTGAAATCTTAGATGCTAAAGTAAAAAAGCTACGTAAGAATGGAAACACAATTTAGGTCCTAATCTCACTTGGGAGGCAGAAGACGAGATGAAGGCCCGATACCCTCGTTTGTTTGAGATCGAACAGATTCCGAGGACACCCCAAAATAGGGCCCAAAATAGGGCCTAGTTGTAGGTAGTTGTACTACGTGCTTATATACTTGTACATTGATTTTAATCAATGTGTTTTGTTGCTAAATGTATTATTTGTTAATTATACATGATAAAAAGGTGGTATGTAAAATAATTTTAATAATAGGTAGAATTGGTAAATTAGTAATCGGTTTTAGATAATGGTTCTAAAAATATCCTCGTTAGGTAAAACGGGTAAACGAGAAATAAGTTGTAAGTTGAAAAGGGGAAACAAAATACCTCTATTTATTAAATAGACCACAAGGGTCGGTTCAAGGGGTTCTTATCCCCTGTTGAAACTAAAAACACACACAATACACACATTCTCTCGTTTACACACATACACACCATAAAACTCTTGCAATTAAATCAAAGAAGGGATCAAAGGGAGTGGTTGGTTTGTGATTTCTATAGCAATTTCGGATTCTATCTACTGATTTCCTTCACCTTTGTAAGTATTTATGTTCAAAAATATTGTTCTTGAGTTTTGTAAAAAATATGATCCATTTTGGTGGTTCAAAATGGATTATAATGGTTGTTTTGAGTTAGGTTTGTGTTAGAAAGGTTATATTGATCATAAGGGACATGTAGAAACTATTGAATCTGAGATATGGTTGATTTGTTTGTTAAAAATGGTATTTTCGGAGCTGTGCAGAAAACAGGGTCAAGGGCTACTGTGTTCTTGGTCCTTGCGGTCGCATGGTATGGTCCATGCGGTCGCAAGGGGGTCAAATGGTCCTTACGGCCACAGGAGATTATCCTTGCGACCGTAAGATATAAAATAGGCCCTGCGGCCGCAGGCAAGGGTCCTTGCGACCGTAAGGGTTGGTTTTGTATGGTTTACCATCTACGGACGAAGGAAAATGATCTACGGGTGTAGGTACGTAACCTACGGCCGTAGGTCCCATAAAATAACTCCTACGGGCGTAGGGATTAGTTCCTACGGCCGTAGGGTTTGGTTTATGGAAAAATGACCTTTGCGGTCACAAGGTATTTCCTTGCGGTCGTAAGGGGTGTTTTGAAGGGTCCTTGCGACCGCAAGGAGAGTACATGCGGTCGCAAGGGGGTATTTCAGTTTTGGCAGTTTGTACAACTTATGTTTAGAACCATGTGTGTTGATTGTAAGGTGTTAACAAGCTTGTATATGATGTGTTAGGCACTTCTGAGGAACCAGAAGATACTGAGCACTATATTTGCTTGCTGTAGCTGTTAAGGTGAGTACCGATTAACCCTAGGTTTCGTGATAAACATGTTATAACAAGCTTAAGGTAAGTTATGGTTTATGTGTTGTTGATTTGTTATGGTATACGCTGCTATGCACTTATGTTAGGCTTGAGTAGGCCAATCATGTTATAAACTTGGTGTATACTGGTATTATGGCTTTTTGTAGGCCAATATGATATGTTATGGCTTGAGTAGGCCAATTATGTTATGATGCGGCCAGAGTCGGCAAATACGTGTTCGTGCCGGCACTTTGATATTGTTGAGGTACGGTGATTCGCGGCCGCGGATCGGGTTCTTGCAAAACCCTTTGCCTCAACCAGGGGCTCTCATAGACTTCCCCGCTTGTTAATAGGGGCTCTCACAGATTTCCCCGCTCGTTAAATGCAATGGTGGGCTGCTACCCGCTCCCCCACCGGCGCGATATGATATATGTGTTCTGTTTCTCCCAGTTTTGATCATTGAGCCGGGCTTACAACCCTGCAAGACGTGACTCCTCCTGGGCACCGGAACATCGCTAGCTGTTTGGATAGACTTGTTTGTTAATTTGTGATACCTTCTGCATGCTATAACATTTTTGTAACGATACTTATGTTTAATCGTTACTCACTAGCTATTTATAGCTAACCCCTCCATGTATATATTTTATGTACAGGTAATTAGATGGTGGTGAGATCGGGGTGCCATGTTTTGGCTTATATTGCCGAAGATTTTGGGGAACACTACCTTTTTGGTTGTTTTTGTTAACTCTGATTTACTGGTTAATGGTCGGCAGATATTTGGTAACTCCGCTGGGTTGTTTTGTTTAAACACTGATACAGTTTGTGTAAATAACTAAATTTTAGCTTCCGCTGTGTTTTGTAAATATATCTTTTGGTTAAACGTTTCACTATATTTTATAAATTAAGCTTGTGAAACGGCGGCGTTACATCTCAGTTTCATCTCTCGCTGATAGGCTTCTTGCTATTATACTTTTTTGCAGTTGCATACGGTTCTTTTTGTTTGCCTCTACATCTTTGTTACCTGATGAAGCTTGTGCTTTTTTTGTGATTGTAACTTTCTCTTTCCCCTTTGATGATAAATCTCCTGAATTATAATTCAAAGAAGTAAATCTCAAGTAAACAATTACTTCTTAATAATATCATGTCTTACCAATTTCAATTACTTCTTTAGTCATTGTTCCTCCTGAACTTATAACTATTGGAGCTTCCATGCCTTTTTTATTCTTTAACTCAACACATTCGTTATTTGAAGAACAACGTGATTTTCCTGGGGATAAAATATTATCTTTCCCTTTATACAAGGAATCCCCTATTCAAAGTAAGAAATTTAGTCATAATCGAAAACAAATTTTAAAATGTACTACTATTTTGAACGATATTCGTATTTGTTACCGGTTTCTACTAGCATGTTAACACCTGATCCTTTTTTTCTTTTTCGGTCAATAAGCTGCTGCAACGGCACATCTTCATCATCTTCAAATGTTTTAGCACCGGCCTGAACAACACTCAGCGCACCAAAATTTCCTATGAACAACTCTTCCTTTTCTCTATCATTGAGTTTGTCAGAACTCCATGCATGTAGCCTTGGTGTGCTGATATCAACTGGATTCCTCATAGATTTTGTTGAGCTAACATACAATACCTGCGAGGTAAAGTTTACAAAGTTCTACATATTAGTTATATAATCATGTAATCTATATATTGTATATGTATACTTGAATGTTAATTGCTCACCACTAAAAATATTAAAGGACCATTGAAATGTCTTTCCTCATTCCACTCAATTTTTGTCTGTTTTAAACAGTCAAGGAGGTATGAACACCAATTCATATTTTTAACAAAATTTAAATCCTTTATGCACGGAAGAAATTTCTGATTCACGGTGCCACACTTTAATACTTCAATCATAGTTGTCACAAACACTACCAGGTAATTGAGTTTAAACAAATCTCCTCCTTCTTTCAGATGTGTCATTAGGTTCACTATTTCATTTATGTATATCCTTTTTTTGGACGAGGAGAACTGTTTTCGCCACTCTGACGTAACCTTATCTGTTTTGCAAGTTGACCTGAATGGTTTAATTCTTATATTTTCTTTTGGTATGCCAAGCACATCATGCACCGTGTCTGTGGTTATAATCAGGCTTTTATCCCCAATTTTAAGTGAACACCTGTCTGCATCAAAGTTTTGTAAAACCCAATACCCCATTTTTGTTGGCAATTCACTTATCTCAAACTTTAGAAGGCTTCCAAACCGAAGTTCCTTAACACTATTCCTTTGTGCATCTGTTAGCATGTGAGTCATAAGGTAGAAAGAGATCGGAGGTGATCTTATTCTGACTCGTCTCAACTCTTTTGTGTTACGTATCACACCTACATTCTTCTTTACATCTATATCATTCACCTTTTTTGATGCACCATCAGTAGACTTCTTCCTTGGCAATTTCATTTTGTTTTCTTTTGAATGAACAATCTGAATGATGCAAATTATCATTTTAACCTTAATAGTGATATATTATATTATAAGATATGATTGTTTAACAAGACAACATGTGAAAGGAGACGTATTAGGGTAAAATACTTAGTGCTTAATGATTCAGAATGCACTTTAAGGTAGAATGATTCAACAGCGTTCTTCTAATTCATTCAACACAGTTTTCATTCAAAGGCGGTAATTAAACATGTTGGATGCTGAAAGATTAAGCATTTAGCACTGAATGGTTCCATTAAACAGTAAACAAACAGCCCCTAAATATCATGAAACTGAATTTTTAAAAGGTCAATTATACCATTTTCTGCATTTTTTTATAATTAATAGAAAATTAAAACATTTTTTTAGGAACATGATTTTAAAAATTAAATTATTACATTTCTCCTTACTATTTGTAGCTTTTTCTCTTTAAATCTATCCTTCCCCTATATAAATATAATGTATGAAGAAATAAAATATTTAAGTATAGAGTGTTAGTCGATAATAAAGTGATAATCGACACCGATGGATTAGTTAAAAAATAACCAAAATAATCGATTTTCGATGGTTGGCAAGGTTCGTGGAATTGGAGATGTTGTACGAAGCAGTCAAAGCCAAAATAGCTACCGCGACCACCATATATGTTTTTTTGTGGAATGTGAATCCATTCATGGTTTTGTACATGAAAAACCGCCGGTTTTCATTCCCATCCGTTGTTTCAACTCATGTTTGTAGCCGTTTTTATATTTATACCCTCTTCTTTTTCCATGTCACTTCCTTCGTTTTTTAGTTACCTCGCCTCATCATACATTCCATCTCTATTTTTTATATTATATACTTCCTTTTATATATATATATATATATATATATATATATATATATTTATTTATTTATTTATTTTATCTAATAAATAAGTAAATGAAGGGACTCTTGTCATTTATCTAGGTTACCCATGTCTAATTTTCCCGCTCATTATCCCCTCTTACGCTACTGCCACGTGTCTACACCATCTTTTGTTTCTCGCTCGATATCGGACCTCCTCTTTTAATTTCAACCTTCCCGATCTTAGGGTTTTTATCGAGGCTTCCTATGTGTAGCGCTCCCCATCCAATTTGAGATCCCACTATCAGGGCTTTATCGACTTCATTTCTCGCATCCTACTTCTTCTAATCCTAATTCTTCATAATCGATGGTTTCATCAATGGTTTAGAATGATTACAATGGTGGCCGTGATAGTTGTAGTGACGGCGTTGGTTACTTTTGGCGATGGCTTCATGTTATCAGTTTGGATGGTGAACTCCAATACGAGCTCTGGCAATGGCTTCATCAACCGAGATTTTCCAATCGGCAATGACAACATATTCACTCTTCCGTTCTATGTGCCTGTCTCGAGGTAATTTTTAATATTTTCAATTTTACTTATTCAACTTCATCTCTAAAGGAGCGTTGAACTATCTTTATCATGTGTAACAATGTTTTTGTGCTTCTACTCCCATTTGTAGCTTTATCATTAGTTATTAAAGTAATGAGATTTGTTAGTTAGTTTGATTCAATTACTAATTTTGCTTGTATCTATACGTAATTAGGGTTCTTGCAAATTAAGTGTTGGTCTGTTTTTTATGGTAAATTTTCAATGAATGTTTTATCGAACTCATGTATGTAACATATGTCATTGGTAAGATTCTAAAGTTAATGATTAATGGTGTTATAAATTTTTGGTCTGTACTTTGGTAAGATTTTTAGGTTAATTTTGACCAAGCTATAATGTTTTACTTGCAATCCCTTTATAGTTGTGATCTCATTACAGAACGAGCTAGGGTTGTTGATGCAAGTGAATTATTGAAAATGCAATTGAAAGTTGAATTGCTTTTGTTATTGCTCAGGACAGAGTATGTTACAGTTTTGTAGCAAGACCTCAACATGTAGAGATACAATTAATATCCAAATATCTACAAGGTATTACTCTCTATGTTTTCTCCTATACAACTTTACTTTCTAATGAGAAATGCATTCCTGGGCATTGATTATGTTACTTTCTTTTCAAAATCTTCTTAGCTAAGTAACATACTAACATTGGTATAAATATAGTTGATTATCTTTAATAATTGTGGCTATGTGTATATATTTATTTAAAGAAACTTGTATTCATATGCTGCTGTAAATGCAGTGAGAACTTTGTATTTTTTCTTTTTTTTTGTTTCTCCAATGATTTTACATGTATATGTAGGTGTTAGAAAGCAATTTATTCTAGGTATATGTAAACATACCTGTTCCTTAAGTTTGTCATTAACTGGTCAAATAAAAATATTGGCGAGAAACGAAACAAGCTTGAATATAACAGTTGGTCTCATGATTAGTTTTGTTTTGTATCATGATTAAAAATTTGCATCAACTTATCTTTGATTATGTGCATATTTGTCTTCTTAAAAATAAGAGGTAAGTGTGTGAAGGACTGAAGGTAAAGGTGAAAGCACATTTGAATTTGCATCAATTATCTTTTACAGTATGCACATCATGTATTCTTGGTCACTAAAATATTTTGATTTGCAAGTCCTTCATTTCATTCACTACTTAATTTGTTTATTTATTTTTAATTACTTTTTTATAAGGGTTGTGCGCTTCAAAAGTACCTCACTTAATTTCCCTTGCAACTAGGATTAATGTTCACAAAACTGTTAGCTTATTATCTATGAACCCACTAAACCATTCGATTTGATTGTTATTTAAAGAAACAATTATTTGATATTATCATGAATTAAAGTATATGGATTTGCTAGAAATTCATTTTACGACAGTTCATATATACATGATGGCAAAAGAAGGAATACAAATTTGCCCCATGTTCATTATAGTTGTTATCTTAACATTATACGCTACTGTCCCTTGATGACGTTCACCTTTAAGAATTTTGTGGCACAAGTTCATTTTATGACGGTTTATTTATACAACAGGTTTCATGTTTTGTCTTGACGCTCAGGAGCTATCTCATGGTTCTTACCATGGCTGGATGTCAAGCTATTTGTTTTAGGGGTATGCTTTTGAAAAAATGAAGTTCAAACAAACTGGGGCAACAAAGATTTTATGTGATAATCGCTTAGCAATTGTAATGACAAAAAATCATGTGTATTATTTATGATTTCTTTCATATTTAATCGGTTTTCGCTTTGTGAATATCAAAAGTACGATCCTGTTTTGGACGAGTGATATGGAAATAGCGTTAATTGATTTATTTCTAATTAATGAAGTAAATGAAGGTTGATTACCCAAGGTATGCTCTCTCATTTTCTTATGATCAGCGAATCAAGGGAAGAATATGCGTAAGCTCCATATCTAATTGATAATGTAATTCAAACTTTGATGGTCACCCGGACAAAATGGTTATTTGTGTAATTGCTAATTTTTCACATTTTATATCTATGAGAACTTGTCAATGTGTATAGGATGAAAGATTTCAATCATATTCATATTCTTATTTTGTTATGTTATAATCTGAAAACTACTATTTTATGCCCATCTTAGTGCCCTCCAGATGTGAAGACTAGATTGTTGATACATGGGTTTTGTTCTTTATGAATGATGACAGATGCACATAATTTATTCTTTGCATCTCATACACATGAGTTTCATGTAGTAGATAATAATAATGATGACAAATTTATCTTTTACCTATTTTAGAGTTGATATTAACTGTTGATAATTAACTTAGTGTTTTGTATAATCTGTAATTCACTACAGTTTATGAGTGTGTGACTTCTGTGACTTTGAGTGATGATCCAGCTTTTGGTTTGGAAGGAGTTGCCAACAGAGGGACGTTGACCATCGATCCAGCTAACTCAAAACTGAATTTGTTTCATTTGAATCATCATATTGGAAGTGCGGAGGCATTGGAGAAGGAGATGAAGCAAGAATCTGAATCAACAAGAATGATAATAATTTGAGAAATGAAAACTATATGTAGCTTTGTATAGATTTAAAAGCCGAGAAGGCCTGAAGTTATTAATCTTAATCAATGATGGTTAACTTAGTAATAAGACATCCGATGTTGTATACTAAGAAGTTTATCAAATTTATGAATTATAACTGCTTTTATATTTCTTTTATTTATTATGATTATTAAATTTATTTTTTTCAAGTTCTTACTATCAATAAATCATCTAAAACAAACCCGTGTTATACACGGGTCACTAACCTAGTTATATTATATTATACTAGCTTACTATCCATGTATAAAGTATAAAACGAGTGTTCACAATCCGCGCTTTGCTGCACTTGTTACAATAAGTACAAAACATATTATTAAAACTTATCTTAATCGTTCAAAATGATTATGCTAAATTATAAAAAATTCCTAATTTGTTATATATGTATTTATAGCTTAATAAACCTAGTAAAGTGTAATGAGTTATTGAATATGTTTAAACAAAAAGAAACACTACATTTATTGCTCTATATTAGTAAACATAAACCAAAATCACTACATGATTTTGAAAACCAAAAATATTTTACAGATTCAAAAACAAAATATTAAGATAAAAACATTCTAAAGATTTTCTTTTACTTCATCAAAAACAGTAAATTATAGACCATTTAAAATAAAAACTATCAAGCACCTCAAAATATTAATACTTTTTAGAAACGACAAATACATACTTTATAATATAGTGAAGCTTGAAAATCTTATAAAATTAGTAATAAACTAATAATGACAAAGAAAATAAAAGTATAAATAGATAATATAATTCTAAATACATACAAAACAGGAAAAAATTTTGTTTTTTATGGATTTTGTTATTTTATGTAAGATATTATGATTATTATATTATATTATCTTATATTATATTATTATTATTATTATTATTATTATTATTATTATTATTATTATTATTATTATTATTATTATTATTATTATTATAACATTATATTATATTATATTATATTATATTATATTATAATTATATTATTATTATTATTATTATTATTATTATTATTATTATTATTATTAGATTAGTTATATTAAAAACAATTTAGTTTAATATATTAGTTGTTTATATTAATATTAGTGACCGAAGTTAAGGATAAAAATTGGAAAAATTTGAAATTATTTTTTTATAGAGTTGTTTAAATGCATTTCATTATAAGATTATATTATATTATATTATTATTATTATTATTATTATTATTATTATTATTATTATTATTATTATAACATTATATTATATTATATTATATTATATTATATTATATTATAATTATATTATTATTATTATTATTATTAGATTATTTACATTAAAAACAATTTATTTTAATACAATAGTTGTTTATATTAATATTAGTGACCGAAGTTAAGGATAAAAATTGGAAAAATTTTAAATTATTTTTTTATAGAGTTGTTTAAATGCATTTCATTAAATAATCTTATAGTAGACGAGATATTACTTTTACCCGCCGCGAAGCGCGGGTAATATTTACTTGTTAAAGACAAAAACAAAACAAATAATGAAAACTATAAATCTAATATACACTACATATCTTGAGAATGAATATAGTAAGAGAAAAAAGAAAATAACCCTTAATAAAAAAAGTGAAAAGTGAAAAATTAAATGGTGGGGACGTTCCTAGTCTAAATGTGGAGAGATAAGTTTAGCTATTAAATGACAAAAATATAGGCGTGGAAAGAATCGAACTCTTGACTTCAAGGATAAAAATGAGAATGCTTATCATCTAAACTGGGCTATCACATGTTAGTCAGATTAGAAGACTATCAATATATATGTTAATAGGTGCATTTTAAAAAAACCCTACAGTGAACAGTATTTTTGGCGCATAATAAGGATTGTGCAATGTGTATATATATATATGAATAGTTTATATAAATTTTAAATATTATGTGTGTAAAATACTAGTAACGTGTATAGTAAAAAAATTATAAAAAGTATGGTTATAAAAAAACATCTAAAAGAAAGGTAAATATTAGAAATCAGAATTCATACATAAGATCATCATTATATATTCTGTAGAACCTTTTTAAAGGAAACATTCATCCTTTTATTTGTACAATTACATTTCTCATCACAAATAAGAACTTTTAAACCATTTTTGTCTTTTTCTCGAGAAATCACAAGATATGATTGTTCATGAACATAACGTCTTAATTACAATCAATCATTAAATAATGATTGATATTGGATTTTGTTTGTCGACATTGGACAACAGAGCATCAAAGAGAGCCACCTTCGTTGAAATGTTGCATGTGTAAATAATGAGACACTTAACGTAACTTTAAGCATATACAGTGTGACAGACTAATATAAAGCAAATCGAAAGTGTATCTTATTTAGAATTTGGGTTACCAATTAATGGTAGGATCCATGACCAATTTTTTTGTTTATGATACAATGACGTAATCAATTAATAAAAAGTCAAATATTGATCAATTAAAAGATTTTGATTAGTCAAATCACATTTAATTACGGAAGATGATATCAATCCATAAGCAAATAATAAAAGTCAACTTTTGATTAATTAATAAATTTTAATTGGTGGAATCACCTTTTTTAAGAAACATAATTTCAAAATTAGATTTTGATTAACTAGAAAGTTTTAATTCGTTAAATCATCTTATTTTAAGAAACATAATACCATCAACCCTTTTCTTTGATAAGATTATATTATATGAATACAAATATAATTTTGTATTACACTATATCTACTTCTAATATAAGTAAAACAATAATTGAAGTAAAATTTATTGAAAGATCATAGCCCTTTATCTAATAAATGTATTTAATTATATAATCTTAACTATCTATTTATTTAAAATTGAGAAAATTAATTATGACTTTTAAAAATCAAATTATAAAATAACAATTAAAAACTAATTCATGTCATTTAACTTTTTAATTTAAAATTGGTTATTGTTACCGTTGACAAACGAAAGTTTTACGCTTCAATATAAATTCTAGATAATATCGTTTCAATAACAATAAACATTTTTTATAATTATAAAACTAATGTAGCTTTAGAAGTATATTTTTGTTAAACCATCTTTTAATTTAATATTAATAAAATACGTACTTAAAAAAAGTCTATTAGCTAATATTAGCCTTTGATTTAGATAAAAAATTTAATCATCAAACACGAACTCAATCATTTTGGTAAAAATTAAATTGTAATTTTGACTATTTTAGGTAATTATCGTAAATAACTATAAACGTACACACTCAAACTTGATTGAAGATATTTTAATAAACAGTTAAAAAAATAGAAAAGTCATTTTAATTTAATAATATCTAATTTAATGTAGTAAGGCGTGGATATTATTATTAATTCTAAAATAAATCAATTTATTTAAAAATATAAAATAAATTTTGGTGAGTTAAGTTTAATTGAGCGTCCACTAATAATTGGTTTCTAAACCTTCTAATATATAAACATGTTCAATTATTAGAAGGTTTAGAAACCAATTATTAGTGGACACTCAATTAAACTTAACTCACCAAAATTTATTTTATATTTTTAAATAAATTGATTTATTTTAGAATTAATAATAATATCCACGCCTTACTACATTAAATTAGATATTATTAAATTAAAATGACTTTTCTATTTTTTTAACTGTTTATTAAAATATCTTCAATCAAGTTTGAGTGTGTACGTTTATAGTTATTTACGATAATTACCTAAAATAGTCAAAATTACAATTTAATTTTTACCAAAATGATTGAGTTCGTGTTTGATGATTAAATTTTTTATCTAAATCAACGGCTAATATTAGCTAATAGACTTTTTTTAAGTACGTATTTTATTAATATTAAATTAAAAGATGGTTTAACAAAAATATACTTCTAAAGCTACATTAGTTTTATAATTATAAAAAATGTTTATTGTTATTGAAACGATATTATCTAGAATTTATATTGAAGCGTAAAACTTTTGTTTGTCAACGGTAACAATAACCAATTTTAAATTAAAAAGTTAAATGACATGAATTAGTTTTTAATTGTTATTTTATAATTTGATTTTTAAAAGTCATAATTAATTTTCTCAATTTTAAATAAATAGATAGTTAAGATTATATAATTAAATACATTTATTAGATAAAGGGCTATGATCTTTCAATAAATTTTACTTCAATTATTGTTTTACTTATATTAGAAGTAGATATAGTGTAATACAAAATTATATTTGTATTCATATAATATAATCTTATCAAAGAAAAGGGTTGATGGTATTATGTTTCTTAAAATAAGATGATTTAACGAATTAAAACTTTTTTTTTTTTTTTTTACGGCCGAAAAGAATTTCATTAAACTCATAATGGTTCCAGTACACACTACTACCAACAACTACAGAAATCACTGCCATACATTCTACTCAATAGCCTGGCTCTATGCCACATCACTATAGTGCCGCACACTACATCAATATAACAAGCACACTCACTCTGAAAACGCGCAATACACCCCACTATAACAAGCCCTCTCACACTAACGCTAAGCCACAATACTAGAATAACACACGTTACATCAGGGACATTACAGAATACATCACACACAACAGCATCACAAGCTGGACCGTCTCTGTTCTGATGCATCTCAATCACACACTTTATCTTCCATCCAGCAACCTATACAAAGACCATCCCGCCGCATGATCCATATATCCCATGTAATGTCACAAAACACCCGCAACAAGATTCTGAGGCTTGAAAGAAGGATTTGCATCAGCTAACACAAAGATGGCCTAGCAAATCAAAAGGTTTGAAATGCCCCCCTTATGACACCAGGCTAATCAAATTGCAACCTCCTGCACCATAACAAAACCCCACATACTAGCCTATGACCATGGCCACGATACGAAGACATCAAAGGGTACTGTGTGTGTAGAGTATAGTGCCACCGAAACACCAACAAAGAAGTATGGCCACAGCCACTAAACCTACCGCTCCACCCTTATAACAACCAGCCCACCCTCCCATAATAGCCCCTTGCCTGGTGACCCCACAAAACTAGAAGGAACCCTGCACACGTACCACACGTCCACATCTCACCACATATGATAATTTCATAAAGTGGGACTCACGATACCCACCTGCCTATGCATCAGTAAATCCAGTGTCACTCATAAAACTCTCATCCAGCTTGGGGATAGGTAACATCCAGGCCAAAAAACTCTGTAGCACAACAGGGTTCCTACACAAAAGGATAGAAAGTGTAAAAACAAACCTCCCCCCACTCATATAGCTCTCGGATCGAATCATCCCACCACCTCACACAGCTAAGAAAGGAATTTGTGGCTCAATGGGTGATATAGGGTAAGGAAATGCCCCGGACACAACTACCACCTCCAAACCTCCTGAGCACCACATGCACTCCACTACACACCCCTTATGACCCCACCCCCTAACATAGCCTCCCCTCATCACCAGGCCGCTACCCTAATCTGACTACATATCACCGCCCCGGCCCCCTCCCCAAAACAGACCTTGTCTCAATACTCAGATCCATGCCAATCACTTGACATCCAGTGCCCATATGATCCATATATCCCGTGTAAAGTCACTGACAACCGCAACAAAACTCTGGGGCTTGAAAGGAGGATTTGCATCGGCTAACACAAAGATGGCCTAGCATATCAAAAGGTTTGAAATGCCCCCCTTATCACACCAGGCTAAACAAAATGCAACCTCCTGCACCATACCAAAACTCCCCATACTAGCCTATGACCATGGCCACGAGACGAAGAGAGTTAAAGTGTACTGTGTGTGCAAGGTATAGTGCCACCGAAACACCAACAAAGGATAATGGCCACAGCCACTAAACCTACCACTCCGCCCTTATACCAACAAGCCCACCCTCCCGTTATAGCCCCTTACCAGGTGACACCCACAAAACTAGACGGAACCCTACACATCCCCAAAAGCACTGTTGCCTTCCTACTTTAAATCACCCCCATCTAAGTAATACCCCAAATACATATACATACACATGGAACAGTGACCACGCACACTGGCACCACAATACCCAGCCCATAAAAACACCGCTTTCACCCACTACTTTTACGACACACCACACTATTAGCTACGTAATATAACCCCCACTGACACAAAATCTCTGAAACAGTGACCACACACTCCCCAATCCCAACCGCCCTCTTTGGGAGCACACACTTTTATCATTATTATTTAACCCACACAACTACTACGAACCCCTGAGACAGTGACCACACACACCCAATCACTAATACCTGCACACATACAATGCTACATACAATCCGATTAGATTCAACAGTAAAGTAAGGCCATTAACACACCCCACTGCAGTAATGGTCTATCCTATAACCAAACAATCCAGGGTAATGCTCTACCCAAGCCTCTTTTAGCCAAGGCATCAGCTTCACTATTCAATTCTCTCGGAACATAATGTACCTCCAAGTCTTCGAACACTCTTAACAAACTTACAATCCTGTTTAAGACATCAATCCCGGCAGCCGGAACATCAGCTATACCATTAACTATATCTACCACTAATCTAGAATCAGAGTAGATAGTAATAGAGCTCACATCCATCCCTCTCTTGCTCCTTAGGACTAGTAATCCATAAAACATGGCTTCCATCTCAGCTAGTAGCGGGTTACACGGCATGATCGCTTTGGAAAAAGCCCCACATAACACACCACTATACCTTCCTCTGAACACTCCGCCAATACCTGCTCTACTCTGGTTGCTACTTACCGACCCATCTATATACATAGCTACCCTTTCCGCACCCACCTCAATAGAGCTATCGGTCTTAGAAGTTAACAAATTATCGCCCCTAAGGACCCTAATCGGCCTTATACACATCTCTAAGGAGGAACCTGCGATCATTGGCCATTTTGCAAAACACCATTGACCCACTCTAATCCATACAATATCGATGAGCCTCTCCACACTCACTTGTTTGTTATTAAACACTACCTCATTCCTTTCGGTCCAAATAGACCACATCACCCCGTACAACACCAGCATCCACACTTTTCTAATCCACCTGCTACTACCTAGTTTTGGCCATAGCAACACTAATTCTACAACGCTCCTCGGTGCTACCCAATCAACACCCCCAGTCTCAGCACGGTCTGCCACACTTCCTATGAAATTTTGCAGTGTATTAGCAGATGATCCGTGGTTTCCTTTTCTTGATCGCATAGCGGGCAATTAATTTCATTTTGACTTAACATGCCTCTTCTTGCTAATTCTGACCTAGTAGGAATACTATTCCATACCGTCTGCCACACAAAGAGAAGTACTTTTGGAGGTCCCCAGGATTTCCAAACATTAATGACTCCAGGCACCTCTTCATCCATAAAAACCTTATTAATCAGGTTACCTACTGAGAATTCACCATTACTGTCAAACTTCCATATTACCCTATCCCTCAGATTCTTACTCAGACACTGAGACTTCAATGTATTCATAAATTCTTCATAAACATCCACTTCCCAATCAAAAAACTGTCTCCTTAGATTGATAATCCATACCCAATTCATACCTCTCCACTCCCCAAAGCCACAAACTTTACCCTCTTTCTTACACGCCAAGGCAAAAATTCTAGGAAATCTACTTTTCAAATCAAACTCGCCACACCATCTATCATTCCAAAAATCTACGAGATCCCCTTTACCTATCTTAGCCACAAAACCTTCCTTAATTACTCTACTTACCGCATGTTCGGACCTCACCACAGACACAATATTCCTCCATATGCCAGACAACTTGTTGACTGGCACCCCAAAATTCCTATCACTAAAGGAGAGGTCCCCAAACTTACACTTAACAACCGATTTCCACACGACTGGTTCCCCATTCCAATACCTCCATAGCCACTTAGACAATAACGCCGTGTTTTTTACCTGCAAATCGCCTATCCCCAACCCCCCATACTCCTTAGGTTTCTATATCTTATCCCAAGATACCATGCACATCCCTTTACCTTCAGCACTCCTCGACCAAAAGAACTGTCTTCTCATCTTCTCAAGCTCTTTATACACTCCCATCGGCATTCGGAACATGGACATAAAGTAAATCGGTAAATTGTTTAGTACCGATTTTATCAGAGTAACTTTTCCAGCCTTAGATAAGAACTTTGTTTTCCACATCTCCAACCTATTCCTCACTTTTTGGATCACAGGATCCCAAAATGAGTGCTTCCTAGGGTTCCCACCAATAGGCAAACCTAAATAGGTACAAGGCAGGCTACCTACTTGACACCCTAGCAACTCCCCAACCTTTGTTAAGCTTCCAGCATCTACATTAATCCCATACACTACAGACTTGCTCATATTCAATCTCATACCGGACATAAGATGGAACACTTTCAGCACATAGCACATGTTCCTAAGCTGGTTGATATCCATCTTGCTTATCAGCATTGTATCATCCGCAAACTGAATGTGAGAAATGGACATAGTCCTCTGTCCAGATATACTATATCCCTCAAAAAGGCCTAAGCCTACCCCTTTCATAAAAAGAGCATTTATACCCTCCGCAGCTAGATTAAATAACAAAGGGGAAAGAGGATCACCCTGTTTCAGCCCTCTTTTCATAAGGAATCTGCGCGAGGGTACCCCATTGACCAACACAGACAGCGAGGAAATCCTAAGACACCCAAAAATCCATGAAATCCATCTCTTCCCAAAGTTCATTTCATTCAGCACACCTGCAAGGTACTCCCACTCTACGGAGTCGTACGCTTTCTCAAAATCCAACTTCATCAGCACCCCTTCCTTCTTCTTTGATTTCATATCGTGTATAACTTCTTCAGCAGTCATTACACAATCCAAAATCTGCCTCCCTTTAATGAAAGCAAACTGGTACTCCCCTAAGACCTCTAGAATCATACAACTCAATCTCCTAGCCAGAATTTTTGTAACAATCTTATACACACTGCCTACCAATGAAATCGGTCTGAACTCTTTGATAGAGGTCGGAGAACCGACCTTTGGGATGAGGACGATAAAAGCCTCCCCCAACTCCCTTGGTAAGACCCCATCAGAAAAGAAACCTTCCAATAACCTGAACACGTCGTCCCCCACCATGTCCCAATGTTCCTTGAAGAAGTGCATATTAAAACCGTCTGGTCCCGGAGCTTTATCACCATCACAGCTCCAGACCGCAAGTTTATCTCCTCCTTCTCAAAGGCCCTCTCCAACCATCTCGCACTCTCAACCGATAATCTCCTAACACCCAAACCCGCAGTACCGACATAGCATCCCTTGCTATCAAAGTGTTTCTCGAAGAAGATGGCAAGCCCCTCTTTAACCAAAGTTGGTTCTTTCAAGGACCTGCCTTCAATCTCAATATTAGAGACTGAATTTCTCCGAACCCTCGATTTGGACATGATGTGAAAGAATTTAGAATTACAATCCCCTTTCTGTAACCATAGAATTCTAGATTTTTGCCTAGCCTGATCAAATTCTTTATGTCTCAGGTGCCACAAATTATCTTTTACTAACTTCCATCGGGCCCATAGCTCCTCATCATCTGGGCATGACTGCCGCTGACATTCAATCTCTACTAAGTCCCTCTCACACCTATTTATTCTATCCCCCAATGAATCTTTGTTAAACCTAAACCGCTTTTTAATAGCTAGCTTAACATTTTTCAATCTAACAGCCATATTAACCTTACTATTCTCACCCCACGCCCTCTGAACACACTCCTTAAAACCTTCCTCTTTTACCCACCAATTAAACATCCTAAAAGGAGCGGGGCCCCAGTCGACCGCCTTTTCACCTAGTACTACTGGGAGATGATCTGATAACCTATCCTCTGTAACCCACTGGCAAACTGACGGGGCTAATTCTAGTAACTCTACATCGAACAAAAATCTGTCCAACCTACTAGATACTAGCTGCTTTTGGTTATTACTCCAGGTGTACTTCCCGTTCGACAATGGAAGATTTACCAGTTGTTCAACATTGATGAACTCGCAAAAATCTCTCATTCCACCATCAATTTTGGTACAGGATGATCTCTCGTCCACTCCTACAATTTCATTCCAATCCCCCGCCAAGACCCAGCAAACCTTATGTCGCTCTCTGTAACATCTAAGTTCCTCAAAGAGAGCTTGTCTTCTCCCTCTGTCATTTGGTGCATAAATGTTACATAAAACTACTTCTCTTTTGACTGGTTTCCACACTCCTCTTACACATAGGCTATACTAACCACTAAAAGCTTCCTTACAATCAAAACAATTTCGATCCCATAAAGTCATGATACCCCTACCTCTACCTATCGCATTAACCCATTCGGATCCAACATCCACACCCTTCCACAGGCATCTCCCTAATCTAACACTATGGTCTCTAACCTTAGTTTCTTGTAAGAACACAACACTAGGCCTAATATTTCTAATAGCCTTAGCTATGGCATTTTTCTTAGACCCCTTACCCACACCATTTATATTAAAAGACATAAACATGGCCATTGATATATATCACAAAATTAAAACACACAAGAGGGACGCTACATACCTTGTGTGACGCACCGGTCTTCTTTTAGGCGTCTCTTCACTTCCTCCCGCGAGGCTCTCAGTTGAAACCCCATATCTGCAATGATATCCAAGATCTTATTTGCCTCCTCCTCTGAATCTGCCAATCTACTTTGCGTCCCTTCCGAGACAGTAGAAACCCCTGCCGTCTTTTTCTTCAATAAGCTACATGAAGAACCCCTACCAGATTTACCTTTCTTTTCTTTACGCCCCCGCTTACCATTTTTACCTTTTCTACTCTTAAATACCAAATCAATCCAATCGTTGGTTGACAAGCTCTTGTCTTTCAACAAATCTTCTTTACTCAGCTCAACCTCCTCCTCTGTTGACGCTATATCAACGTTCCCGCATACCTTCTCATTATCTTCAAATAGTTCATGAATCTCAACGTTAATTAAGTTATCCGCCTCATCTATACTTTCCACCATCCTTTGTTCCAAGGCCACCGACTTGTTAATTACATTTGTACACATTTCGTAATCCGAGCTATGAACAACGTCGATCCCATTTACAGCCCCATCCGTAGTAGCGTTGGCACCTTCCTCTGCTACTGGACCTATAATTATGTTGGGCCCATTTGTTGTTAGGCTGGAAAACAATTCAGGTCCATTTTCATTAATTGAGTCCATAATAAATTCCTTAGGCCCAACTAAAGGAGTATTATAGCTGCTACCACCCGGGCCCATCAAATCTTCAATCCTAGTTACTTTCTCCTTTGGATCCTTGTCAGAGATGTTGTCTACTTTGTAGTCCGCCACGCTACCTACACCATCCCCATCATTATTAACCTCGAGAAGGTTCACTGTAATCCCTATGCCTCGAACGCCATCAGTCGTCTCCTCAACTTCTACCACCGCCGGCGGCTCCTCGTATGCCCCATCACCATCCTGATTTTCCGATGAAACGCTCCTTAGCTTTACCGGTTCGTCACCGGCAACAGCCTGCACACTACCATCACTACCGCCATAATTTGATTTTCCCGGCGATCTCTGATCCAGATCAACTACCTTACCCTGGATTGCTTCGTCCAAAGCTTGTTCGACTTCAGTTTCCGAAGATGGATTGAAACCTGGGCATCCTTCATCAAACACAAAAATCCGGAACACCGTTCCATCTATACAGACATTAGCGCTCTTCGGGAATTCCGTTCTTTCTGTTCGTACTAGAATCCTGGCTCTGTCTACTCTCTTCCTAAACTTAGTATCATTATCAACCATGACAAAAGATCCCCAACGTTCTCCTACTGACTGGAAAAAATTTAGGTTGAAAGCATGAAGCGGGATACTCTCGACCCTCATCCATCTGAGGGAACTGTTGTCGATATCTTCTATCTCCCATTCCTTAATCCAATCGAAATAGATACCAGTGGGCTCCTCTTCATTTTCAAAACTACTCATAAAAGCCTTCTTACCATCTTCACTCGTAAATTGCAGTAACAGTTTGCTACCCCCCATGGTTTTTGCTTCAAAGTTAAATTTCATACCTAGGTTCCCTATACCGCTTAGCATATGCTCAATATCCATAGGATGGTTCACCGTTACTTGCCCTACTAGTGCAAACTTCAGCCATGATCGGTCCTTTTCCGTCGTGAAGAACCTAAAACTATATTTTGTAACCTCCTTCTCAAACCTACTAGTTCGTTCATATTTCGTAGGATTCGAATTCATAATTTTTTGTTGGCTGTTCCCACGGTTTCTAGGAGAACATAGCAAGGCATCCATGAAAGAGCGCCCCTCCACACATCTTGCATCAGGAAACGAATTGCTCTTTGGAGCTGATTTCATATGATGAGCATTATTTTTTGGTGCATATACTCTATTCCTTTCTGTCGCTTTTCGTACTATTGCCTTGTTCTCCCCAAAACGTACCTTATCGATCTTGTCCCAGCGTATTCCATCGTTGCTTCCTTCCTGAAATCTTACGAATCCATATCTTCTCCCTTGTAGGTTCTTTGACTTTGACAAGAATACATCACAAATCTTCCCCAAAATGTTCATTGCCTTCCACATATCTTTTACCTCCCATGAATCAGGAAAGTTTGTCACATACACCGACGTCTGAGCTGCTGAGAAATTCGCTTCATGCCTACGACCACTCTGCGCAGTGCCATTTCCGGTTCTTTGTATTCCTATACCATCTTGCCTCCGTGAACTACCTTGGTTCCGTGCAACCCATTGATTCCGCCACCTAGCGTTGGCTCCATTCCGGCCACCGTTGAGAAAACCTCCCTGTCTCACTCTCTCCATGACATAAACTCCTGTTGAAAAATAACGAATTAAAACTCCCTGTCTCACTCTCTCCGTGAAAAAAATTCCGCCACCTAACGAATTAAAACTTTCTAGTTAATCAAAATCTAATTTTGAAATTATGTTTCTTAAAAAAGGTGATTCCACTAATAATTGAACATGTTTATATATTAGAAGGTTTAGAAACCAATTATTAGTGGACGCTCAATTAAACTTAACTCACCAAAATTTATTTTATATTTTTAAATAAATTGATTTATTTTAGAATTAATAATAATATCCACGCCTTACTACATTAAATTAGATATTATTAAATTAAAATGACTTTTCTATTTTTTTAACTGTTTATTAAAATATCTTCAATCAAGTTTGAGTGTGTACGTTTATAGTTATTTACGATAATTACCTAAAATAGTCAAAATTACAATTTAATTTTTACCAAAATGATTGCGTTCGTGTTTGATGATTAAATTTTTTATCTAAATCAACGGCTAATATTAGCTAATAGACTTTTTTTAAGTACGTATTTTATTAATATTAAATTAAAAGATGGTTTAACAAAAATATACTTCTAAAGCTACATTAGTTTTATAATTATAAAAAATGTTTATTGTTATTGAAACGATATTATCTAGAATTTATATTGAAGCGTAAAACTTTTGTTTGTCAACGGTAACAATAACCAATTTTAAATTAAAAAGTTAAATGACATGAATTAGTTTTTAATTGTTATTTTATAATTTGATTTTTAAAAGTCATAATTAATTTTCTCAATTTTAAATAAATAGATAGTTAAGATTATATAATTAAATACATTTATTAGATAAAGGGCTATGATCTTTCAATAAATTTTACTTCAATTATTGTTTTACTTATATTAGAAGTAGATATAGTGTAATACAAAATTATATTTGTATTCATATAATATAATCTTATCAAAGAAAAGGGTTGATGGTATTATGTTTCTTAAAATAAGATGATTTAACGAATTAAAACTTTCTAGTTAATCAAAATCTAATTTTGAAATTATGTTTCTTAAAAAAGGTGATTCCACCAATTAAAATTTATTAATTAATCAAAAGTTGACTTTTATTATTTGCTTATGGATTGATATCATCTTCCGTAATTAAATGTGATTTGACTAATCAAAATCTTTTAATTGATCAATATTTGACTTTTTATTAATTGATTACGTCATTGTATCATAAACAAAAAAATTGGTCATGGATCCTACCATTAATTGGTAACCCAAATTCTAAATAAGATACACTTTCGATTTGCTTTATATTAGTCTGTCACACTGTATATGCTTAAAGTTACGTTAAGTGTCTCATTATTTACACATGCAACATTTCAACGAAGGTGGCTCTCTTTGATGCTCTGTTGTCCAATGTCGACAAACAAAATCCAATATCAATCATTATTTAATGATTGATTGTAATTAAGACGTTATGTTCATGAACAATCATATCTTGTGATTTCTCGAGAAAAAGACAAAAATGGTTTAAAAGTTCTTATTTGTGATGAGAAATGTAATTGTATAAATAAAAGGATGAATGTTTCTTTTAAAAAGGTTCTACAGAATATATAATGATGATCTTATGTATGAATTCTGATTTCTAATATTTACCTTTCTTTTAGATGTTTTTTTATAACCATGTACTTTTTATAATTTTTTTACTATACACGTTACTAGTATTTTACACACATAATATTTAAAATTTATATAAACTATTCATATATATATATATATATATATATATATATATATACACATACATTGCACAATCCTTATTATGCGCCAAAAGTACTGTTCATCGTAGGGTTTTTTTAAAATGCGCCTATTAACATATATATTGATAGTCTTCTAATCTGACTAACATGTGATAGCCCAGTTTAGATGATAAGCTTTCTCATTTTTATCCTTGAAGTCAAGAGTTCGATTCTTTCCACGCTTATATTTTTGTCATTTAATAGCTAAACTTATCTCACCACATTTAGACTAGGAACGTCCCCACCATTTAATTTTTCACTTTTCACTTTTTTTATTAAGGGTTGTTTTCTTTTTTCTCTTACTATATTCATTCTCAAGATATGTAGTGCATATTAGATTTATAGTTTTCATTATTTGTTTTGTTTTTGTCTTTAATTATATTATCTATTTATACTTTTATTTTCTTTGTCATTATTAGTTTATTACTAATTTTATAAGATTTTCAAGCTTCACTATATTATAAAGTATGTATTTGTCGTTTCTAAAAAGTATTAATATTTTGAGGTGCTTGATAGTTTTTATTTTAAATGGCCTATAATTTATTGTTTTTGATGAAGTAAAAGAAAATCTTTAGAATGTTTTTATCTTAATATTTTGTTTTTGAGTTCTGTAAAATATTTTTGGTTTTCAAAATCATGTAGTGATTTTGGTTTATGTTTACTAATATAGAGCAATAACTGTAGTGTTTCTTTTTGTTTAAACATATTCAATAACTTATTACACTTTACTAGGTTTATTAAGCTATAAATACATATATAACAAATTAGGAATTTTTTATAATTTAGCATAATCATTTTGAACGATTCAGATAAGTTTTAATAATATGTTTTGTACTTATTGTAACAAGTGCAGTTAGCGCGGATTGTGAACACTCGTTTTATACTTTATACATGGATAGTAAGCTAGTATAATATAATATAACTAGGTTAGTGACCCGTGTATAACACGGGTTTATTTTTGATGATTTATTGATAGTAAGAACTTGAAAAAAATAAATTAAATAATCATAAAAAATAAAATAAATATAAAAGCAGTTATAATTCATAAATTTGATAAACTTCTTAGTATACAACATCGGATGTCTTATTACTAAGTTGACCATCCTTGTTTAAGATTAATAACTTCAGACCTTCTCGGCTTTTAAATCTATACAAAGCTACATATAGTTTTCATTTCTCAAATTATTATCATTCTTGTTGATTCAGATTCTTGCTTCATCTCCTTCTCCAATGCCTCCGCACTTCCAATATGATGATTCAAATGAAACAAATTCAGTTTTGAGTTAGCTGGATCGATGGTCAACGTCCCTCTGTTGGCAACTCCTTCCAAACCAAAAGCTGGATCATCACTCAAAAGGTGACAACTTGGATACATTTTGGTGTACTAAACCCTTTAAGAAAAAGAATGTTGTCTGATAACTGAAAATAATTTTTTCTTTGTTATTGAAAAACAAATCAAAAGCGAAAATAGTCATATGTCAAGTTTTAAGGGTTGTAAATAAGATTTAAGAGTAAACGCGGTATTAAATACCCCACACGTTGCAGCGGGGGTTGAAACATATGTATTATGTGTAACAAAATCTAATTTTTTTAGTTGCATAAGTAAAATGACACGAAACAAAACATAAGAATGAACAAAATGTAAAAACATAAATGTAAACAAAAATGTTTAAAAATTAAGTGGAGAAAAGTTATGAGGAAAATAAAATAAGAAAGAGGTGAAAATTATTTCACTGGTAAAAAAAAAAGAAGAAGATGCTAATAATATTATTCTATTGTTTATCTAAAGCATAAAAAGAAACTTTTAAATCAAAAAGTGCAACAAATTGTATCTCTTAGTATATATAACGATTTAAAAAAATACATCTTTTAGATAGATATTCTCTTATGATAAAAATTTTCTCCAACAATTTATCATTATAATAATCCTCAACATGAGAAAATTATAGAAGATGTTAATAATGTTATTCTATTATATGTACTAACCATAATTTATATTTTGTATCACGCTTTTAATAACATTCATATGCGTTTATAATTTATTTCATTTGGTTTGAATTTAAATATATATGTTAACTTTTTTGTACTACAGAGAACGTAACATTGATCGAAAGAGTACACATTTATATTGACATTATAAAAGAAAAGCACATGTTATATGATTAAACAAAGTTAGTGTAGTTAAAAATAAAAATTAAAGACTAATAAATAAATTAATAGTATGAAACTGGTGTTAGTTATTTATTTAAAACTAGGTTAGAGACCCGTGTATAACACGGGTTGGTTTATAGAAATGTTAAAAAATAAAAATAATATCAAAATTTGTGCACAAGAAATAAAATAATGTAATAGATGTTTGGATGTGTTATCATTGATTATCCAATAACAAATTCTTTTAAATCGGTACTTGGTCATGAGGAGCATCCACGCAAACTTGATCATCTAAAAGCTATTTACAAACACACACCATACACAAAGCCATAAAAATACATCTCTACTTAAACAATTCAGCTTTCAAAAGAAAAGGATCAAGGCAACATTTAAAGAGAATAAGTCATTATATTTGTCAAGCTTGCAGCAGCAAAACTACAAAATAAACATGTTGCTGCATCAATATTCCAACCTGAAATACCAACACTCTATACCAAAACCCCTCACGTACTCTCTTAATAAATCTAACATTCCAAATTGCAGTAGATCATCTGCAACAACAAAAAACAGCTCCTATGATCTTTTGTATTCTTTGAATAGGATCATTCCATAAAGCAGTAATCCAAAAATAAAAACTATGCATACTGTTACACAGTGCCGGCCCTGGGCCTGGGCCACAGGGGCAGCCGCCCAGGGCCCACCAAAATTAAGGGCCCACTTTGAATTTTCAGTCCATATATCTATGTGCATGTTATAAGTCCAAGAAAAGATGTAAAGGCCTATATCTCCCAGCCCAATTAGCAAGGAAGTAAGGAGACGGAGACGGAGACGGGAGACTGAGACGCGCGAGAAAAAGGAAACGAAGGGGGGAAATCGGAAATCCAAATCAATCAACGTCTCCGACGCTTCGTCTGGTGTACCTCGAGCAATGGAATCGATCGACAATTCGTGTAACCGTGGTACTCACACATTGATTGTTTGTTCTGTTCCTCATCGTCGTACTGCATTCACGCCTTCTGCGGTTCTGCCTTCAGTCCTTCACGCATCGACAAACTCACAAACCCTAAATCCCTATGTTGCGACTTGCGAGCCTTCTTCACGACTGCACTCACGCCTTCTGCCGAGGTTGCGAGCCTGTGACACATGTGAAAACCCTAAATCCCTACTCTGAATCTCTGATCGATCATCGATTGTTGTTTCCTATTTGGCTATTTGGATCATTGGATGAACCCTAAATCCCTAATTCAGTAATTCGACTTACAGACTCCAGCGCTCGACTAGACGACTACCGTAGTAAGTAAGTTTCTACTTTCTAATTATTCTCTGTTTCACTGTTTGTTAAATTTTTTCTTAATTCTTGATGTTTCATGTTTGATTGTTTGTTAATTTTTTTCTTAATTATTCTCTGTTTGTTAATTTTAGACTCAAATTACAATGGTTTATGCTTGAATCAGAATCTGAATCATAAACAGAGAGTTGATCAATGATCATTTACCATTTACGCCTCTCTCCTACAAGATCATAAACTGAGTGTGTGGGCAAAATCAGAATCTGAATCAGAATCCGTCAAGTTCAGACATCAGGTATATTACTTCCTATTTATTTAAGTCATAGCTTTCTTTAAATCTTTTATCATTCATTATTGAATCTGCCATTACTCGTATTTCATTAGTAAATCTGCCTTTGCGTGAATCTGTGATTAAGTGATTTAAGTTATTGACTTCAATTTGTTATTTGTGACTTGTGTGTGTTTTAGCCGATATCATGCCTCCTAAAAAATATTTATCGGGTAGCCAAAAAAGAAAGAAAAGGGTTAAAGGTTTGGCTATATTATGTGTGGAAAAGGATATATTAGATAACATCGATCTTGATATAGATATTGATGAATTCGCATCTCGAAAAGCTCAAAGAAGTAAGTTTTTATGATGTCTTTTTTGTAGTTGCTGTTTCAAGAAAGCTTTGAAGACGTGAGAGTCGAGAATCGAGATTACTTACCTTGTTGATGTCATCAAATAGTAAGTTTTTCTATTTTCATTGACTTTCTTTAGTGATATAAACGATATATATAGATTATACTTTTATGTGAAAAAAAAAGTTTAGTTTAGGGGCCCCTTATAAGTTTTCGCTCAGGGCCCACAAAATGATTGGACCGGCCCTGGTTACACCTCCCAAGCCCCCCCCCCCCCCCCCCCCCCCCCCGGTCTAAATAGAATATCGAGTTCGACTCAATTCCTCTACTGTCAAGAAGTCACCTTACCAGAACTCAAAGTGGCAACGAAGACCTGTAACTCAAAGTGACTAATATATTTTATCATAAAAAAACAACACAACATCAACTTAAAAAACAAACTCCAATATCGGCTAGCAACATAACCAATATCATCCTTGGAATAAATACTAATAAAATGATAAATCAAATAATCAATTATGTTATCATGTGGAGTTTCGTAGGTTCTGTACATGCTCCAAAGAATTGAAAAGCTTCTTGTGTCTAATCTTTTTGCCAATACATGAGAAGATAGCCTCACATTTCATGAAGGCACACATACTAAAACTATGAAATTATTACTTAAGCAAATGCTTGAATGTTAAAGTACAAATAAAATAAAAAATAGAACCCGTGAATTAAAGTACAAATAAAGAACACAACAAATGCTTGAATGTTAATTAGTTGCTGATTGTGGATCTTGAAAAAAATAGAACCCAGCAACTAAAAAAACAGATATATAATTATCATTATTTCATAAATAAAATAACTATTTTATTTTCTTGCTTCATTTTCCTACCTACTCAATCATAGACATATATTATATACTAATTCTCATTGAATACAATAATGTAGATATGTACCTCGAGAATAAGAACATCAAGCAAAATAACAAACACGTGGTGTGCAATATTGTAAGACGAATAACAATCCTTATTATGTGTCATGAGCATTCATTTTCCCTTTAAATTTAGGGATATATGGATGTCTGTTTTCAAATAGGATAATAATGCAACAAATTCTAAATCAAAAGAACAAACAATAGAACTAAGCATAAAAGTTACAGACAGGAATAAAAAAAACACCCATCACAAAGTATAATTGTTTATATAATATTTACCTTCTATGAACTAACAACCAAAAAAGAAGAAGTTTCTCTTAGTCCTAGTCTATGCAAGAGCTTCGAAACATATCTCATTAATCAGAATTCATACTCACTCATCAACTTATGAAAGTTTGGCTTAACTGTGTAATGCCTATAACCCATAAAAGTTGCAATCGTATAGCAGTCTAAAGAAAACAACACAAAAAGTGAAGATTTTCTGGTTTAACATCGATAGAGAATTAGGGAAATCAAAGTAAAGAGAAATCTGTTCACGGGATATCGAGAAATCTTCGAATGCTTCAAGCTCAATGAAAAAAATATTGAAAATTGTAAAAAAGATATGCTCAATTCTGTTGATGGATACCCCTAATTCTTTGCGCAAGAGAGAATAACCCTAATTTTTAGTCGATAGTTTAGAAGAGGAGCGAAAAAAAGGAATTATTGAAATGCCACGTGATAGTACTACAGGCACAGTTATTGAGCGGGAAAATAAAGAAATATAGCCTTAAAAAGAGGACACGTGGCTTTACATTTACTTGTGTTTATTTATTTATTATTATTATTATTATTATTAGAATAGGAAGATATATGGTCTTGATTCCTAAAATTAGAAGTGAAAAGGCAAAAAAGCGCCGGGAAGACTCGAACATATAATCTGCTGCCTACTTTCACATGCCTTTGCCACTCAACTACAACCATTTATTGTTTAATTAGCTGTTTAAAAAAATATAACTTTTAGTAGAAAGGTTAGTGTTTGCTATTGTTAATTGTTATTACATATAATATATATTGTAGTTATATAATCATTGTCATTTTTAGTTTGAATAATTTCTATTTCAAAATTATTTTTTTCTGATTACAACTTTTTAAAAGTAGTCCTTTGTACTTATTGTGCCATTTCTAAAAATTTATTTATATTGTTTTTACTAAAGAGCGTAGTAACAAACTAATTTGGATTGGCACTAGGAAACAAAAAAATATTTTGGTCCCGTCTTAATTTAAGTATCACCACGTCGATGAATTTATAGTTAAATTTATAGAGAAATATTTAATATAGTTCATATTTAATTCATAGTCATAAAGGATTTATTTTAGCCTCTAAATCAACCTCATTAATGGTCCAGATTGAATTTTAAAATTTTGAGCGGAGTGACATTATTGTAATACAAATGTGATGTTTTTACAATCACATGTGATTGTATACTGAATCACATGTAATTAGATATTAAAATTTCATTAATACTTTTTTTATATAAACTTATATTAAATACAACTCTAAATTTATATTAAAGAATCTAAATTAAGCTAAAACTAAACAATGTTTAAGTTTAAGTAATATTGTTCTTACCTTGTATTTAATCTTATACTAAAATTAAATTTGAATAATATTTTAATTTATAGCCAAAATTGAGTTATTTTTAGTCAAAATTGAAATTCAATTTATATCAAAATGGAGGGATGCGATTTCATATTATAACTAAAATGCTTATCTATATAAATAGTTATGATTGTCTTACAGATCTTAGCAGAAGCGGACTTATATGTTAGGGTGGGTATTCACTTGCATACCTTTCAAAAAAATTCTTAGTGTTATATTTAAACAGAATTTTAGTAAAAACAGTGTGTGTTTACCTTTCAAGTTAAACTTTTATGAAGTGTATACCACTAACTAATTTCTAAATTCTCCCGTTGTATACAAATTTTAACCTGGTTAGCTAGATTACATGTCAGTTTAGAATTTTTTTAATTTTAATTAATTTTTTTCCGATTATTATGTTCCTCCTTTGTTCATCTTCAAGAACAAATTCAACAACATTTTGTTTTTTTTAAATAAATCCAATATTGGAAACCAAAAATTAAATGTGGAACAAATAAAGAACTATTGAAAAACAAAATCGAGAAACAAAGAACAAACTATTGAGTAAAATCTGGAAACTATCATCTTCATCGGTGCCTAAACAAACATTGCATCAAAGGATAAAGTTGAACAAATCTTAAGGAGTAATTTCATGTTGAAAATTTTAATCAATTGTGGCATCGTCTATTTTATCTCTGGAGGAGCTAAATGATACGGTGCTTTAACAACAGGTGCCGCACATGGAATCAAATCAATCAATCTGAAAATCAACCTCTCTCGACGGTGGTAATCCCGAAAGATCATCAGTGAAGACGTAAGAATATTCATATACCACCTTCACATATCCGCTAGAACCGTCATTTTCTTTATCGAATCCACCAAGAATCATGTTCTTCTTATTTGTGTGTTTCGTATCCAATAAAACGATAATAAAGTTTAATATGAGACGATTGTACCCAATTATTCTATTAAATAAAAAAACAAAAAAAACAACAACAAGGCCTTTTAATGAAAAAGGAAAATGACTTTAGTCACCCTAATTATAAGTATTAGTCACACTAAATTTATGAAATTATTAGCGACGTAAACGAAAAGATGTAGAAATTATTTGAAAGACGACATTGGTCATATTTAAAGTGTCATTAATGTATATAAATAAAAACCAATTAACAATTGATAGCGTGATTGACCCAAGCCGGCCCTTGATTTTGTTAAATTCATGTTTTGGAGGTTTTGTATGACAATTACTATAAATGGATCGAATTATTAGAATTATTCATCGGAGGTTTTATCCCGATAATATATGCACACACCCTTAAAAAAGAAAGAATTAGGATATCCCTTAAAATTATTTAAAAGTGTATCTGAAAAGAACAGGCAAATGACTAAGCAACTAGCACTAATTTTTTAACATCCTAAGATCTTGTTTGATTCGCAACTCTTTAAAGAATTAATTCATAGGAATTCTATATCATATTCATTTTAATCTTATCTTATGTTTGAATTTGTAAATTTATTAGAAAAATTTAGAAAAAATTAATATATAAACTTCATTGTTACACACATAAAAGAAATTTGTGCCGGCGTCGTCGCTAATTAGTGGAGTCATCGCCAGGGGAGCAGTGTTGATGGCGGCTGCAACCGATGACCGGAGGTAGCAGCGTTAACCGAACGTACCGGCGTAGTTTTCTATTGTAGCAGCGGAAGTTGGTGACCAGTTGAGGGTGGTGATTTGTCGAGGTGGCAGTGGCATCAATGGGGACTGTTAGTGCCACCAATGACTGGTGGCGGCGATTGTCGGTGGTAGCAGCGCTCAGTGGTGTTAGTTGGTGGCTGCGAGGGTCAACTGTGACGACCGCCGGTGGTAGTGGTCGGAAGCGGCAAGAGTGACATAACTGATTCTGACGTCTGATAAGTTAGAATAGGTTTCAAATAATGGTAAAATAAACTTTTACTAACTTCCTTTAAGGAATCGAATGTAAATTAATCCTTTTACGTCAATGTATGTATAAAATTTTTGTAATGACAATTTGAACATTTGTTTTTGCTAAAAAGGATATATGAGTGGAATGATATTCAAGCTCTTTCCAATTTCATCGGATTTCTGTAAAACAAACATAACCTAAATGATCAAACCAGTTGATCTAGTATTCTGTCGCATAAAAAATGGAAGTCTGATTATGAACATAATTCTACCTTCTGTATGATTGAGATATTTTATTGTAGATTAAATCTCTCACATTCTTTGGAAACAATGTTAATCCAACTTTAAATATATATTTGAATAAAGAATCTCCTTCAAGTTTTTAGGAGTTTGCTGCTAACAACTTCTACTACAGTAACAAAAGTTCTTTTAGTGGTATCATCGTATCAAAATGTAATCAAAGTGTTCATTCCTTCTTGAAATTCAGAGTTCAAATCCCATTTTATATATAAATTAAGTTGAGATTGTTATGTACAACAACATTATTGGAAGATGCTGTGACAATAATATAAATATGTCACTAGATGTGTGTCATAGTCATATAATTAATTTGTCGATCAATATGAAACAGAAATTGTACCAACTTGTTTCTAAGTTTCTACTGGAAGAATCTTGATTGATTATGTCAATTGGATACACTTGTTCCATTTACTATTATTTCACATTCCAAATCGCTATCCTTTTTGTATTCTATATATATAAACGAAAGGGTCTAAAGGCAAAAGAAGGCCGGGTTCAACGTCTATCATATACTAAAAGAATCATTGAACAAGTTGTGTAATGTTTTGTATAATTTTTCGCTGTTTGTAGGGCATCTTCAAAACATTCCAAATATCTTGTACACGTTACATAATGAAAAGAACAATTAAAAACCTTATAACATTAAATTTAGTTAATAATACATTATCAAACGAGAATTGTTTTTAAATTTAGTTAAAATGGATCCTACGAGAGTAAAAGCGATGATAAAAAGGGGAGCCACCAAAGAAACTATCATAGATCAGGAGCTTTTTGGGATTGGCAGGGTTATAGATTATACTTCCAAACAGTTGTAAACACATTAACGTAATTACGTAACTCATGACATGGAGCGAACAGTATTAGTTGTTGCACTTAAGTTGGAGATACTATGTGTACGGCAAAAAGTGTATCACTTACACTGATCATAAGAGTTTGAAATAATATGTTGGTCAGAAAAACCTCAACATACGACAGAGACACATATTAGAACTATAAAAAGATTATAATTATAGAATCAGTCATTCAGGATGACAGTTATAACACCCTTAATTAATGAGATGAGAACAGCTCGGTCAAAAGTGAAACCATGATAAGAAGTGAATAAAGGGGCAAGTAACTAATCATATTAAAGACATTTGTGATGTATTGATTACATGTGGTCGTATATGGGTCCTGGGTTATAAAGGTGCGTGTCAAACTCTTCAAAATAAAGCTCACAGATCTAGATTTTTTTATTCGGTATAGACTACCTAAATGCATAAAGACCAAGGGTAGATTATTGGTAGCCACGTATGAATTGAGACGTAACCAAATATGTAGAAGAATGTCATATGTGTTCACAAGTGAAATCTGAACACCAAAAACCATATGAGAATTTATAATTTTAGAATTATCATTCCTGAAAGGGGAAAACATTATTGTGGACCTGATTACTAAATTACCTAAAACCCCACGAGGTTATGATGTGATATGGATAATGTAGACAAGTTAACTAAGGTGTTGTTTGTTTTCTGAAGATGTAAATGCCTTATGTCTTATTCCATGTCTGCAGGATAAAATGTGGTTTAAAAGTTCTTATGTCTCCGAATAACTGCGAGATAAAACTGTTTGTTTTTTTAAATTTTAAGAAATGTCTTATTTATTATATTTCGCAACCACCACCTCCATCACCGTCACCACCGCCGGTGACCACCACCAACTACCACCGCCGACCACCACCAACTGCCGCCTCCGCCTACCACCACCAATCGCCACCGCCACCGCCACGACCGATGCCGACCACCCCCAACCGCCACCTCCACCAACCGCCACCGCCAACAACGCCGCCGAACACCACCAACGACCACCACCACAACCGCCACCGACCACCATCAACCACCACCTGCACCACCGTCACCACCGCCGACCACCACCACCAACCGCCACCTTTAAAGACACTCTCGTCTCCGCCTTCCAACATTCTTTTGATGTGTTTTTGAACCGGAACAGATTTTTACATGTTTATTATTGAAAGAATTTAGTTTTTTATAAAGTTTAATTTATACATGTTTATCATTGAACAAAATTATAAGTTGTTTATAAAGTCTATTTTGTAGTTGTTTATCATTGAACAATTTTTTTTAGTTCACCAGTACAGTTGATTGTTTGTATGATTTTATGAGAAATCATGTATTCAACAGTGAATGCACGTATATATGGTTGAGGATAAAAAATTTTGATATGGGTTTATGATTGAACATTTGTTGCTTTAGGAAAAAAAAACTGGTATACATGCTCACTGATTAACGTCGAATTATATGCTCTGAAAAACTTTTATTAATGATTCTAATAACTGTTGGGTATGGCTGTGTACACTAATGAACATAGTATACATAACGAAAATTTTGTGACCGTAGGTGGTGTGTTGTAATGAACATCGTGTTAATAATAAAATAGATTAAATTTTAAAATTTCTAGAAACTTTTTTATAAAAAAGAAAAAAATTAATTAAAGATATGGGAGAGAAAAGTTTTGTGTTTACTAATTTACCATTTTAAATTAAATAAAAATATTAATTATGATTAATATGAACCACATGATCAAAAACAAATCAATGGCTGAAACTGTTTCTCGCACTTTTCGCAAATAAGACATTTTTTGCATGAACTCTCCCCATATATATATATATATATATATATATATATATATATATATATATATATATATATATATATATATATATATAGGGTGAGGTTATATATAGAACATCTCTTAAACAAAGAATCTAAAGAACCATCTTGGTAATGACACGTGACACTTTGATTAAGGGCAAAATTGAAAAATAACCAAAAAAGAAAAAAATCCAAGCATGCCTCTTCCAGCTCAACAACATTTATAAATAAAAAAAACCCCACTCAACTTTAAATGATTATAACTCATTTGTTTTTAAGAATTTTTGCAAAAAAAAAGTATATCGTTAGATTCAGTTTTTCGTCCTCTTTCAAACAAGACCACACTTGATATATTTCTAAAACTTTTTTTTTGAAATGCAAAGTTTGCATTTTGAGCTGGGTTCATTCTAAATGCAAAATGCAAAAAAAACGAAAGCCACAAAATATAAATATGCAGGTCATTTAGATGCTTCCAAAATGCAAAAATTATGATAATGCAAAATGCAAATCCAACATGATTCAATGAAAATGCAGTCTAAAATGCAAAATTACACATTCAAACCCAAAATGCAAAATCCGTATAGAACACTACATGCTGCCCAAAATGCAAACAAAAATTTCATGTTCAAAAAAAAAATTTAGAAAAATATGGGAAGAGTGATCTTGTTTGAAAGAGGATTAAAAACTAAAAGATTGGTATAATTTTTTTGTTTAAATTCACAAAACTTAAAAAGTTATGATAATTTAAAGTTTTTAAGGTTTTATTTTTAAAAAAATTGTGGGTTGTTGGAGGGGGGATTTTCTATGTTTGCCCTTTTCTTCCTATATTAATACATTATAATTATAGTTTTGCTATCGTTAAATCTTATCCATTAATTTTGATGATTCAATAGTCCAGATTGGTTCTTTTGGTTATTTGTTTAACAATTGGTTTTTTATTGATCCAATTTCTCTCTCTCTCTCTCTCTCTCTATATATATATATATATATATATATATATATATATACACACACACACTAGTATCGTACCCGCGCAATGCTGCGGCGATAAATAGTTTTTCTTTTATAACATGTCGCTTCAATAATGTAATGATATTTTATTTGCGCGATTCAATATCACGAAAAAGTTTTTAGCACATATCCATTTTTTTCAATGTTTTTTATTTGCATTTAAATATTTTATTCATATTAAAAATAAATTCTAAAAGACATTAAAATAAGAAAAAAGATCTATATATTGATGAAATAAAGAGAGAAAAGTTAATAAAATATTGAAAATTATGTTGATGTTGGTGGATAATTGTGTTTATGTGAGAAAGTGTGTTAGTTTGGGAGAGTAATTTTAAATGAATAAAAAATTAAAGTAAATAGGAGAGAGAATGAAATGGTTAAAAATTGAATAGATGAGATTAATTTAAATAGAATAAATGGTTAAGATTTTATCTTGATTGAATTTTAAGAACTCTTAAATTTAAAGAGGAAAAAAAATGTTAAATGATTTATAGTAATATAGATATAAAACTTATTGTGTTCGCAGTTAGTGAATACCTTTTTATTCCCTAATAATTTTACCAATTTATGATCAAAAGGATAACTCTTGAAAATTTAATTAAATGACGATATGATGTATAAGAAAAGCCATTATAGACATGTCCAAAGCCAATTATTATACATCCCGTCCACATATTGACAAGGAGATGTTAGAGACGGACAACCGTACAATGCGGTGATACACATGCCTTAGAAGACTTTGTAATTAAATTCTTAATTAATAGGAGTTAAGATTCTAATATTACTACTATTATTATTATACTAGCTTAAATTTGATGATATATGATTGGTTAAAAACTTATAAATATTACATATTAATAAAAAATATTAAATAATTATAAAATACGAAAAATTAAGAATTTAAAAAATAAAAATAGATGATTTCAATAACAAGACCTGTTAACGATAGATGGCGTGGAGCTAAGAAGTAATGATATCTATAATATATAAACATCGTAAATAGTTCTGTTGTTGTAAAACAAATAAATAATGATTGTGTATTTAAAGATAAGAAATACAGGTGTTGAATAACACTTATGTCTTGCTATAATCAATCTTTTAACTTTTCTAATAATCGCCGGTTTATTTTGTCATGAATTAACTTGCTAGTAACAAAAGGTTAACTAAACAATAGCATGAAATAGACTTGTTATTGATGATTTAATAATTCAATAACAAAAAAGATTATTTATTACAAACTCATTGAACATAACCATGCTTCCAATAGCATGAAGTTCTTTATATTAATTAACAAATTTATAATTCATATTTACAAACTGAAATAGTAAAATAGATGACTCCTATATAAATTGCAGTCTTATATGAACAGTTTTCCTCTAGTTTCTAGATTCTTTGATTCCGCCTCTTTTATGTTTTAAAAAACTAAAATAAAATTTAAACTCAAATTAAAACGATGCAAAGGCGTAATCGCACAACAAAGAATAAAATATCAATGGACAATTTGGCAGCGAAATAAATCTCATGAAAGACATCCCAAGAAACAATGAATTAAATAAGATAACCTTTAAACCCTTAAATGCATAATCGCTGCCTTTACAATGATTATACTATGCTTCTAAGGGAGGAGCTTAATAAAAATTGAGTGGAATTGGGATTCTAAAATACAAGGATTTTAGGCTAATTAGAGGGGCCTAACATCTTTCACCCCCCCCCCCCTCTATATCCGAATCTGGTGGACGAAGCTTCGACGCGAGTGAGAGGGCAAACGTTCACTACAAGAAAAATACGTTTTTGCCACGTGAACTTTTTGCGGCGACATATGTCGCCACTAAAAACCCGCTAAACGACAAAAATTGGGCCCACTACCATCTGTTTTAAAGATGTCGCCGCAAAAAGGGTTTAGCGGCGACACGTAGCGCCGCTAAAAGGCTTTCCCTCTTTTTTTTCCCACCGAAAACCATGGCGGGATTAGTTCCCCCCTAAAATATTCATCGTCGCCGCAAATACTTCGCCGCAAAAGGGTTTTCTTATTTTATTTATTTAATTAAAACGAATTTCGATTTTCTTTATTAATAAAATATATATGTCGCCGCTAAAGGCGTCGCCGCAAAAAAATTTACGAGATATAGGGTTTTTCAGCTTTCTTTCTGCCATTTACTTGCTCCCGTCTCTCTCTCTCCCGAAGCTCTCTCTCTCTCGAAACCACCGCCGGCCGGAGCCTCTCTCAGCCGTGGAAACCGCCGAGCCCGGAGCTCTCTCTCACTCTCGTCGAACGCCTCTCGCCCCCGCTCCCTCTCACCGTCGAAATCGCCGCCGCCTCTCACCACCCTTCTTCCTCCGCTGTTCGGCCTCCTCCTCCGGCGCCGGCGACTCATATTTGAGGTAAAAATCCCCTTTTTTTGTTTATAAATCTAGGGTTTTTGTTTTTAGATTCTTATATGTTTGTGTTTTGTTTGTTACAAGTTATCTCCTCCTCCTCTATTAGCCACCGCCGTCGACCACCTTCTGCCGCCGCCGCCGGTCAGAATCTTTCCACCGCCTCCGTCGACCTCCTCCTCCCCATTCAGGTATTTTTTTTATTTATATATTAATGTTATATATTAATGTTAATTAGTTTAGGTTATTATTAGTTTGTGTTTTGATTATTATTATTTTTTGTTAGCAATTTAAATTATTTAATTGTTAATTAGTGGTATTAATTTATTAATCTAAGGCTATTGTTAATTAATGTTAGATTAATTAGTGTTAGATAATATTGTTAATTAATGTTAGATTAATTAGTGTTAGATTAATTTACATTCATTATGTTAGATAATATTTTATGTTATAATTTTATATTATTGTTAATTAGTATTAATGTTTAAGTATTGTTAGTATACTAATAATGTGTTAAAAATTGTACAATAAACTAACTTTATCTTATAATTTACAGACGTACTTTGACTTGCGACCCCATATAGAAGATAATATAAGAGGTGGGTCGATTTCGGTGGGAATCGACAAAATGGCTAGGGCAATGTATAGAGACCAAAAATTCAAGTTCAAAAAAAAATGGTTTGAGAAAAGAGGGGGGGTCTCGCAGGCACACCAACTGCGTCGAGATCCTCCTCCCAACATGGATCAAAGGGATTGGGATTTGTACGTCGACTATTATATTGGGGATAAAACCGTTCAACGCTCTATTACGAACACGCAAGTTAGGGCGCAGCAAGTACATCAAAGCTTGCATGGTCGGAGATCATACTGTCAGTATCGCTTCGAGTACGTAAGTCTATTTATCTCTAATTCTTAATTTTGATTGATATAATGATTGACCCGACCTGTTTGTGTGATATATTAATATTTATTTAGTATATAATGGTCGAGGCGTTTGATTGATATAATGATTGACCCGACCCGTTTGTGTGATATATTAATCATTATTAAGTATATAATTATTGACCCGTTTCATTTGTTTATAGCGTGACCCGGAAACACAACAACCCCCAAGCTTGATCGATCAATATATGACAAACCATTCACGCAATGGTGTCTTTACATCCTCGGATGTTGAAGAAAATCATGTAAGTAATTATTTATACTTCATTAAAATTATTTATAAAATCTGATTTTATCTTATTTATACACAGTGCCGTATGGTTTTCATGAGAGACAATCAAGTCGGGAGTGAGAACCCTATGAGCGAAGAAGATATTTTGAGGGCGGTGTTGGGTGAACGTCGAGGACACGTTCGTGGGGTTGGAAGAACATTAAGTTCTTCATCCGTATCTGCTGCACAATCTACCGCTCAATCCCAGCCTACGGAGAGATTATATTCACAGGCCGAGGTAGATAACATGTTAGGGGATGTCCGGCAGCAGCTACAGTCTCAAAGCGAACAACTGCAGCAGCTACAGTCTCAATCTCAACGTACATCCGATCTCTATGATATATTACAGGCGGTAGGTATAAATACTAATATTTCCTCAAGATCCGGACGTCAACCAACCACCGACTTGGCTGATATTGAAGAGTCTAGTGATGAGGATTAGATTATATGTTTGTTAGGCGAGTACTTGTGATTGTTTAAAAACGTTTTTGTTAACTTTCAAACTATCGTCTGTTCTACTTCGTTTGTTATTACGATTAGATACTTGTTTGTTAAATCGTATTGTTATACTTGTTGTTGAGTTCTGAACAGCAGGTTTTCTGAATATTGTCCGGTTAAAAACGGGTGGAAAACGCAAAATGCAGCAAAAGCTGCTGGTTTTATTTTTGCCTTTTTGCGGCGACACTGACGTCGCAAAAAGTACACATGTCGCCGCAAAACGTCCTTAAAAAAGAAATTATATATTTAATAATTAAAATTACACGTCGCCGCAAAAAACAAATGTGTCGCCGCAAAAAGATTTTATTTTAATTTATTTTTAAATTATATATGTCGCCGCAAAAAAATATATGTCGCCGCAAAAAAGTATCCACGTGGCGGAAGGTGGTCCCGTTGAGTGTCGTCGCAAAAAGTAAAAATTGACGTCGCAAAATGTCGCCGCAAATGGTGTTTTTTTTGTAGTGGTTAACGTGAAGACAGAAACATGGTATCTTGATATAAAGAGATGTTATTGTATATAACTGATCATATATCATTATTGTTACAATTAGTGACAATAAGTTCAAGTTTAATTTGCTATAATTAAAAAGAATTTAAATTAATTATAAAATATTTTAAAATAATAAATCTAAGTTTGTTTAAATACGATCTTTGCAAATCATGGTAGAAAAATACGAAATATTAAGATTTAAGAAAGATATGTATGAATTTTCTCTAATAATTTGGATTCAAATTAAAGAAAAAATTGAATTCAAATTTAACCAACAAATACCAACATTAGATTTTAACTTTTACCAAAGCAAATAGATCAAATTCGATAATTAATTTTTTATTATCTCTATTAACTTAGATGATATATTAGACTTTGTTCGTGTTAGTCTTTTATAATGGATAAAAATATGCGAAAATACAATGAACTTTGTTAAGGATCAAACGAGATATATGTTCGTGTTCGTTCGTTTAATTTAACGAACACATTAAAAAGTTTGTTCATGTTCGTTTCTTTATTAAACAGACGAACATAAACGAAATTTCCGCCAAATAATAACCGGCTCATAATATTCGTTCGTTTACATCCCTAATTATGATAAAACATATATAAAAGGATATATGTTAATTAAAATATAGTAATTGTGTGTATATGAACGGAATCAGGAATTTTTCTAAGGGTGACATAAATAAGAAATAAGAAATAAGAAATAAAATAAATAAACGTAATTAGAATAGTGATTCTATATATTACCTATCAAGAAACATTCGAGTCAAAACGGGCCAGAATAAAATTTTCAAGTTCTGCAAATGAAAACTCGAATTTTTACTTGAATAATAAATATTTACTCATAAAACAGTATCTTTATAACACTCAAATAATTTGACTTGAAGCACTTAAACGTTTAACTCGTAGCATGGCTAATAAATATCTTAATTTTCTACTTTGGTCATTTAATTGGCAGAGATTTTGTGCCTTCGTTTCTTCATATATATATATATATATATATATATATATATATATATATATATATATATATAGAGAGAGAGAGAGAGAGAGAGAAAAAAAAGTTCATTGAGAACCATTTTTAGTGCGAGAACCATGATAACCAATCTGAGCCGTCTAATTCCCCCTCTTTCAATGTCATTGCCCATCCATGAATTCCTCGCATACACTCTGCCACACTTGATCCCCCCACGCTCTCTATCCATGAATTTCACTTATCAAATCAACGACTAAGATTGGTTCTTGCGGTTTTCGCACTAAAATCGGTTCTCAATGGAACCCTCCCCTATATATATATATAGGGTAGTGATCTGGTAAAAAAAACTTATGATACTAAATGTAAGAAGAGATCTCAGCCATAGGATCTCACCAAAAGTTAAAAAAGAAAGTCAATATAACCATTTAATTTCGGAATTAAAAAAAAAAGAAAAAGGGCAAAATCGACAAATCAATAAATTAAGGAACCGGGAACAGTTACTGGGCCCTAGAACCGCCGATTGACTACCACAGTCGGCCAGATGCACAAAAGAACAACAGTACCGTCGGCAGATGCACATAGTCACACAAAAAAACACAGTCGTCGTCGGTTTTATTCCGGCTAGATGCACAAGAAACAACTTTCGATTCACAGAATACAAGTAATACACAAATTACAAACATTTTGATATACAGAATAAAAAATATGCATACTTGCATAATCTGATGCACAAGAGCGTACGGCGGTGAACGGTGGTGAAGCCCTAATCTGTGGCGGCGGCGAACCCTAACGGCGTAACCCTAATTTGTGGCGGCGGTGTAACCCTAATTTGTTGGTTCTGGATCGTCAACATGGAGCGTACGGCGTGGGTGTGCATCGCGATAGAGACGGTGGCGTAACCCTAATCTGTGTCGGCGGCGTATCCCTAATCTGATGAATCTTGTATCGTCGGCATGGATGCGTATTCGTGGGAAGTGTATCGCGACAGACGACGCCGACCTTTGATTCACAAATGACGGTTGTGGTCAGCGACGGAAGAGAGGGAGGCGGGGGTGGAGGTCGGCGTTCCTGGAGGTTGCAGTCGAGAGGGTGGGGGCGGAAAAATTTCGGCGACAGGTTTAGGGTGAATGTGAGACGTGGGGGGAGGATAACGTGGGGGTGGAGAGGAATTAGCGGGGAGAGAAATTAATTAAAGTTCCATCTTTACCCTTTTATCAGATATGCCACATGTCAGGCTCAGATTTCTTTTTACATTTTTTAGCTTAACATTTTTTTACTTGAACTCAATTCTATATATATATATATATATATATGTCTGTCAATGCAGTATATGTGAACAATATAAGCTGTGTAAAACAATGTGACATGTTATGGCGCATGACAACTAAATGTTGGAGTACTTAACAACCAAATAGGATTCACTTTAAAGTAATAAAACAAATTGTAGCTAATATGCATGTGAATGGTTAATTAATTTTAACCCATTTTCAAGAAACCATGACCTATTAAAACCAAGCCATTACAATATTAACAACCAAAATGAGCAATTAAACGATGCCCTATTTACCAGCTGATACACATACTAAGACCTCTTATTCATTACAGACCATAATGAGCCATTATAACCATATATTGCATATCAATACATTCTACAATCCGATAGAGGCCAAATATAACCTATTTTAATCAGTTATAACTCACTACAACTAAATGTAATACATTATGACCCAATACAAAAAAATGTCTTATTAAATCTTGTTGTAACCCATTAATAACCAAAAATACTCATTAACACCTATTATAACCCATTATAACTAAATCTGGCCAATTAAGATCGGTTATGACCCATTACAAACCATCTAGGACCTATTACGACCCTGACTAGTATAGCAAAATAAGAGCCTATTAAGACTTGTTACAACCCATTGACAATGAAATAAGATCAATTGTAACACTAAGATACATCACAACCAAATATCACATGTACGACCTATTACAAGTATAGTAAATATGACAAATTAATGTCCACTACAAGACATTAGCAACGAAAATGAGTACTTAAGATGGGTTATGACCTCTTAACAACTAAGCAACCATGACCTGTTAATTATAAATATTAACTATGACCATTACAAGCCTATAATGACTTATTACAACCTAAATGAGCAATGAAAAGACCGAGTTGATATATACACATATGTTGTTCTCTGGGATTTAATTGCATTGAAGGACCGTGACAGAATTGACTATGAGAGAGAAAGATCTGCATATATATATGAGCAAGAAAATATATATATGAGCAAGAATGAGTAGCTGTTGAGTGGATAATACTTTTATTGGTCAACATGTAGATCGAGAATCAAGGTAGAGGTTGCTTTAGAAGAGGCAAGAAGGAAATGGAAGAGGTTGGTGGGGGTATTAGATATTAGACATTACATATTAAATTTTTGGGTATTTAAATTACTATATATGTAAGCTATTCTTTTTCCATCTTTTGAATAGCTTTATATATTATCGTAATTTTCCGTTGTCCAAATATTATTTTAGAATTACGTTGCTAAACTTTCTAATATATATTTTTGAGAAAATTTTCGTTGGAAAAACATGCTTTGTAGGTTTTTAAAAAATATTCCAAATCAATTTACCAATGGATTTACTACCAAAAAGTTTATCATAAAGTTAATTAATAGGTCCACATATGAAGTTAAGAGTGTTTCTTGCTAAACTATTCGGACTTAAGACTAGACTCATAACTACAGCTAAAAGATTCTTTAATCTATAATATGTTTTAAAAGACTTTTATTTTAAGGGAATAGAAGTAATTTTATTTTTAATAACCCCTTTTATATATAATTTTGACACATATAAATGCAGCTTATAGCTTGAGATTATAAAAACCAAAATCTCAAACCTATAATCCCTTATATAATCTCATTGCCTTGTTCACCGGCCTGAAGCCTTCTTAGGGAAAAAGTTTCCAATTATGATTTTCCTCATGGATCTTAATTTTGTGTTGGAAAAATGCTGGAACAGTATCTTTTCTATGGAATATGGATGATGCTTTAATTTGTTTTCTGCGCAAACTAACTGTAATTACAATTAATTTTACTATTAATACTATCACGTCAACTTTTTTTTTATGACAACTAACAAATGAATGCACACGAACAATAAGAATACAAAGAATATACGTGCTTCATACGATAATACCCTACCAACCAACTCTCTCTATATATATGTCATATAATATGACTTATTCATCCATATATATATATATAATTAACTTTACAATAGTTGTTACAAGTATGAAGACATATTAACAGTAATCCATACTAAAATACGATTCCTGTCTACTTGTCAAGTGACCAAGTTGGTTGCATAAGTTGAATTGTTTGGGATTGGAAACTTAAAGAATTATACAAGAAATCTTTGAGATGGAGACATATATTGCGTATCATACCATTTATATAAAATATTAGTGATATATAATTATTGTTCCATCTTCTTTCGTTTTATATATTTTTCTGGGGTTATGATTTAATTAGATAAATTATATATATCTGGTTATGATTTAAACTAAACGATCCTATATATATTATAATCTTCAATTATTGGTATGATTAATAAAATGAACAAAACTAGGTTGGATTCTTTCCATTCCCAATAGGTTGTATTCACGTAAAATTTGGTCACAAAAGAAACAAAGACTAAAGAGTTCGTTAATCTCTTTCACACTTACATACCTAGATATATATAGATATGTACATGCTGTGATGATTAAAAAAACTAATTAAACAAAGAGTGTATCAAGTTCTATAATATAAAAGTTATAACACTACAAAAAATATGTCATTTATTCACGCTTCGTAAAAAAGGTGCAAAATTTTTAAGCATTGTCACGCTTATAATTGTGAAAAATAGTTTACAAATAAAGATTATTAAAAAAAGAAAAAACTTAACATTTATAGGCGTGTACATTTACCTTTAAAAATCCACGCTTTTAAATGTGTGAATTTAGTAATAAATAGATGACTATAGAAGTTTACACTTAAAAGTGTTGCTCTTGTAACTCTAAAATTATTTTCAAATTTTCTACGCTTAGAATTGTGAACAGTTAGATAATTTGTCCATATGTGAATTTTGACTCCAATTTTCACACATTTAAATGTAAAGATTTTGTAGAAATTAGTAACACCAGTTTCTTCTACGCTTCATCATAATTTTCCACGGTTTTAAGTATATTAATATTGATAAAAAAATGTGGATAATTAACGTCCTTTTTGTAGTGGAACTTGTAGTAAAAATTTAATATTTTGTTAAGCTTAAGTATTTGGATAAATTAAGTTAATGTTATGTGAATATATTTGTGTTTTATTGATGTATTTACTGAAAATTAACATAAAAGTTACTGTTAGTGGAAGGAAAATCGATCTAGAGAAAGTAATGGGTATAAAATATGGTACTCAGGATCAGGCACTGCAAAGAATGGTGTAGGAATTATCCTAACATCTAGATTAAAAGACAATGTTGTAGAGGTGGGATAAGGTGTAATGATAGGATTATGATGAATAAAGTGGTTTTAGGAGATGTAGTAGTAAATGTAGTGAGTTTTTATGCACCCCAGGTAAGTTTGGAGGTAGCAGCTAAGATTAGCTTTTGGGAGTCCCTATATGAGCTTGTAAGGGGAATTCCATACGATCAGCTGGTGTATATAGGGGAAGATTTTAATGGACATATAGGAGTAGGAGTTAAGGGGTACCCAGACATTTCATGGAGGCTTTAGATATGGGGTGAGGAATTAAGAAAGGCATTCTTTATTTAAGTTTGCTTCTGCACATGAGCTGGCAATCACAAATTCTTTCTTCGAGAAAAAGGAAGCTCATTTGATCACATACCGCAGTGGAGGACGTAACACACAAATCGACTACCTTCTCGTGTGTAAAAGGGATCTTAGGAATTGCAAAGAAAGTAAGGTTCTTCCAAGAGAGTCTGGAACCTCACAACACCGTTTATTAGTGTTAGACATCCTTTTTAGGAAAGGAGTTCTAAGTGGAAAAAAGGAGGGTAAATCTAGATATTTATGGACTAAACTAAGAGGGGAGGTAAAAGAGGAATTTAGAAAACGAAGTCTTGGCAGAGATTAGCAAACCCCTTTCGAGAGATGCAGATTTGGACTGGAACAGCATGACCCAGATTATTAGGGGTGTGGCTAAAGAAACCCAAGGATCTACTTCAGGTAAGTCGCGGGTTCAAAGGGGATCGTGGTGGTTTAACAATAAGGTCCAAGTTAAGGTTTAAGAAAGCAAACTTGCTTTAAAGAGTTAGTATTAGCTAGAGAAGGTGGAGGCTAGAGGAAGATATGATGACGAATTATACTATAGATTAGACTTTAAAGAAGGGCAAATGAAATCTTCAAATTAGCTAAATCCAGGGAGAGGAATAAAAGAGATTTAGGAAGCATTAGGTTTATCAAAGATGATATAGGGAGAGTTCTTTTAAGGGATAGAGAAATTAGGCGTAGTTGGGTGATTACTTCTTTCCTTTAATTTAATCAGGAGACAAATCTAGATATGAGCGGTAGCGGAGAGAACTTTGAAGTGAATCTTAAAGTTCATAACAACTATAATTGCACTAGGATTTCTTCGGGAGAAGTTAGAAGTGCCCTACGCAAGATAGGGGAGGAAAAGCAGAAGGACCTGATCAAATCCCCATTGAGGTGTAGAGGTGTCTTGGAGAACCTAGCATTATCTGGCTAACGACCCTTTTAACCTAATTTTTTGAACAACTAAGATGCTAGAGGAATGGTGACGTAGTGTGGTTATCCCAGTATTTAAGAACAAGGGAGATGCTCAAGTTTGTGGGAACTATCGTGGTATTAAACTTCTAAGCCATACTATGAAGTTGTGGGAGAGGGTGATAGAAAACAGGCTGCGACGGGAAACTAGAGTAACAGAAAACCAATTCGGGTTTATGCAAGGGAGGTCCTTTATACAAGCGGTTTATTTGATTAGATGCCTCGTGGAAAAACATAGGGAAAGACAACGTGATTTGCATATGGTGTTCTTAGATATGGAGAAAGATTATGATAGCGTACCTAAGGAACTCATTTGGAGGACTTTAAACGATAGAAAGATACCAGGGAGATATATTAGAGTCTTGCAAGACATGTATGAGGGGTCGTTGTCCTGCGTCAGCACCCCGGTAGAAGACAACAAGTACTTTCCGGTGCTACGAGGCCTCCATCAAGGGTCTGCACTTAGCCCTTTCATCTTTGCAATCATTATTTACGAGCTAACAAGAGGGATCCAAGGAGTCGTCCCATGGTGTATGCTATTAACAAATTACATTGTCTTGGTTTCCGAGTCAAAAGAAGAGCTTAACACAAGTTTAGAACAGTGGAGAGCAGCGTTAGAGGGTTCCGGTCTTCAGATTAGCAGAGATAAGACCGAGTATCTTTATTGCCACTTCAGCAAGGCCGTTAATAATGAGAGTCAAGATATCCGCATAGGGGATCACGTTTTGAAACCTCAAGAGTCATTTAGGTACTTGGGCTCCATTTTACACAATATATGGAGGATAGACAAGGATGTTACCAACCAAATTCAAGCAGGGTGGCAGAAGTGGAGAGCGGTTACAAGAGTTTTATGCGACAAGAGAGTACCGCTTAGGCTTAAAGGAAAATTTTACATACTAGCTATTAGACCCGCCATGCTATATGGATCTGAGTGTTCGACCCTCTAAAAGGTGCAAGCAGAGAAGATGGAAGTTGCCAAGATGAGGATGCTTAGGTAGACTTGTGGAAAGACCTTGTTGGATAAAATCCCGGTTGGGGTGTTTAGAAACTGGCTAGGAGTTATATCTATTGTCAACAAGTTGAGAGAATGGAGACTGCGGTGGTTCGGACACGTTAAAAGGATTCTTTATAAAATCACGCCATCTTCACTCATGCTTAATTCCTAAACTTAAATTCATTTTTCCTGAATTAATTGGTGAATTTTGATACTCTATCTCATACAACCCTTTCACTGACACCATTTTTGGAACTACCTACAATAACACCTTCCAAATCAACATAACAGTTGAAACCATCAAAAAATCTCTTTAAATACCCAACTTTGCTCCATATATACCATTTTCCTCTAAACTAGAAGTAGATTCAGCTCTTGAGGCTATGAGCTATGACCAACTCATCACTAATGGTCATATGAAGATTTCTGCTCTCACACATCCATGGAGATATCTCTGTAATGTGGTCATCCGAAGTCTTGGATCCTGGTAATTCAACTCTCTTAAGCTAATTTGAATTGTTTCTTCTCTACAACTTGGTTAACAATGCTAACATTGACTTTGCATAAGTCATCTTTGCTTACTTAATTGATAAAGTCACTTGACCTACAACCAAGAAACTAACTCAAAACCAAGTTTCATATGTAAGGTTTCTGAGTTTGATAATCAAAGAGTACATTGGAACTAAAATCTATGAGCAAATGAAAGAAGTACATGAGATGATTCTTGTTCCAAAAATAAGCAACAAGATCTTTCAGATCTTAACTAAAGAAATAGGTACTTCCATCACAGGGCAAATGAAAGCTAGAATGATTGCAACTAAAGCTAATATTGCTACTAATAATACTGATGAAGTTAGTGAAGAATAGGATAATGTTCAAGTAAGTGGTGTTGATCATGTTAATTACGGCACTAAGACTGATACTCGTGCTAAACATGCTTCAGATGCTTAATTAAGACCTTCAACCTAAACAAGAAACATGTCATGTATGATTTCAGTTTTCATTATGTCCAAAAAGGATACACAACTTGTCATCCCAGTAGTTGTGAACCATTCCTCATCTCCTGAACAAATAAATATACAAAAACAAAGATCTAGTGTATCTTTAGTGATCTCTAGTTTTACATTCACTGACACCAACATAATACATAGATCTGAAAACATAATCCACATTGAACATGTTTAAGAGGTAGAGACATCCATACCTCATATCAAAATGTCACAACCAACTCTTATGTTGAGGGGGAAAATGTGCACATTTTCGGAACCAATAGCCTAGTGAATATAGTCTCACAAAAGGGTGTATCTGTAAATATGGGAAGCCTACATTCTGATTCATCTTCTCAACAAGATGACATCATTGAAATACAGACCTCAACCCAAGGTCATCCGGTGTCTATCCCATTTGTGTCAAGCCAATCCCTCTTCATCTTCAAAACAAGTTGTAGTTGTAACAAAGGATACCTATGTGAGTGCATCCTACACTCCAATCACTTTCTTTGCAGCTACTTTTGATTCTATTCTTACACACATCACACGGTATGCCAATGTTGGTAATTTGAACCAATCATCAACACAGGGATCCACTTCTGTTCCACATTATTCTGAAGTTAGATATCAAACTTCATCTGAGGAGTCAACTACTACTCTTATAATTTCTTCTATACCATTTGCATCTTCAACCAACATACCACTATAGGAACCAGATACTTCAAGAAGAATTCTTCAAAAACTTCTAAGTTTGAATCTCAAACTAGGAACCCTAACCACAAACTTCCAAACCTTTCAGTCAAAAACAGAAACTTAATGTCAACTTTAACCAAATACACTGAGTCACTAAAATCAACACAATCCCGCACTCAAAGCTCATACCAGAATAATCTTAGTCAAAACATTTATAAGATTAATTAAACCTTATCCACATATAAACCTATTAACCTATTTAATTTTTTCTATCCATAAAAGTAAAACTTACCCAAATAACCCAACACATTCATGACAAATCGCCTTCTGAACTTACCTCCACTACTCCTCCTTCTAAACCCATTCATATCCAAACACCTAAACCTTATCGCCCTCAAATGGCCCCAGCTCCAGGTGCTCCTATGAAACAATCCAAAATAGTCACTGATTCTCAGCCCTCTTTACTTGCTGATGACAGAGAAATCGGAGAATAGTAAGACTAATAAGGAGGAATGGGAGAATACTAAAGCTCAGAAGAAACTGGAAAAAAGCCAAAATAATCCTAAGGAGACATGAGCCACTAAAAAAATATGTTGCATCTCTAAAGCATCAGTGGATGAACTTTCCAAATTTCAGGGAGATCTGAAAAGTAAAAGCAGAGACATCAGCAACCCTGTCTCTCGGTTTGAAGAAGCCTCTGTAAGAGAAAATCCACAGTCTAAGGCGGAGATTAAAATAAAGAAATCAATATCCAGAAAAAAACAATGAAGGGAAAAAAAACTTCAGCTAGTTGTTCATCCCTAGTGGAAATTGTTTCTGAAACTGATGATGATGAGGATGATCGCAAACCTATCAACATTTTCCTAAAAGAGAAAAGGGGAACCTAAACTCCATCCGTTCGAATCACAAAAAATCAAGCGCAATATCGTTTAAAATCTTCAAACTCCTGTTCAGAATGACAAAGGAAAGAATATAATAAGCTCTGGACATAATAAAGAAGAAGAAAGGTGATGAATGAGTTTCAAAGGAAAGCCTGTGAAGAAGAAACTATGAAAAAGTTGTCCAGAGCACTGACTATGACTCTCGACGAGTACTTAGAAGCCTAAGAGTCAGTTATTTCTATAGAAAAAAGAGCATAAAAGGGTTAATGTCATCTCGTTAACTCATTTGCTGCAATCCAAATCTTCCACTGAAGCCGTTCACGTCCTCAAAGAAATAGACTTCTCTGATCCATTTCCTAGTGTTAAATTAGTGAAAGAATTCTTGAAATTAAATACTTACAGGATCAGAAAAGATATTATACAAGTCCTATTTTCAAGATAAGCTTGCATAAAAACAATGAAGGTACGTTCATAAGGCTCTCAAGAAAGAACAATTCCAAAAGTGCTGAAGTAATAACTCTCGAAAAGTGCACCTGCTAGGTTTAACTGAAATGATCGAGACACTCAACCTTCTTCACACAAACTCCAACAAGTTGAAAGAAGATTTCGTCCTCAAAATACAAGTCTGAATGACACTAGTTGTATCTCAGAATATATTCTCAAAGAATGAATACTTACAACATGTACAATAAACGAAACTTCTTCACAAAAGAGGATCAATATTGTCAGCTTCACGTGAATAATACAATCAAATGTTACATCACTTAGGATTTGATAACTTTGATACCAGCTTGCCAATAAGCATCATCCCTGATTACCTTCGGTTTATACCTTTTCCTACTAGAGGAATATTCTTTCTAGACAAAAAGGGTGATTCGAATTTCTTCAGACAGTCTGAAATTTCCAAAGCAAAACTTTATTTCATTTATCTACTAAAGTTGGTAATTGACAGTTTCAACACTGATGAATACTACGATAAAGTCTTGATCCAAGAAGATAATAGGAACACTAAGGACTGACCTCCAATATGTTTAATATGCAAGTATGTACATTCAAACCTCAGTTTAGCTCCAATATTTTCATTCTTTTTAAAGTTTCTTTGCTCCGATAGTATTCTTAGTTTTTCTTATTGTTCTTGATTTTGCTCTGACTAAATTAGTTCCATGTCTTGTCCTGAAACACCTCAGTCCTTCATAGCTCTGATAAACATTGTTCAGTTTAGATAATGAACTTCTTGTACATTCTCCACCTTCATTGTAAATATAAAAAACAAAAAAAATACAACAAAAACAGAACAAAATATTACAACATCAAAAAGATTCCCAAAATCAGAACAAAAGAGAACATCTATAAAAAAAAGCTACCAAAAACAGAAAAATAGGTGCCGAACTGAAATTAAAAATTTTTACTATTTTTTTTATAACTCGAAGTCAAACCGGTTCTTCAAAAAAAGGTTTTGTCATCATCAAATAGGGAGAGATTGTTGGAGAAATAATCATTTTAGCCAATTATCAAACTTGTCCACTGAAACATGCAAGATTTGATGATAGCAAAAGCACACTCAGTTAGACTGTAATTAAACATGTGTTGTTTAAATTCTGACATAAAAGTTATAGACGATAGAGTATCTACAAGAATTCGCTTTGGTACTGAGTTTCAATAAAAGACTTTGAAGCATTTCAAATGCGTCAGAGACTTTCAACCTTTCATATGTGACTATCCTAAATAATCAAGTATCAATCAAGAAATGATGAGTTGCTTATGTAGAACTATGAGAATTTAGAGAGAAAACTCAATTCACCATGAAACCACATAGTTCCTTTGTATTAGAATAACAACTCACTCATAATACAATGTAGTAATCAGGTATATATAGTCATAGAGTATATGCCTAATTTGACCTACATAGTGATGGTTGAATCCAAACCTCACACACAATGTGTAAATTCTATTCTTATATAATATTTAATCCTAACAAGATGCTTAAAGACTTTGAAGTCTTTAAGATGGGTAAATGTCAACCGTCAGCTGAATAGCTTTCTAATCAACTGAAAGATACTCTCGTCACTGAAGTCTCTCACCGAAGACTAACCTATTATTTCATAAATTGAATTTCTTTTAAAGCTTTATCTGATTAATGTAATTTTTATTAAAGGGTGAACATGTGTTGTTCTATTAATGCCTCTGATCTTTCATACATAAAAGTATTAGCATTTTTTTGTATATCTGAAAGATACAAACAAGATCAAACTTTATCTTTGGAAAAGGTTAAAGTTACCCTGATGAAAAGATCTCGAAGATTTGTCAACTACTAAAGCATGACTGGAAACTACATCTTTAATAAGGTCAGATCTAAAAAAGCTTGGCTGACGAAGAAAGTTCTAACATGTAAAAGGAAAGTTATAGTTTCAAGGTAACTAATATTATTATATTACCAATGGAAAGAATCTTTTTTCGAAAAAAAACACACTAGTTGTACTCAAGTAAAGTGACACTACCACTTGCCCATTTTTTTATAATAATATTTACGTCTTTTCCAACTATCATATCATCACGTAAAGGATCTTACAAAGTATCATCCAAGAACTTCTATAAATAGATATGCATTAAAGCATACAAAATGCACCTCTATGCTCAATGAACATCTCAGTCGAAGAACTAAGTTTCAAGCTTTTAAACAAGACAAAGTTTTAGAGTTTCCATAAGTGTAGAAAAACGTGTCCATGTATTGGACCTCCTTAATATTAGTTGTTTAAGAGTAGTTGGTCTATGTGTTATACACATTAGGTGCCACCTTTTTATTGTATTTGGAATTTTCGCTTCCTCATACATGTAATTCTTGATTCATTATTAATAATAATTATATTAAAAGTATAAGTGTGTGCAAATAATTAAAAAAACTAAAGTTTGTATTCAATCCTCCCTTCTACAAACATTCGTTGTTGTGTACTCACTTTGGGACCGACAACGACAAAGGTAGGCATGTAAAGAAGCCGAATGTTAGACGAATCCTTTAGTGGAAATTTTGTTTATGTTTGTTTAATTAATAAATGAACGAATATGCACGAACAAGACCTGATGTTTGTTTAGTTAAATAAACAAACACGAGCAACAGTCTTGTTCATTTATTTATGTTCGTAAGAGTTCTTTATCAGTTGGTATATATATGATATATAGTGATTATTTTTGTTTAATAGTGATAGATTTGCATTATAATGTGTTTATGTGTGTGTGTCTTCTTTTGTTTATGTTTGTTTATCATTTCAATGACCGAAGATAAATGTAGAAGAACTAATCAATCTTCTAAATGATCGAACACAAACACTCATTTGTTTATCATACGTGTTCGTTTATTAGTTCATATAAAGTTAAACAAACCAACACGTACACAAAATCCATTCACTTATATGTTCGTATACATCATTTGTTTGGTTAAATTTAAACAAATGAACATAAACAAGCCCCGTTTATGATTTGTTCGGTTTACTTATAGCCATAAAATGAAGATTTTGAGATTGTATATTTCAAGGAAAAGATCGGAAAAAATAGAGGAGTAGATGAAGGTTTGAGGAGGTGACGATGTCGACAAAAATGAGCATGAAATAATGTTGGACTACCATAGAGTGAAGGAGATAGTATGATATGTCAGTGAAGGTAGATACAGTGGCATTATCGCAAACCCAAGGCATTAGGGGGCAATTGCAAAAGCCCCGATGATAGGTTTGGGCGGCGATTATATAAGGCTCTTAATTGGATGACGAGTGAACGTTGTTTTCTTATTGGAATGGAGATTGAGAGAAATTGACAGAGATTGAGCGAGAAATGAAATAGAGAGGACGTGGAGAGACTGACGAGAGAAAGAGAGAGTAATAAGTGGATTAATATCAATAGAGAAAGAAAATAAATATTAACTGGAATGCCTATTCTACCCTGTTTTACTTTAAATAATTATTCTCTTGCTTTCTTTTAATTACAAAAATGACATAATTCATCGTATCCGCAGATTGAAGTATCCAAAGGTTCTCGTAGTTCTTGCAATACAGATAATTCTTGAATGTACCACCACATATTCACACATTGAGAGATAATTTATTGTGAATACTACGGGAACTAAGAAATCGAGTTAATTTCATAAACAAATTTATTAGATTAATGACTATGAATATAAATTAGAATGTTTCGTGAGTTTTTAAAACATTTGAACCGAAGAATGATTAGAAATTCATGAAAATATAAAAGTACATTAAATACGACGCGTATTATATACGTTTTATTTATAGACACACACACACATGAAAAAGTTCAAATGAGAACTATTTTACGTATGAGAACTGTTTATAACGTCATTAACGACTTATTAAAGCGGGTATTTTGGTCATTTATATATTCACTCAACTGTGACGTCCGAGCGGACTGTCATATATGAGCAAGACTTGATTTTTCCAAAATTACCTCTTATTAATGAATCATTAATGAGTCACCAACAATTCTTAGTTATTATATAATTTTAATAAACGTTAAGATTGGTTCTCGTACGAAATCAGTTCTCATTGGAACCATCACAAACACACACACACACACACACACACACACATATATATATATATATATATATATATATATATATATATATATATATATATATATATATATATATATATATATATATATATATATATATAGTGAAAGGTTCAAATGAGAACCTTAAATTAAATGATAATGGGAGACTCAATTCCATCCGTCCAATTTCCCCTCTTTTAATGTCATTGCTCACCCATAAGTTCCTCACATGCACCCTGCCACACTCTATCCGCTCACGCTCCTCATCCATGAATTCCACTTACAAAATGAACGTCTAAGATTTAGTCTCTCATTCTCAATTAATTTCTCATTCTAATATGAACCTTCCCATATATATATATATATAAAGTACATTTGAGAACTACTTTTATTGTGAGAACGCGAGAACCAATCTGAGCCGTCCAATTCCTCCTCCTTCAATGTCATTACACATCCATGAATTCATTACATACACTCTGCCACACTTGATCCCCCCACTAGGGGTGTTCAAAAAAACCGAGTAACCGAGAAACCGACCTGCCCCGCGTGAACCGAAACCGAAAAAACCGATACCCGTAAAACCCGCGACCCGAAAAACCCGAAAACTAGGGTACCCGCTAAACGCGGGGCGGGTACGGTTTTTAAATTTTGATATCCGCGGGTACCCGCCCCGCCCCGTATGCTTCAAGATATATATATATATATATATATATATATATATATATATATGTATATATATTGTTTAATATGAAATAACAAAGCCATTAGAAAAAACTTAAATTCCTCAAAACTACCTAACTTACTTCTAGTAGCCCATACCGTCTCCCCCACTTCATTTTTTAGTTTTGATATAGAGAATTTGCAAGCCTACAACTATCAAGAGTTCAAAATGGAGACACTGAAATCGATCAGAAGTGTCAACTTTGATCATATCGTTTTTTTTTGTTTTTACGAGGTTCTCATCGAAGATTTGTTTGATTTCTACTAGTGATTTATTCATTATTGTTGAATTTTTTCTACCGTTGTTTATTGTTATATTATGAATCTAAACTTGTTGAAAACATCAAAAATCAAAAAAGTTCAATTTTAGGGTACCCGTGACCCGAACCGTGGATACCCGCCTCCCTTCGGGTACCCGCACAACGGGTACCCGCTGCTTGCGGTTCGGTTTCGGTTTTTGAAATTAGATACCCGCCCCGCGGTTACGGGTTACAAAAAAGCCACTACCCGCCCCGCCCCGCCCCGTGAACACCCCTACCCCCCACGCTAGACATCCATAAATTTATCAAATTAACGACTAAGATTTGTTCTCGTGGTACTCACGCTAAAATCGGTCCTAAAATGAACCTTCCTATATATATATATATATATATATATATATATATATGTGTGTGTGTGTGTGTGTGTGTGTGTGTGTGTGTGTGTGTGCTGTGTGGTGTAGGGGGGCTCCATGAAGAAGCTTGTTAAGTTAAGAGGTGCAGGAGGCAATCTAGGTCATTGATTAAACTAAATCTAGAGTTGAAATTATTGATGCCATTGTATGGACAAAAAGTGGCTTGAGGGGTAAAATGGTAAGACTAGGTGGAGAGTGGGAACCACTCTCGTGAAAAGGGGAGTCACTCTCCTGAAAAGGAGAGTGAACTGTGTATAAAAACAAATGTTCTTTGAAATTTTAGTATATCATATCTTTTATATATTAAATTTTTTAAAAACTTATATCATTTAAAAGATGAAAAATTATGTCTTTTTTTATTTTATACCACTATTGCATATTTTTAAACTATGTTATACGATATTTACACTATATTCCACTGTGTTGTGTTACCCAAATTTTACAATATTTTACACAACGTTTATCGTTGCACATTTTTACACTGTGGTGCATGTCTTTACAACATTGCGTTGCACTATTTTTTTAACACAACGTTGCAAAGCTTTTTGCATTGGTTTGCAAGAGACTTTGGTATGTTGGGGTGTTTTCTTACATCTAGTTATAAAAACGGTTCTCTCGAGTTTGCCGGTTTACTACATATCAATGTTCCAAGCGCCTAATAGTATCCTTTTATCTCTTAAAAAGATCAGAAGAAATTTCTTTTGGGGGTGTGGGTTTGGGTAAAAAGAAAATACACTGGGTTAAGTGGGATAAGGTGGTTCAATCTATGGAAAAAGGGGGGTTGGGTATTGGTAGTTTAAACACGCTTAACATAAGTCTATTACTAAAGTGGTGGTTTAGATTTTGTAACAAACCAGAGGCATTATGGGTAAAGATAATAAAAAGTATATACGGGATGGAGGGGGGCTTGGATTGTAATTACGCAATCAAGGGGTACGGGTTGTGGGGGGACATTTCAAAATTGGGGAAGGAACTTTTTCAAAGGGGTATAAACATTAAATCTTTGCAAAAGGTGGTGGTGGGAAATGGAAACATTAAATATGGGCCGGTTCCTTGTGTTTTGCAGAATCATTTCCAAGGCTTTACAACAAAATTGGGGATGACAATCTCATGATTAGCGATATGGGAACTTGGGTGGAGGATCGATGGCATTGGAACGTGGGGGGCAACATTCGTATGGCAAGTAGAGCGGTAGAAGAATTACGGATACTATCGACTGTGCTCAATTTGATATCTATCACTAGGAACAAGAAGGATGTGTGGCTATGGGATGGCGATACGGAGGAAGTATTCTCAGTCAAGATCACGCGTAAGTTCCTAGATGAAAGAGAGGCTTCACAGAATCAACAGATGGCGAGCACGTTTTGGTCAAAACTTCTACCAAAGAAAGTCCTCATCTTCGCATGGCGTTTGGAGTGGGGCAGATTACCGGTAAGATCAAAGTTAGTGGAAAAGGGCATCGATGTTCCTTATGTTTATGCCCTCGATGTGAGAAACAGGTAGAGTCAATTCAGCACACCATATTCATTTGCGAGAAAGTGAAGGAAGTATGGATATCCATCCATAATTGGTGGGGTGTCCCTTTTACCGGGTCTGACTCTTTACTGAGTTTAAAGGAACACTACAACACAAACAGGCTATTGCGACGAAAATTTGCGACGGACGAGATCCGTAGCAAAAAATAGAAAAGCTGCGACTGTGTTGCGACGGATTTGTGACGAACTTCAAGGCATAAAACCATCACAATCATGTGGTCAGAATTTGTGACGGAATAGCGACAGAATAGCGACGGGCGGTTTTGCGACGGAAATTAGCATCGGAATAGCGACGGACTAGCGACGGGAAAGTTTGCGACAGAGAATATGGACGCAAATCCGAGGCAAAAATATGTAAATGATAATAAAAATTATATAAATAAACAGCCCGTCGCAAATCCGTCGCAAATTTCACACTTTTGCGACGGATTTGCGACAACTCTTGAATTTGTATTTTGCATTTTTAGATTAAAATTCGTAAAAAAGCACCAACAAACACGAGTTATTTCGTTTATTATACATGTTGACGGTTTGTTCAAGTAAGAGGTTTTATATGCTTTTCTATAGACACGATTGTGTGCATTTTCATATGTTTACATAAGATTTACTAATGTAGAAATATCGTTTTTCATACAGCGACAAGTCCGACTCGGAAAAATAATTTATTTTTTATTTTTATCTGTTTGTAAAGTCATAAAATAGTATATTAGAGGATATACGAGTTTGATATACGGAAAAACAATTAAAAAATAAAAAACAAGTAAATGTCCGTCACAAATCCGTTGCAAATTTCACACTTTTGCGACGGATTTGTGACGGACCTTGAATTCGAATTTTTGCATTTTTAGATAAAAAGTCATAAAAAAGCACCAACAAACACGAGTCATATAATTTTTTATACAGGTTGACGGTTTGGACAAATAAGAGGTTTTATATGCTTTTCTATAGACACGCTTGTGTGCATTTTCATATATTTATGTAAGATTTACTAATGTTGAAATATCGTTTTTCATATAACGGCACGTCCCACTTGGGCAAATAAATTTTTTAAATTTTTTATATGTTTATAAAGTCATATAATAGTGTATTAGAGGATATACGGTTTGTTATACGGAAAAATAATTAAAAAAATAAAATACAAGTTAATGTCCGTCACAAATCCGTCGCAAATTTCACACTTTTGCGACGGATTTGCGACGGACCTTGAATTCGTATTTTTGATTTTTTAGATAAAAAGTCGTAAAAAAGCACCAACAAGCACAAGTCATATCATTTATTATACTTGTTGACGGTTTGGTCAAGTAAGAGGTTTTGTATGTTTTTTTATAGACACGAACGTGTGCATTTTCATACATTTATATATAGATTTACTAATGTTAAAATATCGTTTTTCATACAACGACAACTCCGACTCTAACAAATAATTTTTTTTAAATTTTTATGTGTTTGTAAAGTTATATAATAGTGTATTATAGGATATACGAGTTTGTAATACGAAAAAAATAGTTTAAAAAAAACAAGTATGGGTCCGTCACAAATCTGTCGCAAATTTCACACTTTTGTGACAGATTTGCGACGGACTATGAATTCTTTTTTTCTGTTTTTGTATATTTAGATAAAAGGTTGTAAAAATGACACCAATGGACACACAACATTTCATTTATTATACATTTTAACGGTTCAATGAAGTAAGAGGGTTTATATGTTTTTCTGTAGGCACTCTTGTGTGCAATGTCATATGTTTACATACACGTTTTACTAATCTTGAAAAATCATTTATTATCCAACGACACATACAACATGGATGAATAATTCTTTTAAATTTTTGCGTGTTGTTGAATAGTCATAAATTTGTGTATTAAATTTACATAATATGAATTACCAAATATATAAAACAAAATTAAAGTTCAAAAAAATATAGAATAAAACAGAACACTTCACCAATTTTTATTTTCCACCAATTTTCATTTTCCCACCAACACTTGAAAATTTAACTCCCTCCCAAATTGATAAAAGAACCGGATCACTATTTACAAACTTCCCCCCAAGACTTAAACCTAAACCTAAACTCAATTCACCCTCACCTTTCCCTTACGTATCGATTCCGGCTTCAGATCTCCTTTATCATGGCAGTTTGTTGCTTCCTCGTTTCACCGTATCATTTCCTTTATCGACGGTCAAAGGTACCCTCCATTCACCTTTTCGATTGGACTATTATTTTGTTTTAGTCATCGGTTTGATTCAAATGAACCTAAATCAGAGAATGTGCAGTTTCTTCATGTATATCATTGTGATTTTCATTTGTTTAGGCGTATTTGTGAACGATATTTACGGCCGGCACCACCTTCATTTGTGAACGACGAGCTTCTTTTTGATTTCTTCGACTCGTCTTCGTTCCTGGACTCCCACCGGTACGATTCTACATATATCTAGTTGCTTATTTATTTCATTTGATTTACAAACATCTCCTTTTGTATTCTCGTGGTATATGTTTTATTGAGTTTTGTATATGTTTCCAATTGATAATAGGGGCATTAATCGAGTTTAATTACATTAAATGATGTAGGTTTTTGTGGTTTCTGTTGTTTGCAGTGGGCAAAGAAGACAAGTAGGAAGGCTATGTTTATAATTAGATTGCTTATGTTATTCTAATGATTCATCTTCTCATATACTGTTCAAGTAAAACACTGCCAAATTAATACATTTTTTTATATTGGTAATTTTTAGTACACGAACAGGAGTTGTTCTTCCTGTAGCAACTAGCAGGGCTCCTTTTGTGCAGCCAACTAACAATTAATTAAGCTTCTCATGTTGAGGTAAAATTAAGATGTCATTCCATCTTAATCTTGTATGTATATGGTTTTATTATACTATATTACTTATATTTATCTAAGGCTTGTGGTGTTTTGTAATTGGATTTGAAGGATTCCATTAGCACATATGAGCTTCATCAATATGGCTGCTGAAATTTGTTTTTATAGTATAAAAACTTATCAAACCCCTAGGTATTTTGGATTTAATGACTTATAGTTTGATTTGATCTAATATATTCTTATTAATTAGGTGTTTTTGAATTTATGACTAGATTTTTGCTATCTTTTTGTTTTACTTTCTTGATAATCAATAAAGTAAGTTTTTTTCATCTTTTTTCTTGCCTCCTGTTATTTGTTTAGTAGTTATGCATTATAAATATGTGTTTAATACAAGGTTTATGATTTATAGATTAAAAACTTTGACGAAGTGGTCGATGATATGGAAGAAAAGGAGATCGAAAGAGAAGAAAAAGAACTGGAAAAAGTCACCTATTAACAAGGAATAGGAAGATTGACGAGAGAAAGAGAGACCAGAAAGAGAAAGAGTTGAGAGGGAAAAATTAGTCAAACAATTCGAAGACTTTCAAAATGAAATAATTCAAGTTGACAAGTTGTTTGCGCAAATCACAAAATATCAAGAAAAACGTTAAGCGCTAGTTTCTTTTGGATCATTATGAAATTGTTATTGACTTAAACAAGGAATACTTGTTAGGATTGTATAACTTTTTATTATTTATGTCATTTTGTATATTTTGTTGACAGTTGGCAATTATGTTTAATAGGAAAAAATGGAAATTATAAAAGCTAATATTTAAAAAAAAAGTTTGATTTTTTGCGACCGAATTACGACGGGTAAGACATTTGTCAGAAAGCTGTAGCAAATCCGTCGTAAAACTGTCGCAATCTATATCCGTCGCAAAGCTGTCGCAATCTACATCCGTCGCAAAGCTGTCGTAATCTATATCCGTCGCAACAATGTCGCAAAAATCAACCCGTCACAAAACGTCAATTCTAACACAAGTCCGACGCAAATTGACCGACGCAAATCCGACGCAAATTTCGCCTGTCGCAAAGCCGTCACAACTGGTTTTTCCGACGAGCCTTTTTGGGACAGCTATTATCTGTCGCAAATCCTTCGCAAACGTACTTTTGCGATGGATTTGTGACGGATTTGGCCGTCGCAAAAGTTGTTGTTTGTAGTAGTGGAAGCGGCGACAGTAAGCATACCTAGGAGTTTGGAAACTTGGGAAGTAATAACAAGGGTTACGGCATACTGCATTTGGAAATACATAAATGATCTTCTCTTTCGCTGCAATACGGGACGGAGAGACATATCTTTTGAGGTAAAGATATTGGGGTACCAATGGATAAAAGCTCGGAGTAACAAGCATTTGGCCTAACATGGGACCGATGGCTAACAATACCAACGATAATTGGTAAATTGGGCAAGTAATAGACTTAGTCATGGTTTAGTAATTTGATTTGCTGTTAAAATGATAAATGTGTATCGTATGCGTATGTAACATTTAGTGTTTTAACAGAGTAACAGTAATAGGTTGAAATCCCCTTACACGACTTGTATGTTGGGGCGGATCGTTTGTACAGTTGATGTTTATAATATAATGCCTTGCTTTTCAAAAAAAAAATGCAAAATATAAAGTTTCACGTAAAACTATTTTTCTCAACATTTACATGCAAAAAAGATCATGTAAATTTATATTTTAAGTGTAAATGAAAAAAAATTGGAAAGATTCACTAGTGTATAATGATCAAATATGGTAGCCAGTGGTTAGAATTGTTTATTATCACCATCATACCTTTTAAAAAGATGGAATACATAATATTAGAACGGAAGTTATGCTTATCTTCTTAGTAAAGTTTTGTTTCTAGTTATATTTATTAGAAATATAAGATATATTATGAAAATACCTCATTAATTTTATGAAAATACCGAGATATGTAAAAAAATGTAATTAACCCCAATAAACCTCTCCTTGTTTCCTACTCTTTCCATTTTTTTCTGGTTATCTTGATAAAACACATTATATATTAATTCTCTCTCTCTTCTCTCTGTCTCTCTCTCTCAGTTTGCTTACAGCATACATCACGTGTAGACGTACTGTAGATTCTTTTGTTTCTTTTAGGCCGGGTTCATATATCTTTATAAGAACAAAAATTAGATGCACTCCATCTCAAGCCAAGCCATTGTTGTCTACCTATCTTCAAAAGAAAAAATCAAAAAGTCTATCTCCTTTGTTTTGATCTTATATATTCTAACTACCTACTCTTTCTTCTTCTTCTTCTTCTTACACTGCAAAGCTGTAAACCTTAATTTTCTTCAACATTAATCTTCTCGATCGATCTTTTTCTATTTCTTTTTCTTGCTTCTTATCATCCTATCCTATCTATATAAATATCTCTTGCCATGAATATGACACTTTAGAGAGAGAGAGAGAGAGAGAGAGAGAGATGGCTTTAGAGACAATAATATATCCACATCATCTGGGCCAAATTGGTAATTTGGGATATGATTATAATAATAATGTGATCATGCATCAGGAAGATAATATTTTTGGCAATGATCAGTTATTGATGAGTTCTACTAATAATAATAATAGTCTTTATTATCAAGAATCAGCAGCCAGTATCCATAATACATATTATTATTGCTGGGGGAATTATAACTCTTCATCTTCTTCAGTGAAGCATCATCATGTTAAAGTCGACCAAGGGTATCGTAATAATTACTCTTCGCCGGAGGCTTGTTCCGCCGGATCCGGTGACGGGTTTATACTTTCACCACCACCCATCACCACACCAACTACCACCGCGGTGTTGGGTGTTGGTCGGAGAAAGCGGAGGCGCACGAAGAGTAGTAGTGGTAAGAATAAAGAGGAGTTGGAGAATCAAAGAATGACTCATATCGCGGTGGAGCGCAACCGCCGGAAACAGATGAATGAATACCTCGCCCTCATCCGTTCCCTCATGCCTTCCTCTTATGTTCAAAGGGTAATTAATTATTTAATTATTTTCTGAATTATATACAATTCATTTTTGAGTTTTACATATTCTGAATCTTATAATAATATTATTAAAAGAAAAGTGTTTTTTCTCTTTTCTAAAAATTATCCACCAATCACGTCTCTTGATTTTTTTTTTAAATTTAAAAAATCAAAAATATGATGTCATAATTGCAAAATTTTCTCAAGGTTTTCGATTTGGAATGGGTGAAATATAAATTGTTAAGGGGTAGTATGAAATATGTGATGGGGTTTTAAGAAAATTGTATATTAATTTAATTAATTATAAGTTGTTTGAAAATTATGTTTAATAACTTCAAATATATTTTGTTTTGAGAAAAAATAATTATATATTTGTAATCGTCTCATTTTTATCTATGTTTTAATATAAATTTTATCTGAATATGAGGTTTTTAAAAAAATTAGTATAATTTAATTGTTTTATCAACATCTAAGTAGTTATTGTACATTTTATTCGTCTTTTATAGTTATTCTCTCTACATAATATAGTCTATATAATCACTGATTTCTTGGTATTTCGATAAAAAGAATTAAAAAATATACTATAACTAATGGTTAGTGGCATAAAGTTGTATACAAAACTACCACTACCGTTAAAGTTTCTTAAAATTAATTGTTAGTTGTAAGTAATTAACACTTCAGACTCTAGAACTCTACATAATTACTGGGTAGTGAAACAACTGTCATGATAGTGGGTTTTGTAACTACACATACAGCTTGAAATTTTATATAAAATTTTTAATTGTCTAAGTTTCTTATTTTTTAACTAATAACTTGATACATAAAATAAAAGTTATTATTACATGGATATATGAATTCAGTGAGATCTCGTGTTTTCAATTATATTTAATTGACTAATAAATTACACTTAAGTGATTTACGTATGTATAGACATAATATATTCTATGTTAAAATCTTATTTTTATGCGATCTAATTTACGTATACTTATATGGATGTCATCATTATTTAACTTTTAATAAATTTAGTTTACAATTTCAAATATTCAAATATACAATTGGTTTTTAAAGCACTTGATATTATAACATCGGCAATAATATTATAGTTATGTCTTTTCAATATCGGGATAAAGCTCCATCAAGATAAACACATTAATATTATACTAAAAACTTTAGACATGTAATGTATTTTTATATTTCTTAAAAAAAGTATTCATAAAAAGTATTAAAAATACACGTTTTTACTCTTGGATAGTTAGTTATATGTGACGGTTTCTCGAATGAAAAGTAAGGAGTGGTTAAAAGTTTATAGTGCGATGATGAAGGAAACCCCTACTAATAAAACCATAAATGTTATTTGTAAAGAGGTTTTACAGAAAATTTAATAATAATCTTATGTAAGGATTTCAAAATTCTGTAATGGTTATTCATTTTTTATTTTCTTACGAGATTTTATTTTTCTATCTATGTTTTGTAATTATTTTTACTATACGTGTTATGACTCTTTAAAACTATATAAATTTAAAATTAACTTATATTATCACGTGTTGATACACAGATCGCTTAGCTAGTTATATATGTATGATCAAACGTTTTTTTATTATTTTTTAAAAAAGTTAAATTTTCATTATTAGATCCTCCCGAGGGTTGAACACCTTGAACATATATATGCTTAGACGTGTGTTTTCCTAAATACCATATCCGTGATTTAAAAGTTTATGTACCTACAACTTTGAACTTACCCTATTTGGGTGACCGTGTCTGACCCTATTTTTTTCATGTTTTCTATTGTTAAAAAATTTTATTGACAATATATCATCTCTTTCAACCCTTAAATCTTGATTTCTATCTTAGCATTACTTTATACCCATTTTCATTTTTGTAATTAATCAACCCTACTACCATTATTCTCAACAATGTTTAGTAAAAAGTCTTAATTATAAGAAGATTAATAAAGAGATCGAGGAGAGAGAAAGAGGACAAATAGAGAGAAAGAGGAGAGAAACTCGTCGGATTAAGTAAACCGGAAGAAGTTTTGATCACCCGCGGGTCAGGAATAGTGTGCCCTTATTCCTGTCGGCCCGTAAAATCTGGCCGATAACCCGAGAGACGACATAGCCTAATACCATCTCTTCTAATGCTAGTAATATTTCTTTGGAATCATATACGTACAGTGTGCTTTTTATTTTAAAGATCTCCCATTAGCATGTTTTGAGTTGAATAGCTAGAGTACTCTAGTAGCAAGCTAAGAGTCTATAATTATATTTATTTATTTATTTATTTTGTCTAATCAGGCGGGGTGCCATTTCTTTCATGACTTAAAACAATTATTTACTATTTATGTTTGTATAATTGTCAATAATTAAAATGTCAATTCAGTTTGTCCAACGAACTTTATATGACCGATTAATTTTTTTAGGGTGATCAAGCATCAATAGTTGGTGGAGCCATTAATTTTGTGAAAGAATTAGAGCAACAACTACAAACCCTAGAGGTTCAAAAAAGAACCAACATCAAAAGTTACTCTCCACCACCATCGCCACCGCCCTTTGGCGGTTTCTTTGCTTTCCCGCAGTACTCTATTCATCAGTCTACCGACAGCGGTGGTGGAGGTGGTGGTTATTCAGTCACCATGGCAAAGAACCGGCCACGGGCTATGGCGGAGATTGAAGTGACAATGGTAGAGAGCCATGCAAACCTTAAGATATTATCGAAGAAACGGCAGAGGCAGCTCTTGAAAATGGTGGCTGGTCTACAGTGTTTACTGTTCACGATTCTTCATCTTAATGTCACCACAGTTGAGCAAATGGTTTTATACACTCTTAGCGTCAAGGTCAGTTTTCATGTATATCCTTAATTAATCTTTACTTTAATTTCTATATATTAGCTCGTGTACAAAAATGTTTTATCATACGCAATAACGGTATAACTTTATACTCTTAGAAACTCATTGTTAATTAAGAGTATAATTGTCCAAGTAAATCATGATTTTCATTGTCAATAACAAAACATTATTATGTACGAATATTAATCTTATTACTTCAAGATTCACATGGAGTCAACTAACTACAAATATTCAATTTTTAATTTACAATATAATAATTTGGTGTTCTGGTGTTGATAGCTTGAAGATGGGTGCCAACTGAGTACAGTAGATGAGATTGCAGATGAAGTAAATTGCTTGCTGTGCAGAATTGAAGAAGAATCACTATGTTCTAATTGATTACTCAATTAATTGTACACAATATTGTTTATCTAATAATATTAATGGTTTTAAATTCCTTGTAATCTCTCCAGATTAAGATTCTTGTAAGAAAAATAGCAACGCATAATTAATCGCATATAGTGACTAAAGGACTTATAGACTAGTAGTATCTGATTGTATTAAAGATTGTACGTTGAACTCAATAATAATAAAATTTCTTTAACTAGTAGGTCTAAGGGATATATTAGTGGTGTTCAAAACCGGATATCCGAAATTTCGGATAGTTGGTTTTTAGTATCCAGATCTGAATCCAAAATTTCGGATACCGAATATACGAAATATCCAATAATTTCAAAAAAAATATTTTTTTATATAATTTTTCCAAATATAATTACTAAATAACTATATTGTATACTTTAATAACCAAAAGTAACTCAATTATGCTTCAAAACTAAAAATACAAGTATGTAAAACGTTAAAAAGATCAAATAAATAAGCAATATAAAAGTAAATTATATCTTCGGATATTCGAAATATAAACTTTAAAAGAATTAATATCCAAATACGAAAATTCTTGATATCGGAACACCCCTATACAAACTATTTTCACTGTTCTCACCTTAAAATGTGTTCTCATTTGATCTTGTCACACACACACACACACACACACACACACACACACACACACACACACACACATATATATATATATAGGGGAGGGTTCGTGCGAGAACCGTTGTTAATGCGAGAACCGCGAGAACCAATCTTAGTCGTTCCTTGGATATGGGAAGTATCATGGATGGAGAGCGTGGAGGGATAGGGTGTGGCAGGGTGCATGTGAGGAATTCATGGGTGGGCAATGACATTGAAGGAGGGGGAATTGGACGGCTTAGATTGGTTCTTGGAGTTCTCGCGCTAACAACGGTTCTCGCATTAACTTTTGTATATATATATATATATATATTTGTGTGTGTGTGTGTGATTGTGTTTTGCTTCTCAAAAAACATACTATAATAGTGTAATTTCTTTAGTTAGATTCTTTTTCTATTTTCGGAATCAACAATTTGACACGTATATTAATTAATTTATTGTATAAATAATAATTTATATTATAACTCTGTCGGTATGTAGTCCAACCATTTTCACAACTGGTGACACATGAAACAGTGAAGTTTAGAGTGGTTGCACATTATTTTGTGCATTAGATGACAATACTTGCAGGCCGATATTTATTTGTATCTATTTTGTTTAGTATTTTTTATCATTTTATTATAATTGGTGATTTATTTTATTTGTGTGTCAGTATGGCGACAGATGACAAATAATTCTATTGAAATTAGAAAACATAAAAATGTTTAATTTAATTTGTCCGTCAACTTTGATAGTACGTTATTCATGTGAAATCATTCTTCATTCAACTAATTTAAGTGTTAGTGTGGACACTTTTATTTTTTTAATCTTTTGTAATTATTTCCCGCATCTTAAAGTTAATAATATATATTTAATAGTGCATTGGAATATTGTTAAAACAAACACGATACGAATCTGTATATGTTCTTTAGTATACATACTTCTTTATCTGTTATATTTGGTATATAACAATTTATATAATTTTCAAGTACATAGTCATTTGATATTTTGACTGTATGTTATTATAATTTGATTTTCGAAAAGAATACACACATATAAAATTAAAGAATATAATAAGTTTTAGCGCTTATTAGTCAAACATTAATATCACGTGAAATGATAAGAAAGTGTAATTTGAAACATTAAATATAGTTATATTAAATTCTAAAACATTAGTCTTTCATTTTTATTTTTCAAATAACCCTACATTTTTACTTTTGAACAAAAAACATATCATGGATACTTATTTGAATAGATAGGTAATAGATTGAAGGGTAAATTGCATTAAATTATAATAAATTTTGTCTTAATTATCATTTTATGCATATAATCAACTTTGTTTATTTTTTAAATAATTCAATTAACTTTCATAATCCTTACATTGTATGCAACTTTGTTGTATTATATTGAATTTCTGAAAAAGTTTATTATATACAATGATAACTAAACAACATACACATAAAAAAGTTGTTTGCATACAATGAGAGGGTTATAAAAGTTGATTGTAAAAATTATTATTAGAAATTTTAAGTTGATTGTATATGGTAACTAAGAAAAAGTTCATTGCATTTTCATACAATTTTTCCTAGATTAAATGTGTGATTTAAAAATAATAAATATTAAATATTAATAAAAGAGATTTTAAATAATTATAAAGCTTGAATTAATGAGAATTTTAGAAAAATAGTGACAAATGGCATCAAAAACCCATACACAGTGAAAACATTGATGCGAAAGGAGGGTAGATGTGATGACAAAAATGAGCATGGTATCGTTATACATAAGATGTGATTTTATTTCTTATACATATATATCATTGATCATTATTGTTGCAATCACAGACAATAAAATCAAGCGTTTATTGGTTATAACAAAAAATAATTTAAAATAAATATAAAATAATTTAGAATTAAAACTAAGAATTTGACTAAATATAATACTTTTAAATGTTATAAATTGGAAAAACTGTAAATTAGAGTGTGTAAATACAATATTTTAAATATTTATTAAAAGTATATGTATCTTTATTTTGATTCAAATTAAAGTTAAAATTAAATTTATTTTGACAAACAAATTTTATATTTAATATATTTTATGTTAATTTGTTGGTTTAGTAAGTCAATTTCGGCCGAAATGCTCAATTAGATTATGTTATTTTTTGTTTTGTTTTGTTTTGATAATAGTGTGGATAATAGAAAGTTAAATCTACCTAAATGATTAATTAGGGTTTATGTTAAAATATTATTAATAATGTTCACAAAGCATAAAGTATTAAATACTTTCGTTCTGCACTACAAGAATAAAGAGCATTACCAACGGAGCAATCTGTAGGAAATCCATAGGAACAGACCTTTTTCCTACCGATTTCCTACGAAAAACATTTGTTGGCAAAATCATTGTAGGAAACAATTTCCTACGAAGGTTTACTACGGACATCAAAGTTTCCAACAGATTTTTCCGTAGGTAATCTATTGGAATAAGGATTTTCAAAAAAACAAAAAAAAAGTAGAAAACCAGTTTTTACAAACAGAAATTTTTGTTGGAAATCTATTGGAAAAATTATCAACAGATTTCTAACAGAATTTTCCAACAGATTATGTGGGAAACTCATACTTTTGTTCCATTGGAAATTTCTTGAAAAATCATAGAAAATGTATTTCGTAAATTTTTATTTATTGGACGGCTCAGATTGGTTCTCGCACTAAAAATGGTTCTCACGTAAACTTTTTCATATATATATATATATATATGGTGTGTATACATATATGTGTGTGTGCGCATGCATATATCTAAATAACTACACTGTCAATAAATTATACAGTTAACTCACGATATCTATTTTAAAAAGCGAACATATACATATGTGGTATATTTCATTGTAGAAACATACATATCAAGATATCATACATATACTTGGGTATTCTTTTGGTTTTTTTATAAAATTAGTTGTTTCGTAGCAAATCTGTTGGAAAAATATCTTAATTTCCAACAGATTTCCAATAAACATTAAAAAATTAAATTTAATTATAAGAAAATAGTTATTTACCAATGAATTTCCTATAGAATTCTCTATCGTTGGAAATCCATAGGAAATTTATTAGAATTTGTATTGAGTTTCCTACGGATTTCCTATAGATTCTCATTTGTCGCTAAATCGTTGGAAATCTGTTGAAAATTGTATTGAGTTTCCTACGAATTTCCTATAGATTATTATTTGTAGCTAAATTGTTGGAATTTTGTTGGAATTTTCGTTGCAAATCTGTTGGAAAATTTCCAACGAAATTTGTTCCGTAGGAAATTCTATTGGTGATACTATATATTCTAGTAGTGCTGGTATTTGTTTAACAACGAAAAATCAAATTATCACAAACAGAATTTTCTGTGGGACAAATTTTGTTAGAAAATTTCCAACAAATTTTTAACAAATTTGTAACTGAAATTTACATCAATAGTTAGTAACAAATTTCTAACAGTTTTCCAATGATTTAGCAAATAAGACGAATCTATAGGAAATCCGTAGGAAACTCAATGCAATTTCCAACAGACTCCTACGATTTAGCAACTAAGATGAATCTATAGGAAATCCGTACGAAACTCAATGCAATTGCCAACGAATTTTCATTGATTTCCTATAATAAAGAATTCCATAGGAAATCTATTGGTAAATAATTATTTTCTTATTTATTAAATTAATATTAAAATGTTTGTTGGAAATATGTTAAAAATTGATAATGTTTGCAATGGAATTCCAACAAATATATCAAATAGACTTAACAACAAACAAGTTGCCATAAAACTAATGTAAGAATACAAACATAATACCTGAACCTTGTTGGCGGAATATGAGGAAATTGGTATATTTTGGTCATTGATGTGTTATTTTCGCTATTTTTGATATTGTGTACTATTAATATTACAGGATAATATAATTTTTTTTAAAATGAAAGAAATGTTAAAACTTTCTAACAGATTTCCAACAGTTCTCCTACGAATATATACGGAATCAGGATAAACATTTGCTAAAAATTTTCTAGAAAATTATAACAGAAAGTAGTTCTAATGGAATCTGTTGGAAAGTTATAGGAAAAGGTTCTATTAAAACCCATTGGAAATCCGTTGCTACACTTTTCAACGGATTTCCAATAAAAAAAATCGTTACTAAAAACTAGTTTTAAAATTTTTTCTATTTATTTTAAAAAGATATTACAAATAAGACGAATCTATAGGAAATCCATAGGAAACTCAATGCAATTTCCAACAGAATTCCAACGATTTAGCAACTAAGACGAATCTATAGAAAATCCGTACGAAACTCAATGCAATTTCCAACGAATTTCCTATTGATTTCCCATAATAGAGAATTCCATAGGAAATCTATTGGTAAATAACTATTTTCTTATTTATTAAATTAATATTAAAATGTTTGTTGGAAATGTGTTGGAAATTGATAATGTTTGCAATGAAATTCCAACGGATATATCAAATAGACTTAACAACAAACAAGTTGTCATAAAACTAATGTAAGAATACAAACATAATACCTGATTCCAGCTTGATATTAATTAATTTGTTATTATAGCGTGCCGCTGATAATCAAATTTTTTTATCGACCCGTTGATGAAGAAAAGCTTCAAAATTAGATAACAAAACTGAAACAAGAATTACAATCAAGTTAGTCATATTTAATTTCTTGTAGTTTTGAAAAGTTATCAAGGCAAAGTTCTATTAATGACTAAAGGATATTTTTTTAAAAAATAAACATTTTTTATTATTATTTAATATATGTTAGAAGCTAAGAGATCGATCAATGGAGCAATAATTCAAGCTTTTGAAACTTTCACATCCGTACAAATTACGTGGGTAAAAATTAACTCTAAAAAAGTAAAAGTCATATATAGAGTGAAACGTAACACTCCTTTTAATACAATCTATCAAGGTTGTACGTAATATGTTGTTAATTTCTCACACATAATAATATTCGATCTTTTATGATGGTATATATAAAATTAAAAACATAAGGTCCCACGAATAATTTTATCTATGTTTTTTAACTGTTTATTCACACACGAATGCATGCAACCACTCGATCGATCCTTTATTAATGTCTATTAAAGCAATTAAATGCATCTATCATGATCCAGAATTTTATATATATATAATCAGATCAAATAAAATGAGTTTTAAGGTAAAAAGAGTAAAAAGAAATAAGGTAATGACACGTGGCGGATCTGGCAAAAGGGTAAATTAGGAACAATTAAAATTTGTTTCTCTCTCCATAGACCCATACCCCCACGTTCCCCCATATAGGCTGTAAGCCTGTAACGTTCCTCCATCAATGATCGATTTCCAAAAAACGAAAACCCTAAACACATATTGTCTCCAGAAATTGAAGCTCTGCCGTTGCCGCCTCCCCAATCGCCGTTCTGTTTCAGCGTCGCAGTCTCGAAATCCAGCCGACTGTGTGCATCCGACTAACCATTACGGGAGAAACCCTAACCAGCGCTCCCTCCGCCGTCCCTGCTCCATCCGTCATCCCTACTCCGTTCTCCGGCCATCGCTCCTTGCACCAGACAACTTGCAGAAACCGAAACCCACAACCAAGGTCTTCTACGGTGCCAACATGTTTCGCCGCTGCCGCCTAGGGTTTTGGTTTTGCTTCGTGCCGCCGCCTGGTTCAGATCTGCCATTGCCGATCGAAAACCCACATTTGAAATCTCCGATTCTTCGTTGTTGTTGTCCACCACCGCCGGTGCATCAGTAGAAGCAACCCTTCTTTTAGCGGTTCTTGAAGGTTTTTGGTGTTGTAATTTTTTTTGTGGTTCTAGAAGGTTTGAAGGTCCATGGTTTGCTTTACCTCCATGGATGAAGGTTTTTGCCGGATGAAGGTTTTTGCCCTCCATGGTTTGTTGTACTGTGAATCTTTTTTTTTTTCTGATGTATTACTATACATCAAATTCTTTGCATCATTCGATGATTATTGTGCATCTTTTTTTTATCAGATGTATTTGTGCATCAAATTTTATTAGGATTTTGAATTTTGACATTTTTGTATCGGATGAATTATAATGAAAATCCAGATGGTGAATGTAAGAAAATGGTTTATCTTTTTTTGTGATTTGTGTTCTTCAGATGTTTATAGTTCTTTGTGAATCTGTTGATGCATAATTTCTGTTGATGCACAATTTCTAACGGATCAATGTAGCAGTGTATGGAGAAACGTATTTTTGAATTTGCCCATAAATATCAGGAAACTGATTTTTTAAAAAGTCGATTATGCCCTTTTGTGATTTTTTTTAATTATTAATAGAAAAATAAAAAAGCTATTTTTTAGGAAAAAATTGATGGCTGAGATTTCTCCTTATTCTTTGTATCTTAATTCTCTTTTTACAATATCCCTACCATATATATATATATGATAAAAAGCAAGTTTTTATCTATTTTATTTGAGTTATTAATTAGGATTTGATGTTGATTAGATCTGATTGTAAGATAATAATACCTCATAAATATATTAATGAAGTACACATTTGTCTATTTGTGAGGTAATTTTACTTAAAATGTTCGTATAATAAAGATTGTAGGTTTTACTTAAGAATGAAATATGGTTTAAGAGTTTTACTTATTTTTCGGTTTAACCATTAAAATTTATTTTTGAATGATTTAACCATAAAGTTTCATTTACGTTATATTTTAACTATTTTTACCTATAAACAGGTTTTTATATCCAAACACCTCCTAAACCCTCACCTAAACACACCAAAATACCCCTAAACCTGCTCTGAAACACACCTCACTTACCAAACACCCCCTAAAACCCTAAAAGTCTCCCCTTCACTCACTCTCTCTCTCTGACTTTCAAACACACACACTCTCTCTCTCTCTCTCTCTCTCTCTCTCTCTCTCTCTGTGTGTGTGTGAATTTGAGGTCGGCAGATGAAGACCACCAAACCACCGCCGCCACCCAACTCGGCTAACCATCGCACGCTTCGCCACCGTACACCGTCGCCACCACCTTCGCCGTTGTTGTTTCCACTACACCATTGTCGTACACCGTCGCGTTGCTGTTCTCTCCCTCTCTCTCTATGTCTGATATGGTGAAGCAGATGAAGAAGGATGTCGAGGGTTTCATCCAGATATCGATGATGGAGGTAAGGTGAGGGTTTCTCTGAGGTGTGGTTTTCACGGTGAAGGTTTTCCGACACCGCCACCATAACCACCACTGCCATAACCACCACCGCCACCGGTTTCAGGTGAGGTTTTCATCTTGATTTCAGGTGAGGGTTAGATCTAGATGATTTGATTTCATGTACGTGTGTTCTTGATGATAGGTTCTGATTTATGTTTACAAGATTTGTTTCTTGATGTATGTTTCTGATTTATGTTTACAAGATCTGTTCAGATGAAGCGTTCTTGATGTGCGTTCTTGATTCATGTGATTGGTAAGAACGGATGAAAATATGAGGACCATGATGAAGATGATACACTTCAGATCTTCAATTCATGTTTCTAATCTTTGTTTTGGTTCCCAGATTGAACAAGAAATTTAAGAAAAAATGTTTCTGATCTTTGTTTTTGTTTTTGTTCTTCTGATTTAGTCACTGACGTTCACACATTCAACAAGAATATGAGGAAAAAATAAAAAAAAATAAAAAATATATTATTTAACCTGCCTAGCAGGTTTTAGGTAATCAGATAAGTAAAAACGAAAACCAAATAAAATGTTAGGATTAAAATAATTATCAAATGAAACTTTATGGTTAAATCATTCAAAAATAAAATTTGATGATTAAACCGAAAAATAAGTAAAACTAATTTGATGATTAAACCATATTTCACTACTTAATTACCAAGTACCAACAATAGATCGATGGGTACCCACAGATTAAGGGTTTTTTTTATAGCTAGTAGACTTTTCTACTACATGTTAGAACTCATGTTCACATGTTATTTCATAGCTTTAAACAATTCATTGTATATTACATTAACTAATAAAAAAAGTAAAGAATAATAAGCAACTCCAAATTAGACACAATTTTACACATATAGAATCTAATCTTGCACGAACTTCGAAATAATCAAAGGGATTATTTCTTTTTACTATTCACTTCACCTCAAGGCGACATAAATCCACAAGCATATATTTTGATGGTACCTAACATGAGATGATGAAATAATTTAGCTTCATGTGTCAATATCAATAATAAAACAGTTAAAAAAAATATGCATGAAAGTGTCAATTTATGGTCACATACATTGTTCTTTCTTATATAAAAAACCTAAATCTCAACTTTTCAAATGCTAATTGATTAGCATTATTAATTAATGATTAAGGTTGTCATTATACTTATCTTAATTTTGGAGCTTACGAAGATTATAATAATCAAAAGAATATATAATTTGTTTGTTTTTAGTTTAATTCAATTCATTATTAAAATAAAAAAGATTACATAAAGTTTGTATCAGCGAAATGTTAATTAGCATCAGTTTTATCAAATCAAAGGTGTGTTTTGTAAATCATTGAAATTGATGTTTGTTGTATCAAAATACAATAAACTTTGTATAAGTTATTATTATGTGTAAAAGCTTTTTTTTTGTTAATAAATATAATCAACTTTCACAATTCTCCTATTATATTCCAATTGTTATATATAGTGATAACTTGTTTAAAAATTATTGTATACATTGGTTACTTAAAATGAAGCATGGGGAAAAGTTGTTTGAATATAATGAAAACATACAACAGTTGATCGTATTTATTGACAAAAAAAACTAGTGTTACACCCATGCGATACTCGGGTACGTAAATAAAAAAAATTATTAAATATTTTTCATAAGTAGTCTTCTAAAAAATACAGGGTAATTTGCGTGAAAATACAACAAACTTTGTCGAAATTGCCATTGTATACAATAAATTTCATTTTCTACCTGAAAATACAACTTTCTTTTATTTTCGTTCATTGTATACAACTGGTTACCTTCTAATGTCCTTGTAACTACCGTCTCTTCCATCACCGCTTTCGCTCCAAAATTTTGAAATCGAAGATTCGTTTCAGTGTCGAGATTTTGATTGAAGGGCATCTCCAAGTCATTCAAGGTATGTGTTTATCTTATATTGCACTAATTTTAGGTTTAGGAACTGTTTCTCGAATGTTCTTTACGATTCACTGAGTTCAAAAAGTGAGGGTTTTGTGAGATTTTTTTAAGGGCGTTTGATCTTTAACAATGTTATCCACATGATTTTTAGGTCATATTGTAGGACCCAATTGTATCAAGTATCAAATAAGAATCGAAGCAATCAACAAAATGATATCTTAGTTTGTAGGTTTGTCGATCAAGAGAGAACCGAGAACATAGAAACGTATTATGAATTGCTTGATGAATTAAGGCTTACAAACTTGTATTTATACCCCCTTGGGTATTTACAATAACTACCCTAAACAATGACTTATGTCATATGTAAACTAAACTCCACTAAAATATATTGAACACAATTTAGAACCTAACATCTTCCCCCTTTGTGATCAATTTACAATTAAGCATAATAATAAATATATTCAATTTAAGCACCAAACAATCTTCCTGTTGAGAATATGCAGATATTCTTTTTCTTTCTGCATTCAACATTTGGAGATCGTTCTTTGAAGTTTTGAGTCTTAACGAGATCTTAAAAGACTCAGCATGATCAGGTTGTATAGGTTGTTTATCAGAGATTGCAGTAGAAGCCTCTGGCCTATCAGAATTTACAACCATGATCATCTCTTTTGTCTTCATGGGAACAATCTTGAGTATTACACGAGAATAATCATTTTTGATTACGCACAGATGTTACTCGAGGGTTGGATTGACTGTTTCAACACCTTTTGAAATTTTCTTTAAACAAAATTTACTCCCCCTCGAAAGTAGCTCAAGATCTTTAAAATCTAAATTTTTTTCAGAACCTTGCTCCCTTTTAAATTTGTGAACAGTTGTCTTCTTCTCTTTAAAATTTTTAAGACACACTGTACTTGATGTATTAGCTTCCCCTTAACGTGTGAATTATCTCATCTTCTTTTCATCCTCAACTCAGTAAGATGATTCTCCCCCTCATGATGGTCAGGATCCATCATGATCATCATGCACATGTAAACTGCAATCAACTTGATATTGACATAATTCTATTAGAATGATACTACAATTAACGTATCCGTTGTAACACCGGGATCACATAGATTTCCCGTTAACACATCAGTTTATATAAACCAAGTGACCTACATTCAGCGTTGGCATGATGTTAGCACTGGTAGGATTTCCATCTATCACTATAAATATCATAAAGATATTACTCAAGATGTTCTGGCATTGTCACATAAACAGGAAAATGATTCCACTAAGTGTCCTAGAAGAGAACAATATCGTAAATGGCTCTAGACTCAACAAGTACATTATAGACTTAATAAATGCACGAAAGAAGTCGGAGACCGGAGTAGTTGTCATCCTATTTTCAATATAAAAAATCTCCAAGTGAGATGTCAATAGTTTATGTGATAAGTCTCCGTGTGAAGTTGAAACAATTATCTTTGAAGAGATAACTGAGTAGCTGGGTGGGGTAAGTGCATTGCATCATTGGGTCCATGACGTCTTCTTCAATACAAGTATAAAACCAGTAATGGATGTGGCTACCCAGATTGACACTGTTTAGTAGGATCTTTCTTTTCTTTTGATTCTTTTTCTCACCCTCAGCTCTCTGGATATTTTTCAACTTCTCCCTCAAACTCTCTTTCTAAAATGAATATACACTCTTTTTCTCACTTCTATAACATAGGAAGCTCCTTGCGTAGGTCTGTTCAGCTCTGGCTAGACCATAGGAGTAAAGAAGCTGCCTAAACACAGTACGCACGATGTGATTGAAATAACAAAATATTTTTGTAATTTTAAACACTTGTATTGTTTTTAAATTTTTGATTTTTCAATGTTTTTGGATTTTCTAAGAATGAAAACAGAACAAAAGAAATAATTTTATAAAACTTTTTCTGAATTACTTCCCCTACAAGCATGCATAAACATAACTTTATTTAAGAAACAATCATCAACATAGAAGTTATATCAAATAATGAAAAACTATAAAAATCAAGTTTCTCATATCATCAGACTTGTGCTGATACTGAACACAATGATGTGTGTGATGAACAACAGGGAACACTCTTCTTTCTCCAAGCCATGAGATTTGAACTTCTTCGCGTATTGGACACACAGTTGTTTTGACTTCACGATATTCTTCAGAGTGTAGCTGTATTGTTCCAGAATGTCTCTAGGCTTACCTGCAAAACAGATTATGCGGATTTTGGTACCCATTTGGGCTTGGTCCAGGTGGATTAGAAGAATTAACTACAGATTCACTTTTAGACATCCATTTGTAGTTAGAATTCAGTTTCTCCTTTTGAATGTTCTGATTGATCAAAAATGTGTTCACTTTTTGAGGAAAGGTACAAATTTTCTCTTTAGATAACCTTATCAAGTGCTTAATAGAATATATCTTAAATGGATATTTCACATCAGGCTTATCTAAAGCATCCCAACAAGAATTAACAAAAGAAGAAGATTCATACTTCCTAACATGAGAATGATAATGAACACTGGAATCAAAACCAAACTCATTTGAACCATTAGTCTTTGTACAACGAGAAATATTTCCTACATTTGAAGCTCTTCCATGTACATGACCAAAATTGTTTTTGTAACCACGAGAACTAGATTGATTTTCAACATTATTTTCATTACTACCATGACCAAAATGATTTTTCTCTTGAAAACGTCTTTTCCTAGCTTCCAGAAAACTCTTTCTTTTCTCAAGCCACAATGCTTTCTTAGCCTGCCTTTTACTCAAAGTTTTCTCTGTCATCACTTTCAAATCTTGGTTAGGAAATTTAACGTATTGATTATGCTGAGAGGTGCTACATTGATCATTAACCACTTTTTCTCCAAGATCAGACTCTATTAACTCATCAAAATTATGTTCAACAACAAATTTTCCTTTGTCTACGAAAGAGTTTGAAACCTTTTCAGTTTTATTGTTGACAGCGGAAGTGAGTGGATCTTTTAAAGAATCTATTCTATCAAGTAGAATATCTCTTTCATTATTGAAATTTGTTGTTTGTTTTGCTAACTCATTTTGAAGTTCAGAAACTTTTTTTTTCAAAAAAGAACTTGGAATATAAAGATCAAAGTATTAGGGTTTTTCAAAAAGATTTTCTGATTTTTGATTAAATTCTTCAGAAGAATAAGTAGATGGAGATTCAATTGACGAAGAAATTTCAGGATTTTCATAACTTTTGTTTAACTCAGTGTAGTCAAACGGAAGTTGCATTTTATCTTTATTTTATCTTTTTGGAATTTCTAACTCATCATCTTCTGAAGCCCCTGTGAATTTTATTAAATCAGTGAACCCCAACTCATAAATTCAAATTCATAAAATTGAGAATGACAAACTTTGGATAAGTTTTTTGGATTTTCAAAACCTAGACCCGCTTTTACGTCGTAAAATGTAGTGTCTCTTGGTTTATTCATATTTTGTGTGATTGACCATGTTTACAAAGATTATATTCCAGTTCTTTAACTTTCGTATACAGTAGGGTTCTTTCATTAACATAACGATCAATCCCAGCATCATTATCTTTACATTGAATTTCTGCATCCCTTAATTTGACAGTAATTTCATAATTGACTTCAATGAGATATTCAACCTTTTCTTCACAAAGTTTCAACTTACTTTGTACATAAGACAGCTGATCATTTGCTGATGATAGTTCTCGATTGCATTGAACTAACTCATTGTAAATATTATCTAATCTAGCCTTTAAGATTTGACAATGAGCTTTATCCTTTTCTAATTGAGAAATCTGATTTTGCAAAGCATGAATCATTTCAATGAATTAAGAATTAGTAGTACTAACCTCAGAACCATATGAAGAACGATCATCACTTTCAGTAGTCGCCATCATGAACAGAATATTGATACTTGAAAACTCGGATCTTAGAGTGAGAAATAAGGTGAATGTTCAAACTGGATAAGTAAGGTTGGCTAGATAAGGTTGGCTAAGTACGGTTGGCTAGGTAGGGTTGGCTAGATGAGGTTGGCTAAGTAGGTTGGCTAGATACGGTTGGCTAAAGAACTTGGTGAATTTAGGTTGGCTAGGTGAGGTCGCGAAGTAAACTTATCGAAGTAAGGTTGGCTAGGTAAGGTCGTGAAGTAAACTTAGCGAAGTAAGGTTGGCTAGGTGAGGTAGCGAAGTACACTTAGCAAAGTAAGGTAGCGAAGTTCAGTTGGCTAAGTGATGTAGCGAAGTACACTTAGCGAAGTGTAGAAGAACCCTAGACGCAGGACCTGTCAATCGATTCGCATCTCAATACCACAATCAAATCAAATATGTTCAATCCCAAATACCAAATAAACATCAAACTTGACAAGTCTAACAATCAAATCACATTAAACATCAAAACCAATATGAATTGAAGCCCTAATGTAGAATCACGACAAACAAACCCTAGTCGATGAACAAACCTTCTGTCGAGCCAAAGAGATAGAAATACTTACCTTTGAATCACTCTTAGGCTCTGATACCAATTGTAGGACCCAATCGTATCAAGTATCAAATAAGAATCAAAGCAATCAACAAACACTACAAGAAAAAACGTTTTTTGCGACTTAAGCTTTTTGCGGCGACATATTAAACGACAAAAATTGGGCCCACAACCATCTGATTGAAACATGTCGCCGCTAAAGACTTTTTGCGGCGACACATGGCGCCACTAAAAGACATTCCATCCTTTTTCCCCACCGAAAACCATGGCGGAATAATTTCCCTCCTAAAAAACTTAGTGTCGCCGCAAATAGTCATTTTGTCGCCGCTAAAAGGTCGCCGCAAAAGGCTTTTCTAATTTTCTTTATTTAATTAAATTTTCTTTATTAATTTATTATACGTGTCGCCGCTAAAGGTCCCGTGTCGCCGCTAAAGGTCCCGTGTCGCCGCTAAACGCGTCGCCGCAAAAGGTTTGAGAGACCAAAAATACAAGTTTAAGCTTAAATGGTTTGAGAGAAGAGGGGGGTCTCGCAGGCTCAACGACTGCGTCAAAATCCTCCTCCTAACATGGAACTGAGTGAGTGGGGTTTGTACATTGACTATTATTGTGGGGTAAAGACCGTTCAACGGTCAATAGCGAACACACAAGTAAGAGCGCAGCAAGTAAATCAAAGCTTGCATGGTCGGAGATCATACTGTCAGTATCGATTCGAGAACGTAAGTCTATTTATCTTTAAATCTTAATTTTGACATAGTATTTATCTTTAATTCTATATATTAATCGTTATTAAATATATACTTATTAAATTTGTTTATAGCGTGACCCGGAAACGCTAGAACCCCCTAGCTTGATTGAACAGTACATGTTAAACCATTCACGCAATGGCGTTTTTACATCCGAGTCTCTTCAGGAAAATTATGTAAGTAATTATTTATACTTCATGAAACTTATGTGTTTAAATATATATATATATATATATATATATATATAATATGATTTTAATTGTTTTTATATCTTATTTATACACAGCGCCGTATGGTTTTCTTGAGAGACGGTCAAGTCGGGAGCCAAAATCCTTTGAGTGAAGAAGAAATCTTGAAGGCAGTGTTGGGTGAACGCCGAGGACATGTTCGTGGAATGGGAAGAACATTAAGTTCTTCATCCGTATCTGCTGCACAATCTACCGCACAATCCCAGCCTACATGGAGATTATATACACAAGTCGAGGTAGATGTCATGCTTGCGTCTCATTCTTCTGATATCCAGCAGGTCTGGGAGGAGATGGATACTAATTCTCAACGTACACAAGCAATATTTGAAGCATTACGTGCGGCAGGTATAAATGTCGATATTCCCTCAACTTCCCTACATGAACCAAGCACTGATTTGGCTTCTCGTGATGAAGCGTCAAGGGATCATGAGGATTAGTCTATTAGTTTGTTAGGCGACGTTGTGATTGTCTAAAAACGTTTATGTTAACTTTGAAACTATTGATTGGTATGTATGTTTGTTTTATATAGTTTAAAATGTCATGTTACAGTTGTTTTGAGTTCTGAAACAGCAGGTTTTTGTAATTGTCCGGTTTAAAATGGGTGAAAAACACAAAATACAGCAAAATGCTGAAAAAATAATTTTAAACTTTTAGCGGCGACATGTCGCCGCAAAATGTGTTTAATTATATTTTAAAAAGTAATTAATTTAAATAAACATGTCGCCGCAAAATCATCATACGTCGCCGCTAAAAGTTATAATTTATTTTTTAAAATAAATTAAAATTGTCGCCGCAAAATAAATTAAAACCTATCGCGGCGACATTTGGAGTTTTAGCGGCGAATTATGACGCCGCAAAAAGCATTTTTTTGTAGTGAAAATGATATCTCGGTGTGTAGGTTTGTCGATCAAGAGAGAATCGAGAACATAGAAACGTATTATGAATTGCTTGATGAATTAGGGCTTACAAACTTGTATTTATACCCCTTGGGTATTTACAATAACTACCCTAAACAATGACTAATGTCATATGTAAACTAAACTCCACTAAAATATATTGAACACAATTTAGAACTTAACACATATTGATGGTATAATCGATTAAAGTTATTGATTTTAGGTCATCTTGTTGTTACGAAATAGATTGAAGAAAATGGATGTTTGAACTCTGTTTTTTATTGCTTTATAGATGAAGGCAGTGACATTATGTGTTTTTATTCAATCCACTAAGGTACTCGAATGGTAGAACACTACAGATTATTACTGCAAAAATCATCATACAATGATTTGTTTGAATATTTGGAAAGAGAAACAATGACCCAAATAGAAGATATATACTACTCGCTTCCTGAGAATTCTTTAGAGAGTGAAAAAGGGTTGGTAAAGATTTCAAACGATCATGATGTAGTCACATTATAGTATGTTTGTTTAAAGTGGTTACAATGGGTTTTAATGTATTTAAATCACTTTCGTGAGGATTTGAGCATGTATTTAGATAAAAACATGTTATGTGTCTGTTTTGAACAATACTGTAGTTGACATGTTTTGAATGCAAGTGCCATATTTTGATGATCACCATTGAAGGTTGTTATGTGTTTGAAACCTTGACAAATTTCATTCAAAGCAATGCTTACAAAGCAAACAAGTGCCACATTGATTCTTGTTCATGTTCACATATTCAAAACAAGTGCCACATTGATTCTTGTTCATGTTCACATATTCAAAACAAGTGCTACATTCATTCATCTTCACACATTGCAAAAACAGGTTACATCTCGTTCAAAAGAACTTACAAAGCACTCCCTATTTCACACATATGATGCATATTCCTATTGATAAAATAATCACATTTCCAATAAAAAAACATGATCATTTTCTCATACAACCTAATATTTGACTTATATAAAGTCAACTCATTGTGAGCCTTGCACAAATCAATTTTACAACTTTGCAATTCGTTATCATAATCAGACACATTTCTTAAATCACTTGTCATTGTTCTCATATGGTCAATTTCAAGCTTCACCTGATACATCATGTCTATGTATCTTTTAGAGGGAAGTTCGGGATCTAGAAAGACATAACATTTGCATTTTTTAATCTTGCGATGTATTAGGGTCGAAATCAAACACAAATGAGAGAGGAATCATCATCAATTTAACAAAATTAGGGCTAATTATATGACTTACGAAATTAAGGCAACTTAGAAATCTTCTTCCATGATTGGTGTTTTTCCATGAGGTTTGCACATTCATCTTATCATCACAGTCACAAAGCATGTATCCATTCCTTCTCACCATTGTCGAAGATGAAGAACTCATGTCTTAGGAGCTAGATGAAGATGAATCAACGGATTTTTTTTAATTTTTATAATGGTTACTGGGTATAAAAAAAGGTAACCGGTTGCTATAGGTTTATTGTACACAATGAACGAAAAATTAAAAAAAAATGTATTTTTAGGTAGAAAATGAATTTAGTTGTATACAATGGCAATTTCGACATAGTTTATTGTATTTTAGCGCAATATGCCAAAAAATATAAAATTATATTTCACTTCTAAAAGTTTTTAATGTAATATTAATGTATTTCTCGTGTTCACTATTACCGCCTTTATCACATTAGAACGCGTGAATGCGAAATATCATCGTCATGGATTTTTGTTATTCCAAAGATGTCCTTTTATGTATACGTGTGCACGTCAATTATCAATTACATACACACACACACACACATATATGGAGAGTTTTTTGCTAAACAGGTGTTCTTTTAAAACATATATACCAAATAGGTGTAGTTATAAACATATTTACTAAATAGGTGTTCTTTTTGTTTTTTACTGTTTTTTAAGCTTTTTTACTTTTTTTTTTTACTTTTTTTTAGTGCTGCATTTTTACAGCTACTTCTTTTTACTGTTTTAATTATTTTTACAACTACTTTTTTTACAGTTTTTTTAACTGTTTTTTTACTGCTTACAGCATCTTTTTTAGTGTTTTTTACAGCTATTTTAACTGCTTTTTTAATCTATCTCATATTATAATCGAAACAATGTTTAATGTATTTTATCACAATCATAAGAATTGTTTAAACAATACTAATGATGATAAGCTAAAACCAACATCCATCATCACAAGCAAAATGTTTTTTAGATACTAAACCAACAATGGCTTCTTACAAAATTTAAAAGACCAAAAAAGAACATTCCCAAATATCTTCCGAATAAGTTGAGCCGATTACCAATCTTTACCTACAAAAAAATCAAAGAAATGAGAGATATAGTCATACCAAATAATCGAAAAAAGGGCCACAAATTTTATACACAAAGTATTAAAATAAAGGATTAAAACAACCACAAAGGATTACAATTGAGAACTACAAAACTAGCTAAACACATCCACAAATAAATTAAATAATACTACATTATTATATTTTATACTAAACTCCTTCATAGAAATTATAAATAACATCATATTTACTTCCACAAATGTCAACAAATTAGAGGAAACTAAAATCAGATTAGGAAGATACTTATAGCTAAATGACAACAAATTGACAACACAAGAAAATTACAGAAACTAAAAACAGATTAAGAAGATAATTACAGCCACAAAATGACAACAAATTAGAGGAAGAAAATTATAGCAAAAAAAGAAAAAACAGATTAGAGGACTTACAGTGGCGACTTACAACGGCGATTAGGGCAGCGGCGACTAGGGCAGCGGCGAAGTGAGCGACGGAGGAGACTAGGACAGCGGCGACTAGGGCAACGGCGAAGTGAGCGGCGGAGGAGACTAGGGCAGCGGCGATGTGAGCATCGACGTAACCGGAGGAGACTAGGGCGGCGATGTGAGCGGAGGAGAATGTAGCGTCGATGGGGGTCGAAGGGGTTACGGGGACTAGGGCAACAGAACGGGATTTTTTTTACCCACAGCGTGGGGTGGGTAGGGTAAATATTAGGGTAAATACAAAACTACAATTTGGTAATTAAGTTTAAAACTACACCTCTTTGGTAAATAAGTTTTAAAAAACACCTCTTTAGTCAAAAACTCCATATATATATATATATATATATATATATATATATATATATATATATATATATATATATATATATATATATATATATAATTCTTTCATTTTTATATTGGTGTTCATTATTCGAATTGATCAGTTTTATTATGATAAAAAATTTAATTATAAGTTGTTACATATACTATTATCTATTACACTTAAATATAAATTTTAAATATTTTACAGTATCATTTTACTAAACGGTGACATATCAGTATAATATATTCTTAATAATAATTTGAGTGCATCAACTATTTAACATACATCTTTGCTCATTATAAATGTTATCTACTTTTTATATAAATTTTATCTTAATAAAGCCAAATTTTTAAAAAATAATATATTTTTTATCATTTTATCGAAAAACCAAGAAATCAGTTATTATATCTACTATGATACGTAGAGGGATTAAATATAAAAAACGTATAAATTGTTCCGACAATTACCTACTTACATACCCACTATCATTGATAGATAACAAAACATTTTAGAATATTACTCATTTTTATGAAAATATCATATTACGATAAAATTTATACTAAAATGTAGATAAAAATGAGACTTTCATAAATATATAATTATTTTTTCTTCAAAACAAATGTATCACAAGTTATTTAATATAAGTTATAAACTACCTATAATTAATTACATTAATGTACAAGTTTTATTAAAACCCCCTTTTATAATTAGAATTTTCATTCAACTCCTTCCTAATTGATTTTAAATTGCACGGTTTCTCCACCTTGTATCAGATTCTACCAATCAAAATTCATCATTTGTCCATGTGTATCACATTCTCCTAGTTGATTTTCCAGTTAGCATTTATTTTTGACAAAAGAGGGTTTCTCTCTACTCTGTCAACAATATATATATATATATATATATATATATATATAGAGAGAGAGAGAGAGAGAGAGAGGAGAGATCTAGGGAGAACACCTTTTAATTGGAGAATGGTGAGAACACTTCTCCACCAAACACTAAAAAGGGCAAATTAGGAATTTTAAACACTCCATCTATCTTTAAAGAAACTTTCCCCAAATAACATTTTTATACCTCATTGATTTTATAATCTATATATCTTTCACATATATATTTATTAAAGTAAAAAAAGTATACCATTTAATTCATGTTTAAATCCTCTTTAATATGATATAAATTTTGATATATTTCACTACAAGTAAATTAGATGCAATCGTTAGATTCAAACACAATCTTTTTGATGCAATAAACCCAAAAAAGTATATGTTATAAAAAACATAGAAGAACTAGAACACTTTGATGCAAAACATAGATAACTTGAATGTGTACATAAATGCAAATCAAAACAGATGCAACATATAGATAATTATAATATGTACAGAAATGAAATAAAAATAGATGCAACACACAGATATAAAAAGTTACTTCATTCAGATGCAATCTTGTATTTCACCCCAAAAAATTAGCATCTACATCTTTCATATGCGAAACAATGTTATTAGTAACAAGAAAGGTGTACTAACAAATCTTAAAAACAATTTTAATCTCATTAGTCAACAAATTCCATCATTTGTATACTTCTAATCATATAAACGAAGTTAAATCAATCCATACAAAAAAAAGATATAATTTTAAATGTGCTTGACAAAAGAAAAAGATACATACGTCAATTTAGAAAAAAAGAAACTCAAGATGGATAATATACATATTCTTGAATGTTGATACACAATTGCAGCAAATTATTTGTTTTGTATAAAATCAAATTCCTCTTAAAAAACAAATATGATATAGAATAATGGATCATGCATGATGATAAAACAATAAAAAAGGAAAGAAATTAAAGTAGAAGTTTTCTATTATTAAATGCAATTTAAAGTTGTTTTTCCTCTAATACCCTTTATGGTATTTTATATATAATTTAAAAGGTTAAAAACTTGAAATTATAGCAGCCATCGATTTATGTCATCCAACGGTTGTAAACTATTCTCACCATTCTTCAAATAAAAGGTGTTCTCATTTGATCCTACCTCTCTCTCTCTCTCCCTCTATATATATATATATATATATATATATCACTAAATTTGGGTTAACTTATAAGTCAATTTTATTGTATTTTGGTTTAATAAATCTTTATAATTAAGCTCATCAAAAAATATAATTTATAGAATAAATTATACAATCTATATATATATATATATATATATATATATATATAAGGCATGCAAATTTTCTAAAAATAATCATAAATTGAGTATTAGTTAACCAATCACAACCTTCAATTTCAAAATTATTCAATTTCAAAAACAATTTTAAAAAGATTAATGTCATCGAATTCCAAATCTAAATCAATTGGGAGGGTCTGAATGAAAATTATGAGGGGATTTTATAAAACATATGAGGGGTTTTTAAGAAAATGTGAGGGGGTTTTATAAAAATTGTATATTAGTATAATTAATTATACGGTGTTTATACATTATGTTTAGTAACTTGTGATACATTTTGTTTAGAGAAAAAATAATTATATATTTATGATCGTCTCATTTTTATCTATGTTTTGGTATAAATTTTATTGTAATATGACACTTTTTAAAAATTAGTATATTCTTAATTTTTTGTTATCCATTAATAGTAGTACTTCAAAAAAATTAGTTATTTTTTTTTAAATTCTGACATATGTAAATGTTTGGTGATATTTTATTATTTTTATCTGAAAATTTTAATATCTCAAAACATTTCTGAAATACTTTTACACTTATTTTACTATATCTTTTATAATTTTATACCATCAAATTTTATACTTTTTTTTAAACATCCCCGTGTTTTTACACGGGATAATAAACTAGTTTAGATATTATAATATAGAATATTAAACTTTATAAATTGAAATGGTTTAGTTCAGTAATTATATTGGTTACCGAATACCTAATATTGAACCATTAGATTTAGTTATGAGACATAACGATAATTAATTCTTCGGTTTTTGTTCTATTCAGTATGTTATTTTAATTATAGTTTCGTTATTATGCTCACCCCTATTGCGTTATTACAAATTCCCTCGTTTAAACACTTGAAGTTCTTGTCATTCTTGTGCTAATATCATTTATAGCACTCAATAGTTCAAAATCATGATCTAACAAAAAGAACTTCAGAATCAATATAAAATTATAACGAAATATGTCCATAACTCAGAAGTTTAAACATATAGCATGTGTGTTTTTTTTTTTTTGCTTGTTCATAAGATTGATAAGCTATTAAACAGATTTAAGGCATGGAATAAATTGATACATACAAAAAAGCATTGGCCGATGAATGTTGAGTTGTTGACAAAAAAAAAAGGTAATCTCTTGTATGAACAATTAATCCTAATTCAAAAAACTTTAATTATAAATAATTTAATAATCATTTTGCTATTAAATAATATAAACTTTTTAATAACCGGTTTCTACCTATTTTTCTTTATTTATATTTTTTTAACTTTATTTTCGCCTCTTTGTTGCTAACCTTCCATCTAATTTGCTTCTTATCATCAATGTATGTGATTGAAAAAATCAAAATATACACTCTTTTTTTATGTTCTTTACGCAACATATCAAAATGGATAAATTTGGGTTCGTAGTTTGATTATCGTTTGGGCAATCCCTTAATCTAGTTTGCTTCCTATCACTTCTGCGTAAATTGATTTAGAGGGTATTATTATGAAATCGGTTCCAAATCTGTTGCTATGTTCATCTAGTTTGGTTCTTGTTCGACGATTCTTGTTCATAAGTATCAGATATAAACCCCTTAATCCTTGGTGTGATTAGATTTGCAGGTCTTGCGGATCTTCACTTCAACAAAATCGGGTTTAATGTATTTTAAATCTGGTATCCTTTATAACCTCATCCACGTTTCTATCTAGGAAAAAATCATATCCAAGTTATATGCTATCTAAGACATCTATATTATCATGTCAGTATTGTGTCCCATTTAATTTTTCTTTAGATCGCCACTAACTTGAATGACTATGAGATAATTTGGACATATGAACGATTCTAGTAAAAAAAGTGAATATTCAGATTGTCTTTGTTCCTTTAACAAATTATTTCTTTATAGATTTTGTGTTTGACAGAGAGCTTTTCGGAACCGAAACTTTTAGTTTTTATAATATAAGTTTTATAAAAAAGTGGCAAAAAGCTTTTGTAGATGTTTTGAAAGAGAAGGGTTAAATTTACAAATGTCTTCAAAGATAAAGTGGCAAGAAGCTACAATTATAAAATTATTTTCAAAAGGTTCAGAATCACACCCTTTTCTAACGGCTCTCCCCAATTCAAATAAACCCTATTCTCACACTTCCCCCAATTTCAGACCAAAATCCTCTCAATCTCTCCCTAATTCTGTGTCCTGTGTGTCGATCCGCACTAGCAAAAACCAATCTACGGTTCCTTGGAGTCAAGGGTGTTCACAATCACCGACAAAACACGATTTCATCGCCCAGGAGCTCAAGGATGGAGATTCCACAAGAAACTGATGATTACATTCGTGAATCGATAGATTACTCACTCGGCCTTCCGGTATCTACACGTACTCTTGAATTAAAGCTTCGAAATTCTGAAGAAACGCAGAGGCAGCTTCGCGACCAGTATTTGTATTTGAAATCGAAGTTGGCGGAGAAAGACGAAATCATTGAGCGTGTTAGGGTTTGTATTTTCCATGAAACTTATTATTAAGTAAATGTTGCATTCGATTTCAATGTCTTGTTGGGAATTGCTTGGTTTTTTTAATTCACATTATCCGGTAGGCCATTAGGGTTTTTTTCTAGGAATATAGAGGGTGAATTATATTGCATCTAGCTGATTGTTACTGCGACTTAATATGATTATTGTGGGTCAAAATAATAAGTTCGAGACTTGAGTACCTAGTTATGATTTGAAATTTGCAAGTATAAATAATCTCCCTTATAACACACGCAAACACTGCTTTGAAAATATAGAGTACCATAAATGCTTCATTCAAACTGTTTATGTTTATTTACTTCTGGAGACTTGAAGCCTTCCATTAGCGAATTACATTTTGGTCTTTGTGTTTTAGGATGCTAATTTCTAAACTTTAAGTACAAACAGGATTTTTTTAGTGGCACATATTGGTCTTTGTGTTTTAGGATGCTAATTTCTAAACTTTAAGTACAAACAGGATTTTTTTAGTGGCACATACCAGAAGTAGGAAATGTTGGTGTTGAGTTAGAGATATGGTGTTAATAGTAGCAAGTAACTGATACGAACCCATCCCATACTAGGCCCGTATCATGCCATAAACCCAAGTGTAGAACTCACCCCCAAAAGCTAGCTTGAAGGGGGAGGGGACACCTAGACTTATAAGCCACCAACTTAATTTATATTTGGCCGATGTGGGATCATAACAGTAACTTTATACCTAAATTTTTTTTATCTTTTCCAACGAACTCCTAAACGTGTCTCTTTTCATTATGGTTATTTCTTAGGTTTTTGTGTTTCTTCCATTGAATTTGTATGTAGGCTGAATCGAGCATGAATGCACAAGCAGTGAAGAAATTTGTTGAAGAGAATCAGAGATTGGCTATGGAATGTGCTAATTTGATAAGTCAGTGTAAAAAGTGGGAGAAAGAGTGTTCATTGTATGACCATGATCGGGAAGCGTTAATGGACTTTGGTAATGAGGCGGATAACCGAGCTAAAGAAGCAGAGTCACGTGTCCATGATTTGGAAGCTGAATTAAGTAAATTGTCAAAAGAACTTATGCTCTATAAGCATCTATCTGAAGGGCAACAGGTAATTTGTTCCTTTAATTTGAATTTTAGATGTGTAATTAGCTTTACTGAAATTGAAACAAATGTTAAACATCTGTGTCTTACCAGTTACCATCTGAACCTCTGAATACATGTATTATACCCCGTAATTAAGAACAATTACATTATTGTTTTATTTGGTTATTATAGGTTGGCGAAATGACAAAAACTACATCTAAGGAACATTTTCTTGTTGATACATTGATATCAACTTTGATCAGCAAAGATGATGTTGCATCCACAGCACATTCTTTCTTAGAGGCAAATGTAGGGGTAGAAGTTTGCCAAAAGATGCTTGAAATATGGGAAAGGTTTGTGATGAACAATTCTTTCAATCTTTATCTAGAATGAATACTTTTCAGTCTTATCTTCTTCTTTTACAGTAAATCCACCTAGTTTTCATTCAAATCCATGTGTAATTGTAGCTTAAAGCCATCAACACAAAAAGTGCTAGCGCTTGCTTCCGAGGTGAAGATACTGCAGAAAGAAAAGGACCATTTAAGGAGTAATCTCACAACAGCGGAAGAGGAGGTTTGTGTATCTACATGTTTATGTTCATTGTGTGTGTGTGTGTGTGTGTGTTTGAATTCTTAGGAGTAACTAAACTTACGTATGTATAGGTAAAAGTCTTGTTTGAAGAAAATAACATATTGGACAAGGAGAATAGGAGATTGATGAAGCTACTCCAAAAAGAAAGACAACTAAACGATTCTGGGGGAAAGCATAATAGTGCATCCTTGAAGGTTAGTAGAGATTTAACTAAATATAATCTTTAAAACGCATATTCCAACATAAACTGACATTACAGAACTGTTGTATTCAGTATTTTTTTTTCTCTAAATCTGAATATAATCTTTGTACTCAAAAACATATTTCTATGAAAAGCATGTTCTCCGCAGACTGAATACAACAGCTTATTAGATTCAAGAACCTGTCATTTCAACAAATCTAATACAATTACTATCGGTGTAATTCAATATTTGTTTATAGAAAAATTCATCCAACAGCTAGCATATGAATATTTGTGCAGAACAATAAACGGAAGTCTAGTCCTAGAGATTGCAGTCCAATTGAGAACAAACTTGACTTCATTGAATCTGGTTCACCAAGGAAGGCACTGTCTCCTTTGAGACACAACACCCCCGAGGGTCGATTGCACAAAAAGTAACTGATTCCTACAAAGGTTATATATGAAATATTGATTCTTGTTAAGATTTTTGTTTTTCATACATGCTGGCACAACCTTAGTAGGATGTTTGTATCCAAAACTAGCTCAAAAAACCGCAATTTCAAAGATGATTTGGAATCACTTGACTATATTATCTAATATAGCAATAAGTTTTCTAACTTTCATTAGTATAGTTTCTCTGGAACTAATCATTGTATTCGCTAAGAACAGTCATTTTTATAATACATGTCAAAGTGTGTGGTTCAGTGGTTATAATAACTGTAATTTTACTCTGTATTGTTTGTCAATTTCGTTGTCATGTACATTCTGTGATACTTCTAGCATTTGTAGGCATATCAGATTGTTTTCTCTGTCAATAGGAGTTCCAGTTGTCGTTTTTAGCGTTCTTTTATACAGATCAAACTCACACTTTAGAAAATAAGGCTTGAGCTTGGCCTTAGACTATAAGGTGTTTGATAGTTCAGTGTAAACGGTTCAGTTCATTCAGTTTTTTTATTTTGTTTAGATAAAACGTAACAGTTTAAGTCGATACTAGAATCGAACTGAAAAAGGTAACCAATTATGTTTCAGTTTTGGTCTTTTAAGCTAATAAACCAAAATTTATGTAAATCTTTATTGTGTTCAGTTTTGCTTTGTTTTCTTTTCTCCATATATCCAATACAAATACTACCATTTACTATAAATCAATAAGATAGGTACTAATACCCAAAAAATTTAAGTTCGTCAACCATGTCAATATGATTACACTATTAGGTACTAATACGAAATAAAAGTACTTCTACAAGACTTCGAACCTTCAACCATACCAATACGATCATTAAAAAAACATAAAGAATTGTATAAGTTAAAGTATGCATATGAAACTATGAATTAAAATTATAAAAGAAAATTAAGAAACTATCACATCTAAGTTACAATGAGGTATAATGAAAGAAAATTATATAATAAATAAGTAGAATCCTATTTATTCGGATTGCTATTTTTCAGAACCATAATGAAACCAAAGACAAATTCTAATAAATCATTTTTGGTTTTTAACCTAACGAAAAACTAAATTTAAATTTAGTTACACTTTATTCACTTACAAAACAATTCGCTTTTTCGGTTGACTAAGGGCGTACGAGCTACATATTTTCCTATCGTTTCATCTTTCTTATTGATCTATCTCGTCTCTCTTCTAATCTCTTCCTATCGTTCTACTTCTAACCATGATAAACCTGTCTTTCTATCTAGGAAATACTTACCATTCTAACTCTTTATATTTATCTTGTTTTTAAAAAGTTAAATAATACATGTATGAGAGAGAGAGAGAGAGATATCATATGAGAGAATCCAACGGGAGTGGGTTTCAGGGGGTAAAGACGGAGGCGGACGGTGCTCATTTGATGGGCCAGTTAACCATTTATTCGTCCCGACTCCCAATACCTGTCTCAAAAGTTTCACGTTTGAAAATTCTCGTTGTGGCAAGCGGTTACAAGAATAACAGCCTATTGCATATGGAAAAATAGAAATGAGATCATTTTCAAAGATATCAACAAAGTTGGGGGCCTGATGTTTGAAGTACGGGTTCTAAGTTTCCAATGGATAAAAGCTCGTGTTAAGAATGGAACGCAATCAACATGCAGTGGAGCTCATGGTTAAACTGCCCATACGACATTCATATGAATACATATCTGTAGTACCGATAGTAAATGGGGAACGTCAAATTTCAGAGGATGTATTCCTACTAGGTAGCATTTAATGTATTAACATGCTTTGCCCCAACTAACGCGCACCATTGGTGAATATTAGAAGGGGTAGAGATTGTACGGTGACTGTGTTTTATGAAATAAATTTGCCTTAATAAAAACGGCCTAAGTAGAACTAACCCAAATATTAGAGACTCCTAGGCCATTAGTATTCGTTCATGCGGGTTGGGCTAAGGATTACATAGGTTCTCCATCTCCTACTCTCTCTCTCCTCTTTCGCTCTACCTTTTAAAATCTATGAGGGTTAAGAGGGATAATTGTGGGGGTTGAGGGTTGTAAAGGAATGGAATAGAAAATGATATGACACTTATATGGAAAGAGGGTTGTGAGGGACATACGCTAATAGTCTTACATGGTGAGACCCGACTCATTTACACATAGAGCATAATCTGGGTGACAATTTTCGACACAACACGAAGCCTACATGAAAATAAACAGGGTTGGGTTGATACATATAATAAACATATTGGGTTCGGGTTAACTTGTTTGACACTTTGACATGAATAATAATCTGGTTGAGATAGGGTCATACATAAATTTCTCGGGCCGATACGCGGCCCCTTTTATTATTTATATAGATTTTATCTTTTTCATATATAAACCAAGTCTTTATGTAATTATCTGTAAAGACCCAATTTTTTTTAAGCATCTCAAAATAATGTTTAATATTTCAAAAGACTTGTAGCAAGCGGAAGCTGTGAGCAGTCAGTCTCAGTCTGGAGCCTTCTCTCTACTAAGTCCTGCAAAAAGGAAGATATAAAACACTCATAAGCACGAAGCTTAGTGAGTACACAATCAATAACCAATCAGTAATATACATAAATCTCTTATTTAATTAGGCATCATCATAATCTCTACATATCACACAACGTTCTCTTATGTAATATAAACGTATGTCACTCAGAACATTATATAATCACTCAAGTTATTAATTATTGAGTTAGACTCTCATAAGACCATAATAGAATAATATATGCCACTCAAGCTAATTATTTGTCACTTAAGCAAACTCTAATGCTACTTGATATGAAATATCTAGAGATATATGTCAGGTCATCTATGCCATGTCATCTTCTTCATGTGGGACATGGGGTGTGCCATGTGATGGGCCATGTCATCTAGTTTGTTGTATCTGTAGTCTCTTATATATAGGAGATCTTATTTTCTCTGTTGTAAGATACTGAACATAATATACACATACAGATGCTTTCGATGCTCTCTCCTTCTCTCTTCTCTGTCTATGTAATAATCCTTGTACCATGATTCATTTCATGGTATCAGAGCTTCTGATCCAACCTGTCTATGAATCATCAACAACAAGATGAAGTTAGCATTCAGATCAAGGAGCAACAAGTATGAGTTCAGAATCAAAACAACAAGTTATCGATGCAGATCTGATAGCAAGAACAGAACATAATCATTCGTTCAACAGATAAGTTCTTCAAATTTTATCTGTTCATTTTTTTTTTCTTTTCTATTGATGATTTAGCTTGTTCCTAAATCAACTTTCGTTCTTTTCTTAGCCTGCTCTTGATCTGAGATTGCTCTCAAATCAAGTCTTATTGCCTTTGTTTTCTCTTCTTCAATTCATTTTTGTTCTTGAATTGATAACCATGACTATCACAAACATTCAAAACACCTCAATGCCACCGATAACAAATATTTCAAACTTCGTTTCTGTTCAATTAAAAGACGATAATTACCTTGTTTGGAAGCATCAGATTACATCTGTGTTAGAATCATTAGATCTTATCAAATTTGTTGATGGAACTCTTTTACCTCCTCTTGAAAGCAGTGAGGAATATTCACAGTGGAAGAAGGTAAACAAGTACGTGGAGATGTGTATCAACGCTACGCTTAGTTCTTTAATTGCTCCGGTTGCTGTAGGCACTTCAACAGCCTACGAACTTTGGAAAAAGCTTGAAACACAGTTTTTGCAGCAAATCACAGCAAAGAAGATTCATCTTCAAACTCGACTTCATCAATTGAAACAAGATAAAAAGGGAGTAGATGAGTACTGTAACGAAATTGAACGTATTGCTCAGACTCTGGCTCAAACTGCAGCCGAGATATCTTGGTTACGCTCTCTTTTACGTGAGCTGCATATCACTCTTGAGTCCTCTCCTACGTTATGGTGTGATAACTTGGGTGCTACGTATCTTGCTGCGAACCCTGTTTTTCATCAGAGGACCAAACATATAGAGATTGACCTTCATTTTATCCGTGATATGGTGTTAGCTAAGACTTTGGATATTCGTTATGTCTCTACCGTCTTACAGCCTGCAGATGTTTTCACCAAAGGACTTCCAGCTACTCGCTTTTTCTCCTTGTGGTCCAAGCTGTGTGTCTCTACCCCAGCACAGCTTGAGGGGGGATGATATGAAATATCTAGAGATATATGCCAGGTCATCTATGCCATGTCATCTTCTTCATGTGGGACATGTGGTGTGCCATGTGATGGACCATGTCATCTAGTTTGTTGTATCTGTAGTCTCCTATATATAGGAGATCTTATTTTCTCTGTTGTAAGATACTGAACATAATATACACATACAGATGCTTTCGATGCTCTCTCCTTCTCTCTTCTCTGTCTATGTAATAATCCTTGTACCATGATTCATTTCACTACTCAGGAGTCTCTATTGTCATTCAGCTGCCACTCAGGCATCTCTGTTGCCACTCATGCATATCTAATAACCAACTATCATATCCACAATATCTTATAAAACACAATATACACTTACTCATATCACTAAGTAATAACATCCATTACATACCATATTATCAATATTGATCAAAGTATAAAGAATAAGTCCGCTATTTCTCATCTAATGTTATCTCTTTAATTAAGGCATTCAATGTACTAAGTTGCCACTCAGGCTATAGGTCGTCTCACAACATCTCACGGATATATATCTTATTTATTTATTGAACACCGATAATAATATTAATCACGCTATACACATACATTCTAGCCAAACATCTCATAGATAGTTAAAGATCGTGTTACTCACCTCATTCGTAGTCAATTTAGGTCCCTCCTTGTAATCTGTTTGTCTCTGATCGTTCATAAGTTAATAAATGATGGCCTACAATAAATATGCAACTCTTCAGAATTCCACTACTTAGTTTAACAGAACGCTACACAATCTTAATCTTCGTACACAGCCCATGTACCATGATTTGTAAGGTTGCTGTTCGACGTGAACAGCTTGAATTTCGACCATAAACTTACCAAATCCCACTTTAAATAAACCAATTGTATACATCAACATCTTTTACACTATAATGCTACCAAAATACATATCTTAGATCACTCGTTGATCAATTAACACTAAAATACCAATTTTTATTTGACCCATTTCCTTCTTAATGCACCATTCATCACTAAACTTCACCATGATTCAGTTATATACTGCATAAGAGTTCTAAAATCAGTCCTAAACTTATTTAATTCTTCTCTATTATGATTCCTCATCAATCGAGAATGATAATCTCGATATATACTTCCAATTACACATGCTAGAATTAGAATTTACATACCTTGTCAATTGATTTTGCAAGAACTCTACACATGCACTTCTAATTTCACAAAAAGTCATCTGATCTTCTTCCTTCTCCTGCCTCTCGATTCTTCCAGATCCCCCAAATATTGCTTTTTGACCAAATGGTCAAATAAACTCCATATGTACTCCAAACTCTAGGGCATTGACAAAATAAGTCCTCCTTGATGGAATTATATGAAAACAGAGAACAAGTTGATATTGCTGATCAACTAAAATTGCATATCTTTATTGATAAACAAGGCCTGTTAAATAGGCTCTGAAGTACACCACGTGAAATAGTAAAAACAAAAAATGAGACTAGCTTAAATATCTCAACTACTTGACCCACTAAGCTGAAGACAAGGAACAAAATAAGGAACAATTCTGACACATGCATAATAGGACTGACACATGCTTATTGACTCAAAACAAATAATAAGTTCGAATTAACCAAATAACGTTAACACTCCCCCTTCATTCGTACTTGGACAATCCTAGCTGTGAACACAAATACTCATGCTTCAATGTAGGCAAATTCTTGGTCATAAGGTCAGCAACCTGATCTTCAGTTCTGCAGCTTGCTAATACCACTTCACCTTTTTCAATCAGCTCTCTCACAAAATGATGTTTAATATCGATGTGCTTCGTTCGACTATGAAACACCGGGTTCTTTGCAAGCAAGATGGCTGGATTATTGTCACAAAAGATGTTGGTAGCATGTCTTTGCTCCTGCCCGAGATCACCTAGAAGCCTTCGGAGCCACACAGCTTGACACGCGGAAGATGTAACTGCTACATACTCCGCTTCAGTCGAAGACAAAGCAACTGTTGTCTGTTTTTTTGAGTTCCAAGATATAGCAGCTGAACCAACAAGAAAACAATGACCTGAAGTACTTCTCATGTCATCAATAGAACCAGCCCAATCACTATCACTAAATCCTTTTAAACAAAAATCCTCTCCTTCACGATACCATATTCCATAATCTTTGCTTCCAGCTAAATAATGTAAAATTCGTCGTGCAGCTCCAAAATGATGCTTGCTCGGTTTATGCATAAATAGAGATAGGACTCCCACTGCATAGCTTACATCTGGACGTGAATGAGTTAGATAAATGAGCCGACCAATCAAACTTCTGTACAGACTTGCATCAACCATTAATGTGCCACCCTCTTTGCTGAATTTCTCATTGATGTTCATAGGAGTGCTAACAATCTTGCAATTCTTCATATTGAACTTTTCCAGCGTATCCTCAATATATTTTCTTTGAGACATAAAAAATTCCAGCCTTAGTTTGAACAATTTCCAAACCCAAAAAATAACGAAGCTCTCCAAGATCCGTCATATCAAACTTGTTCTTCATTGCATGTCTGAACTTTGAAATCAGTTCTAGTGATGATCCTGTATAAATCATGTCATCAACATACAGGCTCACTATAACTAATCCCATTATGCCTTCATTTTTCACATACAAAGTTGGCTCGTTCATGCTTCTTTCGAATCCATTCTCGTAAAAAAAAATCGTCTCGCGGCGCCTGCTTAAGCCCATAAAGGGCCTTTTTCAAACGATACACTTTGTTCTCATCACCGGCCTTTTCGAAACCTGGAGGTTGATTAATGTAAACTTCCTCCCGTAACTCTCCGTTTAAAAAAGCTGACTTTACATCAAATTGGAAGACCTTCCAATGCTTTTGAGCTGCAAGGGCCAGAATTACACGAACTGTTTCAAAACGAGCAACGGGTACGAAAGTCTCGTCGTAATCAACTCCCTGTTGTTGAGCGTATCCCTTCACAACGAGTCTGGCCTTATGCTTTTGTATACTACCATCTGCAAAAAATTTAGTTTTGAAAATCCATTTAACTCCAATTGAACTTTTACCTGCTGGCAAATCAACAAGATCCCAAGTTTGATTTTTTTCAATGGCTTGGAGTTCATCATGCATTGCTCTTCGCCACTCGTCTTTCTTCATGGCTTCGTCGATGCTAGTAGGATCTTCGACAAACAGAGTTAGTGGTGACATTGTGTCTCCTTAGATTTCAAAACGTCGACGTGGAATTTTGCCACGCTCACTCCTGCGCGGTTGCACCGAGTCAACAACATCATCTTGAGGGAACTCTTCGGATGAGTCATCAGAGTTGATATTTTCTTGAGTTGGTGAGGTAGGTGTAACAGTGACCTCATTATCCACATGTTCTCCTTCGCCTTCTGTTAATTTTGGTTTGTTTAATTCCTTGGAATTTGAATCCCACTTCCAGCATGCTTTCTCATCAAATGTAACATTACGACTTACTACAAACTTCTTACTAGTAGGTTCGAAAAGTCTATAAGCTTTTGACTGAACACAATAACCGATGAATAAATATTTCTTTGATTTTTCATCATTGTCTGAACCTGTTGTATAAAGAGCATAGCAAACACAACCAAAAACACGAAGGTGACTCACCGAGGGCTTATTTCCATGCCAAGCTTCATAAGGCGTTTGATTCCAGACCGCCTTGGTAGGGGATAAGTTGAGTAGATAGACTGCAGTAGCTACTCCTTCTGCCCAAAATGAATCAGGTAACCCTTTATGCTTCATCATAGATCGTGCCATCTCCATTATGGTCCGGTTTTTTCGCTCGGCTACACCATTCTGCTCCGGTGAATAAGGTGCTGTGAGTTCCCTTTTAATTCCTTCTTCTTCACAATATTCAGCAAACTCCTTCGAAAGAAACTGACCGCCTCTATCGGTTCGTAGTGTTTTTAAGTACTTCCCACTTTGTTTTTCGACCAACGCCTTAAATCGTTTGAAGTTTTCAAACGTTTCGGATTTAAGCTGCAAAAACTAAATCCAACTCATTCGACTATAGTCGTCAATGAATAGAAGGAAGTACCTGCTTCCGGCGAGTGACTCGGTTCTCATTGGTCCACATAAGTCAGCGTGAACTAATTCAAGAAGATCTTCTGCTCGTTTGGATTTACCAACTGGAAATGCCTGCTTGGTTTGTTTGCCTAGAACACAGCCTTCACAAATCTTTTCGGTGGAGATAATAACGGGCAGATTACTTACCATTTCTTTATTCTTTAGTAATTGCAATCCTTGTAAATTTAAATGCCCATACCGTAGATGCCACAACTCACTTTCCTCTTGGGCTTTGGTAATGAATGTACTTTCTGTCTTGTTGGAAAAATAGAGTGGAAACATCCGATTGGAAGTCATGTGGGCACAAGCAACAATTTTTTGAGTTGCTTTGTTCCTCACGATACACTTCCCATCATCAAACAACAAGGAGTTTCCAGATTCCATAAGTTGCCCAACACTTAATAAGTTGTGAGCTAAGGTGCAAAGTGAACGTTTCTAATAAGTTTCGATTGTTCACCGATAGTTATGGCAGCAATACCTTGTCCTTCGATTTTCAGTTGTTTGTCATCACCAAGTCGTACCGAATACTTCATCATCTCATCAAGTTCTTTGAATTTGGTCTTATCCCCGGTCATATGGTGAGAACAACCACTATCAACATACCATGCCTCCTTTTTACTTTCATGAATTTCACCGGCCACCATGAACAAATAATCATCATCCGTGACATCTTCAGCGTATTTTGCTTCTGCTGGTTTTGACCAGCAGTACTCATCTGTGTCCATGTTTCTTACAATACGAGCAATACCAAGAGTTGTTTCTAGATCGACCTCTTCCTCGGGAAGCTCCACGGCCTCTTCCTCTTGCAAATTGACTTGAAAATTGGGACTCCCCCTTCGTCTGAAACGCCTTTTCTTCCTCGTGAACTGTGGACCGATTAATCCTTGCTTCATGTGCTTGCAAGGATCCCATTAGTTTATCGAACAAGAAAACGGATAAATCTTTCGATTCTTCGATAGCAGCAACTACGTGATCAAATTTAGGAGATAAACTCCTTAAGACTTTTGCGACAACAATTTCATCAGTAATCTTGTCTCCATAGGATCGTATTTGGCTTACAATTGCAGAGATTCTAGCCAAATAGTCTTGAACACTTTCATTAGTCTTCATGCGTGAAGTTTCAAAATCACGTCTAAGAGACTGCAATTTAACTGTGATTACCTTCGAGGAGCCCTGGTATTCTGTTTTGAGGATCTCCCATGCTTGTTTAGCGGATGTAGCTACGGCTATCCTTGAAAAGATTGAATCCTCCACGGCTTGCTGAATAAAGAAGAGGGCTTTTGCATCTCGCTTGTAATGCTCCTTATTGCGTGCTTCATCAGTGGATTTTGCAAAACCCGATTCAACGTACTCCCATAAGTCTTGTGACTGAAACAACGTCTTCATTTTGATACTCCAGAACTCGTAAGACTCTCCTTTGAATACTGGTATTTGAGGCTGTGAGATATTTAAAGAACTAGAGGTGCCTGCCATGCTTGTAAGTCTACGAAAATTAATTTCCAGTAAGGAGCCAACCTGGCTGTGATACCAGATTGATGGAATTATATGAAAACAGAGAACAAGTTGATATTGCTGATCAACTAAAATTGCATATCTTTATTGATAAACAAGGCCTGTTAAATAGGCTCTGAAGTACACCACGTGAAATAGTAAAAACAGAAAATGAGACTAGCTTAAATATCTCAACTACTTGACCCACTAAGCTGAAGACTAGGAACAAAATAAGGAATAATTCTGACACATGCATAATAGGACTGACATATGCTTATTGACTCAAAACAAATAATAAGTTCGAATTAACTAAATAACGTTAACACTCCTAGTTTCTTTTATTTGAACTTTTTACACCATTAAATCTCTTTTGTTACCTTTGAGTATTTTTACTATATAGAATATTAACATCTAGACTCTTGCATTCTTTCTTTGAATTTAAGTAGTAAATCAATTTGTACTCTCCTCATATATTACTATCATGCATCTCTTATCATTTAAACTATATATAAAAGACACTAATATTATCATAATATAACTCATTTAAGTTTTGGGGTGTTACATTATCATTTAGATTTCTAAATTTCATGTTGTTTTAGTTTGTGAAAGTTTTAACAAGAAAGTTCCTTATGTTAAAAATTATGATTATTTGCGGTTAATGTAATTTTTAAATCTTTTGACCTTCCAACTCTTGACTCATTACAACTTGCGAACCATGTGATAACCCATCAAATTTGTAAATGACTTATCAACACGCTAACTCGTATTATTAAACGTGTTACACCAATCTCACATACATGAGTTAGTGTTTTTTATCCTCGTGTAAATAATTAAAGGGTACTACTATCCACACTCAATGCGTGTGGCTAGTAAAACTAATTCGCATTTTGTAAATGCGAAATAGGTATGCTCTAGAATTTTAAAAGCCTGTAAATGTCAGAATATTAAAAGAACAACTGTAAATTTCTCTATCTACTCAACAACACAACTCAAATGCCTAAAAAGTTGTGCGTACATTAAAATGATAAAATCATAACTCTCTCTCTCCACTCCCTCTCCCTCCCTCTCTCTTTATTCCGACCGACCACCGCCGCCGGACAGCGAGCACCGCCGCCTCCGGAATTGACCATAAAAACCCAAGAACATCGGCGACCGAGAACTCCGGCTCAGACATAAAAACCATCCAACACCATCGTCTTCAACACCACCGCCGCCAACCACCGCTTTCAACACCACCACTTTCCAGCCATCGAAGCACGTCTCTCTCCCTCTCCTCACCGTTGTCGTGAAACCACCCCACCAAGCAAAGACTCCAGTTTCCCACCACCCAAACCACCGCCGGTCAACGGCTAACCACCGACCGCCTCCATCATCGCGAAACCACACCTCTCCCTCCTCTGTTCGTTGCACCACCACCTGCGAAACCCTGTAACCGTCGACCACCGTCCCTCCTTGCCTGTCACCATCCTTCCCTCTTCTCTAAACCGACAACCGACTAAACCCTAAAACTGTGGACCCATGGATCTAGGGATGGCAACTGGGTCGGGGGTGTCGAGGATCGCTCTTCCCATCCCCATCCCCGTTCCCCACCCCCAGTCCCCATCCCCGGCCCCATCCCCGCCGGGGAATTGACTTGCATCCCCATCCCCATCCCCGTCGGGTTTCGGGGATCCACGCGGGGAATCGGAGATTTTCTCTATCTACAAAATCGATTTTTCTAAATAAATATACATCAGAATTTTCATACAAAACTAGACTTACAAATCTAACTTAACCCTCCCAACGGGTTATCAAAATGTAATCAATCAAATATTTTAATAGTTTCGTTAGATATGCAATGTTCTTGATAAAAGACATCATATATTTTTACTTATTCGTTCTACACATAACATTATAGATCAAATAGATAATTTCTCTAACATATATGTTCATAAAAGATGCTTATAATTTATTCCTTGACGATTCTACAAAAACTATATTAGTAATTTCATCATATTAGTTTTTTCGTTCTCTATGTTTTATAAATCGTATTCAAACAAAAAACAATCTTATTAATATGCATATTAATTTAAAAAAAATGTTAGATTCGACACAAATGCATATTTATATGAGAAATTTTACTTTAAATATTACATATATATATATATATATATATATATATATATATATATATATATAGAATTAGGTTCAAGTAAAAAATACCTTAAGGTAGTTAATGTAAGGTGAAATTTGGAAGTGACACGTGACTTTTTAAACCAAAATTCGTGGAGGGGTAATTGAGACATTTACACTCACTTTCTCTCTCCTCCCTTGATTTTCGGTACACTCCCACATCCCACCACGTTCTCTCTCTTAGCTTCATTTTCGTCTCCCTCACGTTTTCTCTCGTACGCAGCCCTAGCCCTCTCCCTGCTTGCCGTCGTCATGCCTTCCCCGTCGCCGCCCTACCGTCGTCATGGTATGTCCCCTTTCGCCGTTCGTTTTTCAGATCTATTCGGTCTCCGTTCGTGTTTGTGCATCAAGCCCATCGTCTTAGGTTTTTTCCGGTTCTGCTTCAACGCCGGTGACCACCGCCTTCGTTGTTAGGGTTTATGTGTATAAATCGATGGATGCAGTCATGATTCCCGCCGACTGTGTGCATCCTCCACCTCGAAAACCGGATCGCCTCCCCCACAAAAACCCTAACCGCCGCCATCAACGTGAAGAGTACCGGATCGAAATAAAAACGCTGCTTTTTTGCCGTCGGTCGTTGTTTAGCTAGATCCGAATCAAACCAACACCGACTAGGGTTATTCTCGTTGATCATCGATTCAAGACCCTAAGTTTCAAGATTTATTGTGCATCGTTGCAATTTCTTTGAGGTGATTCAAGTTTATTTTTGTGAATTATTGTGTATCAAGTTTCAAGATTGAAGGCTGTACATCATTTTTTGTTAAACTTGTGAATTTCTTGTTCATCTGGAATTGGTATGAAGCCCGATTGTTCATCTCGAACTCGTTTTGAAATTTTATTAAAACTATTTTTGTGCATCTATGTATATGTTTATCATCGATTCAAGAGTGGTTCTGAAATTATATTGAAACTGTTTTTTGTGCATCTGTGTATCTGTTGATCATGGTTTTGAAGCCTGATTGTTATTCTGGAACTGTTTACAGAATCGTAGGGGATGGTAAACAAAAAGACTGTTTACAGGATTGTGCATCTTACGTTTATGGTTCTGTATTAATCAGTTTTGTATGTAGCAGATTCAAAGTTGTTCAGATAATATGGTTGATGTTATGTATCATCTGTTTTGTATTCATCAAAACTGTACATCAATTTATTTTCGATGATTTAATGCAGTGGGTGTGCATCAGAATAATTCTGGAGAGGATGTTTAAAATTTATTCCTAAACAACCAAATTGTTAAAAGACTATTATACCCTTTCTGTAATTTTTTTTAATTAAAATAAAAAGAAAAAATCCAATTTTATAGGAGCGGTTACAGGAAAAATGAATGGCTGAGATTTCTCCTTACTCTTTGTACCTTAATTCTCTTTTTACAGGATCTCTACCCTATATATATATATATATGTATATATATGTATGTATATATATATATATATATATATATATATATATATATATATATATATATATATATATATATATAGGGGAGGGTTCATGCGAGAACCGTTGTTAGTGCGAGAACCGCGAGAACCAATCTCAGTCGTTCCTTGGATATGGGAAGTATCATGGATGGAGAGCGTGGAGGGATAGGGTGTGGCAGGGTGCATGTGAGGAATTCATGGGTGGGCAATGACATTGAAGGATGGGGAATTGGACGGCTTAGATTGGTTCTCGCGGTTCTCGCGCTAACAACGGTTCTCGCATGAACTTTTGTCTATATGTATATATATATAACTTGATCTGGTTCGGGGTCGGGGACGGGGAACTGAGGTATCCCCATCCCCACCCCATCCCCGTTTCTAAGTTCGGGGAATCCCCGTCCCCATCCCCATCCCCGGTCAACTCGGGGATTCCCCGGTCAAATCGGTGTCGGAGAACGGGGTCCCCATCGGGTACGGGGTTTTTTGTCATCCCTACATGGATCTGAACCCATATGTGAAGGAGAAGGATTAGAGACTCAAGAGAAGAGAGAAGAGGATATGGAGATTATTCATGAAGGGTTCTAGATTCTTTGGTAAGAGAGAGTTTCATGTTGAAAAGATGAAGATAAAAAACAAAATAGAGAAGATGAATGATGAGGTGAGTCAGAGTAGAGAGAGTGTGTATTGTCAACTCTCCATTTCAAATCTGACAAAACTAAAAGAAAAAAAAAATACAACTAAATAGCCTATTTCACATTTGCTAAATACGAAAAAGACTGTCATAAGCAATCTCATCCGTGAGATAATAATTAAACATGTTAGATTCGAATTTCTGATAAGAAACGTGACTCAGATTGCCACTCGGCCTTGCTACCAAATATATCCTCTTTTTCATTTTTCTAATATTTTATCCTTTTGGCGGAAAATATGAAACTCCTCTTATCCACTCTCGAGTCTTAACTCTCACACCCTCAAACTCTCAGAATCGATACGTCCTTCGATTCCCATACCATCAATGGCGTTACTTCGATTCGTATCTTTCCCTTCAACCTCTTCTATCTTCTCTAACCAACACCACCACCTGCAATTCTTCCAACCCATAAACCCTAATCCCCCATCTTCCCAACCCCTGTCTCTCTCTACCTCACTTCCCAATCGCTTCACAAAAACTCACAGACCTAGTTTCCTTGTTTTCCAAACACAATCCGCCATTGAAGCCCCTCAAACGGATACCTCAACCGGTACTATACAACAACTGGAAGAAGAAGAAGAAGAGGTAGAAGAAGGTTCTAGAACGAGATTGCTTGCTCAGAATGTTCCTTGGACTTGTACTGCAGATGAGATTCGTCCTCTGTTCGAGAAGTATGGTACCATTGTTGATCTTGAGGTTCGAAATTTCTTAACATTTTTCTAAATTCTTGTTTGGGTTTTGCTCAATTACAGTTAATTTCATATGGGTTTGGATCTAATTCGTTAGAATTGCCTTGAATACACGATTGCGACAAGCTTTAAGCTTTTTAGGGAGGAAAATGAAGGTCAAAATTCATTGGACTTTTTTAGAAAATTGACGCAGAACAGGTTAACAAAACACACACACAAGTGTTTATACACGTTATACTAGGAAAAGAAATGATATTATTTGATACCTCAAACTTGCAATCATAGTCCTTCTATGAGGACGGTTTTGTGTTGGCAGGTTTTTTTTTGGAAATCTGAAATTTAATATTGACATGAAAGTAATGAAATTTGACATCTAAGAGATGGCGTGAAACAGGCAAATACTCACATGATTTACAATGAGGAGAGAGAAAATAAGATCAAAAAATCACCTAAAGTGCGGAAAATTTGATTATAAAAGGATCTAAATGCTAGTAAGTTGCTCCAACCGTTGGTCGAGATCACCATAGGCCATTTGCCACTATGGCTTATTGTCCATATAAAGCAGCACACATCCGTGAAAGTATGAGCTAGTCATAACTTCACAGTTGATATGGACTATGGATTGTTTGGGCTTTGACGGGTATCTTTCAATGTCAAAGTTTTTTCAATATTCAAGTTTTGATGAGCCCAATTTTATTCAACATTTTCGTTTTCAAATCGTTTTGAAGTTAAGTTACCAGTTCTGATGTAGTATAGATTTCTAATGTAGCAGTGAATCGTTTTGGTCACCAAAAGTTCTAATTTGACCGCATAATTTGCATCTTGGGTGTTTTGCCAAATTTTACATATATAGTCGATATGAGGGAATGACACAATACAAGAAATAGTGTAATGTTGATATGGTATCATGTTAAGGGATGTTTGGATGTGAGCTTGAAAGCGATTCTTGCGACTTGAAGATTTAGAACATGTTCTAATTGTTCCTCTCTTAAAGTGAGGGATAATTAAGTAATTTTACATCTATGTTAAGATGTGTTTGTGCTTAACAATGTCTTTCATTCATGATATATTTTTTTGAATGGCAAACACACACTCCCCCTTATCTACACCTATGTCCACAACATGACTTGAACCCTCAACCTCAAGGAGGGAGGAATACCTTAAGTCACTCACACCTTCATACCGCTATGGTTTTCATTTATGTTGTGTGTTTTAATAATATATATTTTACGTTGATGGCCTATAGACTATTTACCCTTTTTAATGGGTTCTTATGTTGATTAATTTAGTTTGTTTATTCTCATCAAGATCTCAATGTATAGCAAAACCAAAAATCGAGGTTTAGTGTTTGTTTCAATGGGTTCACATGAAGAAGCATTGGCAGCTTTCACAAGTCTTCAATCATATGTAAGTATGCTGAATGTAGAACAAATTCTAAAAACAAATTGATGCTTGTAGCTGAACTTGCTATAGTCTATATGAAGTATTCTCAGAGTCTCATTGTAATTTTGACTCTTCTCTTAAGGATTTAGCATGAGAATTGCATCATATTCTTTTTTAAAAGATTCCTGATTGGTACACAATGATAATTTAGGCAAAGTTTGTTGTATTATGATTCTATTTTCTCTTTACCGAAACCATCTTTAATGTCAAATGTTGGCATTCTCATAGGATGCAGTAAACGACTTGAGCACAGAAATCAATCTTATCACTTTTGGCTTAAGATGAAATCTTTTCGCTTCTCTTGACATCTTTGACTACAAAAATGTCAAGTTTATGATTTCCTTTCATTAAGAAGACAAATTTTTTTTGGCTTTTTTATGGGGATGAAGTATTTGGCTACAAAGACGTTTTCATCACTTTCTTCTGGCATAAAAATGAAATCTTGACACTTTTCTCATGGGATGAAGGAAGTAGTTGACTATAAAAGTCAAATCGATTATAACGATCAAATCTTTTCACTTTTCTTTTAGCATTTTTAAATCTTTCACATTCTTGTAGCAAACTCGAACCTTATATCTATGTGTGATATAGGAATTTATGGGTAGAACTCTAAACCTCACATGGGCAAAGCCAAAGAAGACCAAGAAACCTTCTTCTTCGCCTGCACAACCAAAGGCAGCTCCTGTACACAACTTATTTGTTGCAAATTTACCGTTTAAAGCAAGATCAAAAGACCTTATGGACTTCTTCACTGCTGAAAATACTAACGTTGTAGCTGCTGAGATTATATTTAAGCAAAACCCACGAGGATCTGCAGGTTATGGTTTTGTATCGTTTAGTACAAAAGAGGAGGCAGAAGCTGCTCTCACTGCTTGTCAAGGAAAGGTAAGCCAATGCTTCTTGCCCATATCAAATATAATCCATTTTGACCCGAACCATTGACCCGTACCCAACCCGCCCACCTACTTAACCTGTTTATTGTATTGTGTTGTAGATGTTTATGGGGAGGTCGTTACGCTTGTCACCTAGTAAAAGATTTCTTAGACAATCTACAAAAAAGGCTCTTGAGACAAAAGACGAATCAAGCTCATCAGAAATTGAAGGAGAACAAGCACAAACTGCTGAAGTTGAAGCATAATCACTCGACATGTAGGTCCTGAATCTTTTTCTTCCCATTTTTGATCCAATATATGATTAGATCCTTAAAGTTACAACTATAAACTTGGGAAATCACTTGATTGATAATCAATACCGTCGAGATGTTGTAACAATAACAATGATCAAAGTAGGTAATACAGGGTTAGGCGGACGTATGTGTAAATGACCTTTATGCCTATGGAATGACAACCAAGTAATGCAATCTTTGAGTATGTGTTTAGTAGTTTAGATGCAGAAAAGTCGGGTGTTTTTCTGGAAAACTTCATGGAAAGCACAAAATTATAAAACGTGTTCAAATAGGACTATGCAAGAATTTTCCCTAACGCTGTGTTTCTGAGTTTTATTTTGGAGAAAAAGGAAAAGATTTGAAAGGAAATAGAAAAGGTCTAGTGTTCCCGACTTATTTTAAAGAAAGAAGGGACGGAGTTACCCACAATCACAATAAATAGTTTTAAAAAATAAGGGTATTGTTGTAAAATGACCCTTTTTTTCTTTTCTTTCTCTCGAACTCAGGAACACAAACTTATTCATTTTTTTTTTTTCCTTTCCAACTCCGGAACACGAAAAATCAAAATCATTATCCTTTCTTTCCTCTTCTTTTCTTTCATTAAATTTCTTTTTTATTCTTTTCTTTTCTTTCCTTAAGTAGCATTAATTAAAGATTTTTCTGTTTAAGTAAGCTGACCAAAACAACCCTGATGTATTTTGAAGTTGAGTTGAAGTTAGGAAACCAAATCATGTTTCTTGAAGTTGAATTTTAGTTGGGATTTCAAATTGGTCAGATGGTAAGTCTGAACAGATTAGTTAATGTTTTGGGGATTTAGATCTTGAATTAATGTTGTTGCCCTTTCATATCTTTAGACTGAAGTTAATGACTCATTGATTAGACCTACTAATTTGCAACTTAAGTAACCAAATTACCTGTTCATGCACCATGCAAATTTCATTGGAGTTGTCATGTTGCTTTTATTAGGTAGATAAAGTTTGTTGTAGTAGCCCCTTTATGATTAGTTTTCGCGATAGCAGCCTAGCAATTAAGGATGTGAAATCTATAGCGAAAGTTTGATCATCGATTCTCATCGCGTTTTTTATCTGTAGGTTATGTAATTTACTGTTTTTATGTTAACTAGTTTATCTTCTTTTTTTTATGTTTGACTTTTTTTTCTTTTTTTTATTATCTATTACCCCTCAAAAAAATCAAATGAAAAAAAAAACGAAAAGGGAGCGTACGGACAAAAGCTTGGAGGCGGTTGTTGGTTAAGGTGGTGTTTACTTTTGACTTAATTAACTTAATGGGGAAAAAACTTATTCTGGTAAGTTATAATCGTATTGTTTGTTTATTACTTAATCCAGAAAGACGACTTAACACAATAAGTTATGAGTAGGATACTTTCTACATTAAGCTCGTGATTTTAATCTTTTTCTTATTCAGACAGTTTATTTAAGACATAAAACAAACAACAACACTACTTATTCCATACAGACCTTATTTTTCCAGACAGACACTTAATCCAGACAGCACTTAAAAACAAGAAAAAGTAAACAGACCCTAAGTTATGGTCGACCCCGCATCACATGTTTTGTCCATGTGGTTGGTCTTTTCTTATCTTTTTCGGTTATACTATGATGTTTTTTTTTTTTTTTTAATTTCTATTTAATATCATCCGAAATTGTAATTGTATTGGTTAAAAGATTTACGTGTTTTTTGTTTGCTTAAGTAGTCGAGTAATCTTTCTAGTGTTCAATGACTCGTTAGTCATTATCATACCGTCAAGTTAGCGTTACATTCTTATCTTTCGACTTTGACACTTTTTTTTACACATAATGTCATCAATCTCACAACATCATACTTTGAGACTCACTTATCATATATTTAACCAATTAAAAAACTAATCCGTCATCACATTGCCCAGAGAGCGTTCTCCCCATCACGTTGCACGCTGATCATGTTGTGGTTCACCATGTTGTTCTCGGCTCACCAAGGTGCCACTCAGCACGCTCTTCGGTTTTATACTACAATTATATCTGTGACTTAAATATTGATAAAATTTATTAGAAATCAAGATATAAAAGATATACCTTAATTTATCATTATATCTTTGTAAATTAAATACATATAATTCATATAAAATTCAGAACACATAATTCTTTAAGGTATTTGAAAACAATCTTCTTCAAGTAAAATGAAAAGTTCATTTGAATTTTTTATATCACTGTTAGTATCTTTATCGGTGTTTATGAATGCTTGGCCTTGTAGCGTTTGAGTTTTAAAAATATTGTTTTTAATGTATAATAATATCATTCCTTTTTATTTAAAAAAAGTATTGATCTTGCTTCTTTATTTCCCTTCAAAGTTTCCACTAACCTTTCAAAGATTAGGTACAAAGTTCAATCCAAGCAACTTTCCTACAACTTACCACAAAACTTCTACACGTATGTACATATAATTGTAGCTCTTATCAAATTAATATGAAACCATAATTAGAAATAAATTTTAGTGTTTTAAAAAAATTCATTGTAGCCATCAATACAAGGTGTTAGAAAGGTGGTTACCATAACATATGGTCATGAGTTCAAATCTTGTCGTGAATAAAAATATGTAAACTTCAAAGTAAATTAGTATATACATATGTAATGTTGTTGTTAATTAAATATATTAGAACAGGTGAGGTGAGTACTAATTTTGAAATTGTGATTAAACATAACTAAAGAGAAGGCCCAAATAATTTAATTTGGGGAGACATTGGTTCAAACCTCTTATTAAATATTTCTTAATTCTGATTCTTTCATAATTAATACTTACTGTTAGAATTAATTTATCGTTAAATTTTTTGGTGATTAATTCATTAATTACTATCATTAATATTGTTTTACTTTTAAATCCTTGTTACTTGAAGTTTCAAATATGTTATTTAAGAGAGATGGGAAGACCTATTAAAATGCTTACAACACATCACTATTTAGTATATTATGTCTTCTTCAAGATTGTGAGTGCACAATATCAAAATTCGTAAGATTAAGATGTATGTTTAATCGTTCAATAATGTAGATAAAATTATAAATAAAAAAATTTGTAAAAAGTGTCAACAGATTATATAATTGATCTAATATCTAAATCTTCCCTACTATACTTTTTCCTATAAATACAACCTACAAAGTGACATAGTGAGTGAACCAAACCAAACATCCCACTCACTCCACAATATTCAAATCTTTCCCTTTACACCCTTATATTAACCCGTAAATTCGCACTTCCTTCACTCACATTTCTCGTAAATCACACTAAGATGGCAACCTATAGTGCTGCAATGGTGGGGTTTATGGTAATTTTCAGTTTTATGTCATTTGGTTCCGCAAAAGTTTATACGGTTGGAGACTCGGCTGGTTGGGCATTAAGCGTTGATTATACTACTTGGGCTAGTGACAAAACTTTCAAAGTTGGAGATTCTCTTTGTAAGCATTCTTGTCTCTACTCTCGAGTAGAGTTATGAGTGTCTGTGTCTATATCTTACTTTTCTCATGTCTCTACCAACTAATATCAAGTATTCTTATAAGATTTGCTTGAAAAATTATAAATGATTATCATGGTGGAAATAATTTTGATCTATCTACTATGCCTTGTTCTTTTTACTAATTGGCATGTTAGTTTTAAAACCAAAAAAACGAAAAATAATAATTTCACTATGTTTCTTTTTTGCTAGTGTTCAATTATGATAGTAGCCACACCGTGGATGTAGTGAGTTCCAGTGACTATGGTGGTTGTGCCGTCGGTAATTCCATTGCATCTTACAACACTGGTACCACCATCATTGCTCTAAACACCACCGGGTCTCATTACTTCGTATGCGGTGTAATGGGACATTGTAGCGGCGGCATGAAGCTTGCTATTGATGTCACTGGTGATGGTAGTCCCGCGGCCGCTCCATCATCCTTAACAGCAGATTCTCCCACCACTGGAACCACCCTCCCTCCACCTAGTACATTTGCCGGAACTAGTAATGTTCCCGTGGAAAGCTCATCGTCGGCCATCTCACCATTTGTAGCTGTTGTTTTCGGTTTGGTTGCATTGATTCATGGTTGAGTTTACTGGCCAGGATAGAGGCAGTGCTTTCTCTCACTATATTTCTCATAAATTTTATTTGTAGAAGTTCTAATTTTTTTTGTATGTATTTGCGTTTTGTATGTTATGATTGTGATTATTGAATTGTTTGCTTTGAAAATTGATACATCAAGACTTATAAGTCTAATAAAAACCGGATACAAGAAGTTAATTCGTAAGGAAATAAGTCGATCATATGATATAACATATGGATATATGAAAAAAGAACAACCGAACTTATAAGCACATATCCATACTAATATATAATATATTTAACACATTCTCTCTCTCTCTCTCTTAAATATCCTAATCTCTTCATTTTAAGTAATAGAAATATATATGGATCTTGTACAAACAATTACACACACTAGAAAATTATAAAAAATTAAATAAATCATGAAAATCATAATTAGAAAGTTGAAAATATTAAATAAAGTAACTATTGTGTGGAGTTAATAAAATCTTATATATATATCATTTTAATAATTAAACCTTCTAAATAAAAAAATATCTAAAAAATTAAGTCAATGGGAATTAAAATAATAATTAAAAATCAAGTCAATGATAATCTTATTAGTTTTCTTTTTTATTTCATAAAAAAATCATTTTTCTTATTTTTAATGTTTTTAAAATTAATAAAAGGGTTGATGGAAATAAAAGAGATAGGAAAAAGAAAAATAAACATGATGATCTATAAAAACTATTCCGTGACATTGAATCACGCAAATAATTATATCATTATATGCTTAAAAAAGATATGTTACAAAACGAATTCACCGCCCTCACATCATAGTTAAGCCAAAACAAAGTTACATTCTAAGTTTAAATTTCTTAAGAATACTACCGAAAAGATTACAACTTGGGCCTTAGGAAGGTCCATTAATGCTAACGAATAAGTCCAATAAGATACACATAACAGGTAAACCACCGAAGAACTCGGGTTGCGGTAGGGCTTTTAGTTGGGTCATCGAAAACCCTAATCGATTAAATCAATACATCAATCTTGTACTCAATTCAACCCTTAGGTGATGTTTGGTTCGTGAATTTAAGTGATTCTGAAGAATTCGTAAATTAAGGTCTTATTTGTTTTATGATATTTAAAGGAATTGAATTAAATTCATATCAATTTCTGTTACTTGTGGAGTTTGGTAAAATTATTTTTGAATGAAATCAAATTCTTTAAAAATTTTATATTACTTTAGGTAATAGTAGATCGAATAAAATTTAATTTATTTATTTTCTTAAGAAATATTGAAAAAAAATTTAACCCTAATCCGACACAAGCCGTTCTCGATCGTACCTTGCAACGAAGGGCGACCGCTCCTAAAATCACAGTCGCAGCTTCTGAAATCACCGTCGGTGTTCGGTTTCTTAGCCATCGTAGCTCCTATCCTTCAACTTCATCATTTCACAGTTCGTCGGAGGTACATGGAACCTTCATCGTATTTGTTCGTATGGTTCTTTCAAATTTGAACTTGAGATTCGTATTCGTCTTCAATTTTGATGTTTCAGTGACTGTTTTGGTCTATTTTGATGTTCGTATTGGTTCTTTCAGAACCTTCATCGCATCGGTGCTCTGTTTTGGTTCTGTCAAGGTTCAATTTTGATTTGTGTTTTGGTTCTGTCAAGCTTAAAAGTGATTTGTGTAATAAAATGATTCTTGTTAACCTGTTTGGATTGATACATTGGTGTGTCAATCAACAATGAGTCATTACAAGTTTTTGCCCCTATAATGATTCAGCGCACAAAGAGTCGTAACAAGTTTTTGCCCCTATATGTGGATGATTGTGGTTTATACACTCTATAAGGTTCAGTGCACAATGAGTCAATTAACTGAGTTTATACACTCTAGGATTTACTGTGACAATTGTTAGGATTTATTTGTTGATTTTTTGCTTGTTAATCCCCTGTATATTGTTTGATCTTCTTGTTATTCTTGTAGTAAATTTACTGTTTATCAAAGCCCATGAGAATTGATTTATGTTCATGTGACAATTTGCTCCTGTATATTGTTTGATCTTCTTGTCATTCTTGTTAATCTGCTCATATGCTTGTCATTCTTGAGTTTGTTGGCCTAAACATGCATTCTTGAGTTTCCAAATTAACCTCAGAGATCATTATAACTTGTACCTCATGCTGAACATTTACTACCCATTTAACATTAGATCCTATTAGTGTGGGTGTGAGTGTATGTAATGATGATAAAGCTTTAATATAAAAATGAATAAAAGGGTATTTTGGTCTTTAAATATGATTCCATTGCAATTCTTTTGATAAATATATAAGCAAACACAAAATAGGATTGGAATTGAATTCAAAATTGCATTCACTTTTCTACGAAACAAACATGAATAGGAGCCTAATTCCATAAGAATTAAATTCCTATAGGAATTGAATTCTTTAAGGAATTCAATTCCATTCCTTCAAATTCCGTGAAACAAACGGGACCTAATTCTTATGTTTTCAACTGATGAATTTCAATCAAATTTGCTGTTCCTGTAATAAGTTAATGAATCTTGCTACTCTGTAGGAGTTTGATTAGTTGTCACTGAGGCAAACATGGCTTTAGGATTAATCCTTGGTATTGGGAGAGCATATAGAAGGAAACGAACATCTTCGCTTAATATTCTCACTTCGAAGACAGGACCTCGTGATTACTACAAGGGCAAGAACTGTAAACCAACCGGTTTCCACACACGCAAAGGTGCTCTCGTTGCTCTCTCGATCTCACTTTTGTTTCTGGCTATAGTTGTTCCTGGATCGTTTTCTTTGTAGATAGCTTGATCTGTTTTTTTTTTTGTCTTTTGTTGCTACAAGCCTATGATATTGAACATTGACTGACATATAAGCTTTCTGTTGGTGAACTTTCATTTTGAAGGAACAAGATTGCCTATAGAACTATCTTTTAAAAAATGATGCTGAAAATGTTAATGTTATTGCGTTTCTTTTATCCATATGTAAATGTAGGTTTAGGCCCATAGACTTAGGGGCTTGGTTAGTCTAGATGTATACCATGTAAGATTGAGCCATTCAATATAGAGAGAAATATTAATCTTTGCCATATTATTCTTAGTAGTGACTAGCGAAGGAAAACATAATTTAACATGAGAGTTGAGGAGGTGGTCTTGTGGAACTTTTCTTGTTGTTTCTGTTTTTGAATTTTGATAGGACCGAGCAAGTTTAATAACTAGTACCAAAACAAAGTAGTTTCTGACTTGGAAAGATTAGCAATCTCTTGTTAATATATGTATGTTACTAATCAATTTCTTCTCAAATGATTGGTTAATCCTTTATATAAAAGCAAAAAAAATTCTTTATAATTAAACCTTAATCTTTATATCATGAAAACATTATCTATCTGGTATGATTATATAAAACTTTAGACTCACTTCGATCATGGGATAGGGGGTAGATGAAAACTAGCATGATCTTTCTAAAGTTGCAATAATATTATCAAGTGGATGGTGATGAAAGCATTAAAGCATGTAATGAAAGTGTCAAGGTTTGAATGAATGCTTTTAGTTCTTACTTTATAGTGAACATATCGGTTTTTGCAGTGTGGATTATAATATTGTTTTATTTTTGTTTAGGTGGTTATGTTGTGGTACAAGAGAAGTTGCCAAACTATGTGGTTCCAGATTTGACCGATTTCAAGGTACTCAACTTATATCCTTTTTTTCTTAGCTTGCATGTATAAGAATAAAAGGTAAAAACGCCATAAATCCTGATCTCTTGTCATATGATCTATGTTTGCTTTAGTTGAGCTTTTTGCTGAAAGTTAATATATTTGAGCTTTAAAGAAAAGGACTTGAAGAGGGAAAATTTGTTGGAAGACAAAGTCAGACATAGGGTTGAGACTTGAGATTAACAACTTGATAGTATATTAATAAAATCACTCTTTTTTTACTGAAAATATGCGTCGTTTTCCCTCTGGTAAAGCTTCAGTTCGAAGTTGCTTTAGAAATATCTGTCGGAATGTGTTATTTCACAACATTGATTTGCCATCGTTGAGTTCATAACATTTTTATCATAGAGTGAATGGAACCGTGAATCTTGACTTTTTATTGCCAGCAAACCATTGTTCTCGGGAAGATATGTAAAGGGAAAATACAACTTCTTGATATAAGTATCATATGTGATAATTCTTTTTGCATTTTCATTGCAACAATCTTCTGATATGCAAACTATTGTTTCCTTTTTCTTTCTTTTTTTACATTTTATGAAAAATAATGGAGAGTTGCAATGAAAAACTATATTTCTTGAAATGGCGTACCTCATCAAATATTGCGTATATTTTGGTACTAATGTAGCACTTGATAGAAGTTCAGCCATACTCAATTAAGTCTTGCCATGGGCAAATTTGGGTAGGTTTTATCTCAAAACTGAACAAATTGATCAATTGAAATAATTTAGCTAAAGGGTAGAGCATGTCAAACAGATTGAAAGCTGCCTTAAGCCTTTTTAATCCATACAACCATTATTATTGTAACAAAATTGTGTTTGAATCATAATTAAAACGTCAATTCTACATACATTTTACAAACATGGAATGGAAAACGATTTAAACATACATTTTAATCGTCTATTAATGTATACGTTTGTGTAAGCTTCGAGTAATCTTGGTTACTGACTCGAATCATAAAACTTGCAGCTGAAACCCTATGTTTCCCAGTGTGCTATCAGTGCTAATACAACCGATCCTGGTGCTGGTTCCAGTAAGTGAAGTAGGTGTGCATGGATTCCGCAGCTCTCATTATCTTGTTAAGCATCATACTGTCGCCGTGACTCAAATGTTGGTTTTCCCATACAATCTGAAAACTGAAACTTAAATTGCTATTCAATCTATGAAAATAAGATTTTGGGTTGTATGTGCATGGAAGTTTTAACAATTCTTGTGATGCTCTCTATGAAACTATGGAAGTCTAGAGATTAACTACACAAAGTTGAAGAAGACTGGATTGAAAGTAGAGAAGACATTATAAGATTATATTGTGGGTTCTTTTTTTTTTTTTTTTTTTGGGGGTTCTTGGTTGGTCCAATTGAGAGATCTTGTCGTGTTACTAATATATGGAAAGAAAAAAAAAACATGGTTGATGAGGTACTGAAATAGAAAAATAGAAAGATGGAAGAGGTAGAGATATAAAATCTGATGTGGTGTAATATGACAAGTGGGATGAAGGGATGGAAGGGTGAGTATTCCCTTCACCCTTTCAATTTAATGGTGTTCAAAAATTTTAAAACTAAAAAACTGTCGCATCGTATAAAATTTTAGCTTATACCATATTGTGTATTATAAACTTTTTTTCCTAGTTTGGTTAAAGCGGACAGCAAAATAAAAATAAAACAAGACCTAAATTGAGAACAACAAGAATATCATGTCCGCGGGTTGCGCTGGGTTGATATTTAAATGATCACATTTATAAAATTATAACTTATATAGAGTTTTATAGATAAGACGGTTGTTTAAAGGTAGTATACATACATATTATTTGATTGATAATGTGATGTACGAAGATAAAAAATAGAGTTGTTTTTTTAGCAAACTGTAATTTCTCAAGTAGTTAACTAAACTAAAATGAGTTGTCGGAACTTACTGGAGGCGAGGTTATTTCTTAATTAAAATCAGCGCTTGTAATAAAATATACGTAAGAAGTGTGTACTTTTGAGATTGTGTATCTCATTTCATTTATCAATATTTTTAACCTTGGATTATTACTCTCTTTTGATTACTTTTAAAGTTGAAGACCACTTAGTTTGACATATCAAATGTCTAAGATTTGTTTGTCTACTATGTCATCAATTGAGATAATATGAAGTTAATTATTAATATTGTAAAGAGATAATATATAATTCATTTTAGAATCATATAAGAGACATGTTAAAAACTATAAAGTTAAAATATGATTAATCTAATTAGTTGTGTATAGTTTGATTATATATGCTACATTTGAAGTTGAATTAAAAATTGATAATGTTTACCTTATATTGAAAAAGAATCATGTTGAGTGAGTTAGAAAACTTGTGTGTCTAGGAACATCGATATATTTGTTATACTATAATTTAAATAGACATATTTTTATATGGTTGTGTGTATCATATAAAAAATCTTACCTTTTGTTGTACTAAACTTTTAGAGGTTATATTTAAGTTTGCTTACACACAATAGAAAATTACGATAAACTTGGTACATATATATATCTTAATAAAAAGATGATGTTTAAGAGTTTATTACATACAAAATATATATATTTTTTCAAAAAATATACATACAAAGTAAAACATATATAGAAAAGTGTTAGGTGATTTTAGCATCATGTAACTTAAATGTCTTATCATTATGCAATTATAGATCATGAATCATAAATTAATAAGTAAAATATATAATTGCATGACTAATTTACCCTTCAATTAAGTTAGGTTCCATAAAATTAGTTCATATTTCTCCAACATATATAGTTGTATACTTGAATATATTATGGTATCATATGCAATACTGTTTTATTTATCTATTGTACAAAACTAAATGTATTATGTTAGTATCAATGTCAATTTATCAAATTACTCTAAACAATTTTCAGTTGTTAATTATCGTCTCGTCCCATATTGAATTTCTCTCTAACATATCTTATATGTTTAACATGCATAGTTACTTACTTATAATCTTAGTTTTAAAGTTTTATGCGATCTAATTCGGTCCGAAAGCATATATAATAATTGTAGTGATAAACAAAAGATATAGAAACTATAAATTATGTTATGAGGTAAATATAATCTTATATAAGTTGAAGGAGAAAAAGGAAAATATATTTATGGGAGAAAATTAAAATTTGAAGATCAAATGTAATTTATATAAATAAAAGGGGGTAAATAAAAATTTGTTAGGGATGTAAAATAGAAATTAAAATGAATAGTGTCATTTTTTTGTAAATATATTAGTAAATCTAATCTTATATAAGTTGAAGGAGAAAAAGAAAAATATATTTATGGAGAAAAATAAAATTTGAAGGTCAAATGTAATTTATATAAATAAAAGAGGGGTAAATAAAAATTTGTTAGGGGTGTAAAATATAATTTGAAATAAATAAAAGGGGGGTAAATAAAAATTTGTTAGGGGTGTAAAATAGAATTTGAAATAAATAAAAGGGGGGTAAATAAAAATTTGTTAGGGGTGTAAAATAGAATTTGAAATGAATAGTGTATTTTTTTGTAAATTGATTATATATATAATGATTGATACCGATATTGGTACCAAGTAATCTACCATTAGTTGCTTTTCACATGATTCAAACATGTTAATTATTGTTTGGATGCAAAAATATTAGATGATCAAAGGAGTTTGGGAAATGGTCACATAAAAAGTTAAAGCTACATACCTTAAAACATAGCACGACCTTCCCGAAAAACCTATTAAAGCAAGTACCGGGTTCTCTTTCGAGACACCACTAACCTAACAAAACGAGTTTTTAGTCATACTTGATAATTGTTTCAATATGGTGTTCAAAACAAATTGTAATGTATATAATATAATGATAATAATAAATAACTTAATGACTACGTTACAAATAAATAAACTTTATAATTACTTTGAGTTGAATGATTCAGTATAATGCATACATTTTAAAACGTTAACTAAAATAATTTTATAATTGCTTTGAATTGAATGATTTAGAAGAACGTAAATATTCTAAACAAGTTAACGCGTTTGTGGCGCTTATCTTGGTTAAAATTATACGTATATGTGTATAAAATAAAATATATTTAATTCAATTTAATATTAAGTAATTATTTGTAATTTGCTACCTCTTAAAGAGAGTTTTTTCGGTTATATATATGGGAAGTTCAAATGAAAATGAGAAATTAAATGAGAATGGAAGACTCACTCAGCCGTTCATTTTGTAAGTGGAATTCATGGATGGAAAGCGTGGGGGAATCGAGTGTGGCAGAGTGCATGTGAGGAATTCATGGGTGGGCAATAACATTGAAGGAGAGGAATTGGACGGCTGTGAAGAACCTCCCACACACACACACACACACACACACACACACACACACACACACACACATATATATATATATATAGGGGACAGTTCAAACGAGAACTGTTTTTCGTACGAGAACTGCAAAAATCAATTATAGTCATTGATCAAAGAGATGGAGGGTTGAGATTAAATAGTTGTTAATGGATAACCTTAAACTGATCAAACTTATCCTTATTCAATTAAGGGTAGTTTGGACATTTTTACATTACCCCCACATTTTTTAAACCAATATATACATTAAACGGAGAAGTGTTAAATAAAGAAAATTATACTAAATTAACGAGAAAATTATGCTCTTTAATTTAAGACCGGTCTTAATATTTTTTTTTTTTAAATGCACTTGTTGGGTTTTTTTCCTGCTACAGCTCGACATGTGCATATGCATAGATTCACCTGGTTTTTTCAGCACAGATGTAGATATGCACTAGTGCAAATTTTGCACTTGTGCACGTTTTACAAAATTTGCACTAGTGCATATGTCGAGTTGTGGCTGAATAATAAAACCCAGCAAACGTGATTTTCTTTCCAAAAAAATACAACAAGATTGGTCTCAAATTAGAGAGCATAATTTTGACAGTTAATTTGGTATATTTTTCGTAATTTAACACATTTCCGTTTGATTGATATATTAGTTTTAAAAAAGTGAGGAAATGTACAAATGTCCATACTACCCTTTCCTATTTAAATAAATAAAAAAGACAAGACATTAAATGATTGGCTAGAAATGGTTCTCACGGTTCTCGTTTGAACCACACCCTATATATATATATATATATATATATATATATATATATATATATATATATATTCAAACTTTTAAATTAAGTCAAAATCCTTCTAAAGTTTTAAAGTCTCCATATGTCCAAATAAATAATTTATTATAATTAGACCATCTAAATATAATAGAAACTATCCTTAATATAATTTAAATTAAGAATCTTCAATACACCCTCTTTTAAGAATTATATCATTCCAATATTGGTCATCAAAAACATTCGACGATGTACCCGATTCACTGGTGTTGGGGGGAAGAAGAATCGGCACATCGTCGACTGTTTTGATGACCAATAATAATCTAATTTGGAGATTTTATATATTTGTTTTTATATTGGCACCGTCTTAGACCATGCGTATCGGAGCGCTGGTTCACGAAGAGGTTGAGGCGGGTTCAGAGCCGCACCATTTCCCCTCTGGTTCCACAGCCCTTCAACCCCTCCAAGGTTCAAAGACCCGCCACGGGTTCAATTTTTTTTTCTTTTTTTTTCTTCTCTCTTCTCTCAAATATTATATATTTTTTATTAATATTTAATGTGGGTTGAAGATGGTTAGATTTGATGGTTGACGGTTAGAAAGGATTAGAGATGGGGGATGATGTGGATGTTGAAAGGGTAAATAAGGGTTAGATGCTCATTGTTTTATGACTAATTTGGTCCATGGAAGTAGAAATGATGTGGAGAGATAGTCCATAGCCTCTACTAACTCGACTAATCTTCTAAACTATGAAATACATCATTTTCTGTAGCTTAAATTTTAGTACATCTCTTGCATTAGCTAGTGGCATCATTTAGACATTCAAAATTTTAAAAATTTGATCTATAATTTTAGACATAATCATTATTATTTTTTTTAATTTTAGTATATAATTGATTACATTAAGCTGCTCATATGACACTTAGTCTAGTAAGTAGTGACTAATAAAAATGCCTTTAAAAAAAGGTCAAATTTTACATTTTTAACCATATCATTTTCTTAGATAACACAAAGTTGTGCAAACACCAAATCATCATTTACAAGAAAAATGTAACAGCCTTCACTTCACAAGAAATATTTGCCCAATCAACCACCCGAACAAGTGTACAATTACTTTATTTTGAACAACAATGTTAACTTAGTGGATCGGATTCACACATCCATATATGGCAGTATACGAACCCCAAGCCATGCACCATTTTTGGAAAAACCCCCACTGTCCATGCTTGAACCCAAAACCTGAGCTATGAGGTAAAACCCCTTATACCACTGGGCTAGCGCCTCAGTAGTCAAGTGTATATTACTTGTCCTAAGTCGAAAATTACAAAAGTCAAAAGTCAAGAGTCAAAAGTCAACACATGATTACCAATGACCTTTGCAAGAGGGAAAAGATTAAATAAATAAATAAAATAATGAAGCTATTCTGCATCTGAGATTTCATCTTCATCTTCATCCAAGATGTAAACTAGAGCACGCTTTCTCATTGCAAACACACAAGCAACTCCTCTGGATGCTGAAGATCGAATAATTGTGTAGATGATGATCAATATCAAACAAATTATGAATATGAAAATACTGAAAACAAATACTGTTACTGTATGGCTAAAATCACACATTCTTGAAAAACAAAGTTTTCTTTTGTAATTTTCTTTATCAAGAATGATAGTTTATTTTTTCAATTATAATATGGTTCAAAAAGTCAATATATGTTTTTTCTTATACTAGCATGATACTCGCGCAATGCGGTGGCAACGAATAATCTCTACTCTTTAACATGTCCATTTTCAAGATGTAAGGAGTATGCTATTTATGTAATACGGTGATGATGAATAATTTTCGTTTGTTGACATGACTATTTTTTTATCTTTTTCTCACTTCCTTTACTTTTCTTCTCTCCATAATTTAAAAAAAAAGGCTATGAAAATAGTTTTTTAATAATTAAGTAATTTTGTATTGGCTTTAACTTTCAAAAAATGTATTGACTTTGATTTTTTAAATATGTAAAGTTTAGTTATTGAAATGGAATATAAGAATCTTATTAACTATATCAAAACACTTAAAATTTAAGAGTTTAAGCAAAATGCTTAAATGTTTTATAACATAGTATAGATTATAGATAAAATGTTAAGTGTCTGATAGAATATTTAAAATGAAAGGTTTGGCTATGAAATTATTTTTTAATAATAAAGTTAATTTGTATCGAGTTGAATTTCTTAATATGGAAGGTTTAGTTGATAAATGGAATATAAGAATAATTTTAACTCAATTTAATACTTACCTCATATAGTAGTTTCCATTTAGTATATGAGGGGTAATTTAGTAATTTCAAAACACTTAAAGTTTAAGAGTTTAAGCAAAAAATCTAAATGCTTTATAATATAGTACAGATATAGATGAATATGAAAAATGATTGGTTAAAGAAAATAGTAATAATAATATTGGCCTTGTTGAAGAGGTACTAACCACTAACTGCTAGAGGAGCGATAACACTATGTGGGATTCCTCTTGTTTTCAAATCTTCCATTTGCAGATATACAACGGACTCCTGCCATGAAAATAACATCACGATTCATGGTCGCTCGATATCAAACAAAGACTGATGACTAGATAACTTTTGCTTAAGATGGCAATTACAATCCATTATATATGAACTATGAAGGGTTCTATTTGGGTAAATTTTTAAGTATGAAGTACTGTCGAATTTTTAATAAGAAAACAGCTTAAACTAATATGAAATTTGTCAAACAGATCAAAAATCACCTGAAGTGTATATTTAATGCATTAAGCCTCCTAAAACATATTATTTAAAACTTTCCTATTTTTGAAAGATTCAGAAACTTAGAATGCTATTAGGAAATATGAATTTTGTGATCATTTTTGACAAGCAAAGTAATTAATAAAAGATACCTAAAATTTTGGAAAAGGGTGTTTCAGGTTACCCATCCATCTTAGTATTTACCACCTCTAGTTTCTTCTTCTTCTTTTTCATTCTTTCATTTGTGGGCCTCCTCATTTTTACAAGACCTAATACAATTTACAACTTTTTCCTTGCTTGGGCCCACAAAGCTTAATGCTATTACATTTTTGAAACTTCTAGAAGGATTTGTACCTTAAGTGCGTGCAGTTTCCAAAGGCTTGAAGCAGTAGAACTAGAAATAGATACAAATGGAAGACCATCGACTTGTAGAATCGCCATACAAGCTCTCTCTGAACTTTCAGAAGTAGAAGATGGCCCGTTCAATAGTAAAACAAGTTGACATTCCTGAAAAGGATTTTAGAAATTTGACCAAAAGTCAAAAACTTGTATTAAAAATTCAACCTTTTGTTAATGATTTCGCTATATACATGTAAATTACCTTGTATAAAGACAAATCGACACAATGATAACCATCAGGAATACATAACAATGCAGCTTCTAATTCGTTGACTAAATGCCTTGTAACGACTATGCAATTTGCAAGCTCTGAGGAAGACTCGTTGGGTAATTTGAAAGATACATAATCGATAAAACTTTGTTGTTTCATGTGCATCGCATCACTCTCTGAGGATTCCTGAATTGGAACCAAATAATAATTTCATTTCCAAGAACATAGAACCCAGTTTAAAAAAGAAGAAACAGTGATGATGATGATAGTTGCTATTTTTCTTTTGGAAGGCAAAACATACCTTGTAACATGATATGGATGTGGGAACACTTATCGATGCAGATTTTGAAAAAGATTCAAATTCAAACAATGGCAACAAGTTTTGGCAGAGAATTTTACTGGAAATTGTAGTGAAAGGCATCTGGAAGGCTTCATTGAAACTGCAGTGATTGAGTAAAATATTTTAGGAGATAATTATATGACAAAACCCTAATAACACCCAAAAAAAACTGAGAATTATGTTGAAAAGATGTAGGAAGCATACCAAGACTCCATTTGTTGTAATTCTTTCGCTAACGTTCTTCGCAAGTAATCAAAGTCTGTGAATCCACCAAAATGAGCTAATTCTTGTACTCTTTCCATTGTCTCCCTGAAGAATCAAGAAAGATTATTCCATAGGTCAAGATTTAGGTGTTATGGCATATATAATTATTACATAATAAAAACTTTGAAAATTCAAGGATGTTTTGAACTAAAATCAGAAGTGGCTGAACTTTGAGCAAAAAGAGAGTTGAGCTTAATGCTTAAATTGTCGTCCAATTTATATAACATTTATTGGATAAGTTACTTACAAGTCAACTTCAATACTATTGTCAACTTCAGATGATTCGAGCAACCGCTTCACTGGATCTTGATCATATAGATACTTCAAGAACAAAATAACCAGTTCACTGACAAACGAATTAGGAGTTAGATGTCACAGAATCTTGTAGATCAATACACAGATATAATAATAATAATCATAACTAGAATTTACCCAAAAAAAAATCTTAGAACAAGAAAGATAGGTGGTTAAAGTCGCAAATGGGCAGGTCGGAAGGGTTTCATAATGGGTCAAAACTGAGTAGTTCTTAATGCTGGTCAAAACAGGCCGGGTTGACCCGGCTACATTTCGGTCTTTTTTTTCTCCTATTTTATATATAATTAATGTATTAAATATAATCATTTAAACTTTGATATCATAAAAGATCTAATTTCTTTGACGTAAATAAATTTTAGGTGGTTGACAACATTTAATTAACATTTTGGACGAAATTCAACGCGTTTGACTCGATTCGTTTTCAGGTAAGTTAATAGGTTTGACCCGTTGGACATTAATTCCTAACCCAAACCATTTTTAGGTAAACAATTTAAAATTGCCACATAACTGGTGAAATCAATAATTCGAACAAACCTATTGAACGCCAGAAGCTGGTGAGGGTCACTTGATTCTGACATTAACATTTTCACACATTTGTGAAGCCAGTTGAAGAAATTTGAAAACTGCAAAATATAAAAAATAAAATTATACTCAATGGTTTTCCTTTATATCATCGTTTCGTTTATATACTACTAATACTAGGATGTTTGACGACCAGTATCAATAATCATCATTATTTTGACACAGGAAAAGGACATTTAACACCCTTTTCTTGACAAATCCTTTTTGCTGACAACCTTAAACGAAAAATTAACAAACTTCTTTTCTTAGGAACAGATCTTTATTACATTTAAATGGGCCTTTCAATAATAACACATAAGATAAAATTCTGAATTTAAAAAGAACGACACCTGTTGAACAGAAGAAGATAAAACCCTCATAAATCTTTCAACTTGAACAAGCAGCATACCCGCCTTCTCTGATGCAGCATTTATTAAGTTCTCATCAAGACCGACACTTTTATAACGTGAACGCCACTTAGAAAGCCCTCTTAATTCTCCTAGTCTAAATCCAATCATCTCTGCAGCAGGCTACACAACAAAGAATTCTTCTTTAAATGTGATCGGTTATTCAACACATTTTCTTGTAAATGGGTTGAATTCGGTTGTATAAATTGAAACGGATCAAATGGGTCAAAAGGATAATAGTCATCCACAGTTTCTTTTTAATGCATACATCCTAAATCGTTTAATTCAAAATTTAGCTTATTTTTCACAGTAATAATGCTTCTGATTAAAAATAATAATCTTGAAATTGTCAGTTACCTGTAGATGTTCAAGAACTATAAGCTGAAGCTCTTTTCCAGCACCACAAACTAATTTTGTTATCCGTTTGAGACCCTGATCAGAAATAATAATCCTTCAACAACAAAACTTTGTCTCCCATATTTTATGTAAACTTAACGGAAACAAAATCAATTAAATTTGATGTACCGCTTCACCAAGTGAATTGACCAAAAACTGGTGAACAGCTGGGCTCGTGCGGGCCCCACCTAAAAGGCTAAGAAACTCCTCTTGTGGTGTCGAGTCCAAACCTATGCTCCATGAGTCATAAGTGTTAACAACAATAATAAGAACATGTTACCAATTATAATTAACTTTTGGAAGTTTTTATTTATTTGTTTACCATGGTCATTAATCAGACTAGTGAGAGAATCAAATTTCTCATGAAATGTATGCATTGCATCACACCATTGTTTGGACATGACTGATACTGAAGCCCGAACGACTTCAGTCAAATCCTCAATGCTTGAAGCTTGTTGAGCAACTTGATGAAGTTCATTTCTCCTGCAACATGTAGTCAAAATAAGAGAAAATCTGATGGACTATTTATATATTTCAAATTCTCAAAAATTACCTTTTATAGAATATTGAAGTATCAAGTGTTAAGCTATGGAAACCATGCAAATTATGCTCAGGAACTTGAAGCTCACCAGAGCATAATACTGTCAAATGACAAAGATCTTTTGACAGTGCCACCTAAAGAAAAAATCGATAATCGACTGTTTCAACTTTCAATGCATAGATTTAGTTTAATGGAGATATTCAACTACATTTTATTTTATGATATATATGAGGATCAAGATAAAATAAGAAGGATTTTGATGTAAAATGGGCACTGATGCACCAATATTAATATATTATAGCACTGATTCATACCACTACACCGGTGTATTTTACATAGGGCCATAGGGGTGTGCGTAGTGTCATAAAAGTGGTGCATCAGTGCGCTTATAACACTTTTTACAGGAGCCCGCCCCTTCTATATAAATTACTATGAAAATATCTATTAGTTAAGGTTAGAGGTGAAGAATTTGAAAATATTACTTGCATACAGGTCAACTTGGGTTATGTTTCATCTCAAATGGGTCAAATGAGTAACATAAAAAAAAATTTAGCTTATTGGTCAAACAGGTTAAAAGTTGCCCAAAGTGTATGTTATAATGCAAAAAACCTGATAAATCTTCTTATTCAAAAACTATATTGTTATTGTAATTAAAAAAACTGAACAACAAATACTCTCCCGCACTTATCCCCGCTGGGACTTTAAACCCACAACCTCTTGGTCGGTGCACCACCTCCACCTGGGTACCACTAGACCAAAGGCATATTGCTTACTATTGAAATAGTCCATTGACACACTATATATATTAGAAAAAAAAAACTGGACAAAAGTGTTTCGGAGCGACCCAACCAATTTCATATTTTACTTGTTTCAACCCGAACATTTTCTTTGACCCGTTATAAACCTACCCAATATGCCACATCTAGTTAAGGTAATTACCTTGCAGATTAAAGCATTCAGCAGTTTACACTCTACATTCTTGTTTAAAAGTGGACAACAAACAGAAAAATCATGTATATCCTGCAATCCAACAAAAAAATGATAAAATGTACGCAAATCTTATATCAAGATGAAACAAATACTAATCTTAAAGTAAGACTACACTCTTATTCTCCATTTTTTTTTCATTTCATGAAACGTTTTGCTTAAAGGAGAAAAGAAGATGGTGCCCACAAAATGAAGAATGGAAGAATATATTGTGAAAACAAGCTTACAATTTTCCCAATTGGAAATATTCCAAATATACTAAAGCTTATGATTCCATCTTTATCTGCACTGCACAAGATGTTAAAACGCTGATGTGAAGAATTTGATAACTCGTGTGATAAAACTTCACTTTCATCCATGAAACCCGTCTCTCCAGGTACAAGTCCGGGCACCCGAGGAATTCTTGGGGGCGGAGGGAAGAAACGAGAGGTTCGGTCTTCATATTTTGAGATGTAAAAGTTATCATCCTGAACAACAAGATAATTAGAAATATCTGAGATTATTTAATTTTGGTTGGAGTTTCAATAATTATATATAAATGCTTTCTAAAAGTTTACTCAAAGAATCTAAATATCTGTGAAAAGCATACAGCAATCTCTCCGCCTCTATCATCCTCCCAATTTAGGCAGACAACAGCAACCATGTGAGATTTCATGCTTCGTAACAGCTTCCCATTCTGCTTAATCAAATGCATGATTATAACAATATTTTATGGACAAAGTATCAAAAAAATTCGTTCAGAAAATATTAAAATTTATTATCATCTCAATTTAGAGTTAATGTATTTTGTTATATTACAAACACAACACACTTCAACATCATGCAATGAGATAGTCCCATCTTGAAGTCCAACAGCTATTGCTTTACCATCCGGACACCAACATAAAGATGTTATGCATCTTCCTGCAAAGTTTATGCAAATGTAATAGTTAACAATTGAGGGATTTTGTTTAATTAAATATATACGAAATGCAAAGCACAATGACATAGTTAAAAGAGTAATGTAATCAAACGGAGTATTCAAATATAGGTTTGAAAACTAGGACACTCGCTTCAAAGAAAAACTTGTAAACTAAAATGCATTGCTAGTTCATTCAAGTTATATCCATATAACTATCATCAACATACATATATACACCCATAGAGATCAAATGCATTAAATCGATTGTAATAATGACAATGAGTTTAAATCATATAGCATAAACTTAAGAAGTAGAAATGACCTGGAGAAACAGTCCATAGCCTCTGCCAATTAAACCGATGCAACAAAATCTTTGAATCCTCTGTAACCATAGCCAGCAAGTCTTTCTCTGGGTTCCATTCAGCTATTTTAATCTTCAAAATTGAATATAATTTTAGCATAATCTTAACCTGGGTTGGCTTTAGTGGATAAAATTGTCAAGCTTGAATTTCAAGTATTTTGTTCAGAATATAAATCAAAGAAATACGCACAGGTAACTGCATCCCCCCTCCCAACACAAAAACTAAAACTAAAACTAAAAAAAAAACTAAAACAAACACAAATTTAGGGTTTTGATCAGCTACAACTCCATCTAAAGGCTAACATTTCAACTCAGCTAATCTTCTAAACTTTGAAATACACGAAGAAACAAGCATTTACAAGTATGAATAAACTCAAATGTAATTACTAGTAATGTTCAAACTTTGAACCATTTTTCTTCAGTAAATACAAACTATAACCCAACTATGCTAATTAACCCTAACGAACTCTCGAATTCTGAACACTCTGATAGGTGTTGGATAGAAACATACAACAATGATTTTAGAATGACTTACTTTCTACACATTGACCATATTTAAATTTCTTAGAGTAACAAGATACCTGCTCGTAAAGATTTGGAAAGAATTAAAGGGTAGAGATTAATCAGACCTGTGAGGCTACTGGCTTGTCGAATTGAAGCTGAAATGGAACAATTCTTGAAACGTCTTCCTCGTCTGTTTCCATTTCGATTGATTTGAAACAAGTATTGTATGAGTTCTCGAGGAGTGTTAATGATCTTGTGTGTCTGCCAGGCTGCAATTCTTTGAGTGGGGAGCTTGTGAGTGTGGGTTTGGGTTTAAGAAATAGGGCGGGATTTGGGGATGGGGGGTTTCAATGGACAGATTGTTGGAATTTATAATGGCTTTAGTTTATAAGAATGTATAATTTTACATCTTATTATTGAATTAAATTTTTAAGTTTTAAATTTTTTGTTTCTTTTTTACCTATTACCTACTAACTGCTGATGTGTAACAAGGTATATCTGATGTGGCATTTTCATATATTAAAAATGCTATCCTCTTTCTTCTTTAATCGATCCTAATATAAGCTCTAGATGTGTTCTCGTTTACAGATTCATTAATCGATTCCAACTACACTCGATAATAAGAACTAGGGCTTCTTCTTCTTCACCATCTCGTAACTCATATGGCTTCTTCTTCATCATCATCTGGTAACATAACAGCACCTAGGGCTTCTTATAATTTATTTTGCTATTGTGGTGATAAGATGAAGGTTACAACTACATGGACAAAAACCAATCCTGGAAGAAGGTTTATTAGTTGTCCAAATTATGTAAGTTAAATGTGTTAGTCCACTTAATTTAATTTTTAATTCTCTTAATTTCCCAAAAATTTGTTCAAATTTGCTACACATTTTGCTAGGTTTGTGACCAGAAATGCAAAATATTTCAATTTTTAGATGATGAGCTTCCAAATCAGTATTCTAAGGACTTGGTATTTCAATTGCATATGCAATGTTCAAGCATGGGCAAGGAGAATTAGAATGAGCATGATGAAGAAAGAGTCAAAATTCTAGAAGAATTGAACTCTACAAAGTCAAAAATGAAAGTTCATCATAAGTTGTTTATGTGTTTAATTGTAGTTATTTTGAGTTTATGCTTTGTATTGGTTGCCTTTGATTAGTACATGTAATCAATGTAGTGTTGTTTTGGGTAGCAGCTTGCTCCCATGGTTTCCTTTGTAAAAACTTGGATATTATTGAAGCTGCAAATTAATTTCAGTTGTGTTGTTTTACTTGGACATTACTTGATGAATTTTTTATTATAGTAAGCTGGAAATGATCCAAAAGTTGGACATTACTTTACCATAAACACAGTAGAGTTGCACTGCATTTCTTGACCATAAACACTAGAAACAATTAAGTATAACTACATTACTTCCAAAAAAACATGTGCACATAAAACACAATTACAGCTGCATTGCATATCTTGACCATAAACACTAAAAACAGTTAAGTAATTACATCCAAAATACCATAATCTAGTTAATTACATCCAAAAGCAGTTGAGTACTTACATCCAAAATACCAAAATCAATTAAATACTTACGTCCAAAACACCAAAAGTTTACCAAATTACTTAATTAATCTAGAATTGAGGGATCGTGTGATGTGCTTTTTGAACCAGGTATCTTCTTCTGCATATTTATCTTTGAAATTCTTTCTTGTGCCTGTCTTCTGATTGATTGTAGCTTTGGTTTCTGCTTCTTTGGTGATTGTTGGCCTCATGTGGTGTAAGATTTTCTTGCATCAATCATGAATCTTCTAACAGTTGGTGTTGCATCTTTCTTAACAGTTGGTCCTTCTTTGGTGATACCCTTACCCTTATCAACAGGTGGTGCTCCATCATTCTTAACAGTTTGTTTCCCCTTGTATCCTCTTTGGTTGTGGCCTTGCCCACCACATTTCTTACATGTCATAACAGATCCAATCCTTCAAATCTTACCCACATGACTTTCGGGTTCATATGCAGCTCTCTTTCTTTTCTTATTTGGTCTTCCAGACATCTTCCTTGGTTGAGGAGGTAATGGTTTATTCAACTCAGTTGGTTGAGGAGGCCATTGGTTCATGCCTTGAACAGGCTGTATATGGTTATAATATGCTTATGTGTACACATCTTTCTTGAACTAATTGGGTACATAATCCTCAGGCAACTTGAGAATGTAGAAAATAGCATCAACTGCATAAGGACAAGGTAACCCTGATATCTGCCACATTCTACAAGTGCATGTTTTGTTCTCTTCATCCACAGTAAAAGCATCATGTACTTGTCTTACTTCAAAATGGAACCACCACTAGGAAGAACATTCCAATATCTAAAAGAAAACAGTTTTAACAGAATTGAGAAGGTTTCATAAAACAAAACAATTAAAACAGAAAAGTGAATGTATTACCTTCGTAATCCTTTTGCCCATTCAAGTTTCTTGATTACACTTGGACAAATATCAAAATTCCATGTTTCACTTACTTTTCTCATCCTTTCCATCAAAATAACCCTAATGGCTTCTAACATATTTATGATGCGCTTTGATCTAACTTTCACTAGTATAGCATTAAAGCATTCACTGAAGCCATTTTCTACTGCTTCACAACAACCTGTTTGTTTCAAAAAAAAAACTCTAGACCATGTTTGTGGTTCTTTTGTAATCAAATAGTCATGAGCATTTGGGTTAGCAACTTTAATTTCATTCACAATTCTTTATTACAATTCAAGTGGATAAGATGCTTTTGAAGCATTCCAAAACAGATTTCTAAATTCAATATACTCATCATCTTCAGACTTCAAATATCTTCAAAACCATCTTTTCCCTTACCAACACCTAGTTTTGGTAATTTTCTTGGTGATGGACCATTCTTTGATGTAGTTTTATCTTTCTTAATTTGAACCAACTCCTCTTCTCCTTCTAGATAAATGGTCCAAAGATTTGGCATCACTCTCATCACTATCAGATTCCATTTTCCCCTCCTCTTGTACTTCATCATTTTCAATCAACTCATCCATGCCCTGTCCACCCCCTTCATCCATGCCCTGTCCATTCCATTCATCATTGTTTGCAATGTACCTACTCATATCATCACCAAAGTGGTCTATATACATATTTACATGACCATAACTATCCATTATATCAAATAGTGTTTCCAAATCTGAGTCATTATCTATTTTACATAATCCAGTATCAACTTCATTGTCTGGAAGACACCATTACAGAGCACTCACTATAATTGACGTGTCTTTCTCAAGAAACAATATCATTTCCTCATAACAGACCGGTGTGGTATGTATATCTAATTTACTACCATTCTCATACCGTAAGGGGTTATACATGAAACATCCATCATGGTGCACAGTCAATAAGTAAGACTTCAACATCCTATAATCAAATCAAAACTAATGTTATTGCCTAATATACATCACTGAAACCCTAATTTCACATACACAAAACTCACAGGAACCTAATGAATCCAATACTATAATGAAAACACAATAAAAAAGAAAAAAAAATCAAATTTCATAGGATTACAACCCTTTAATGCACACTTCAAAGCTTCGGTCTTCATTTACAATAATCGACCAAAAAAGAAAATTTTAAGCATCAATAACGAAGGATAACAAGAACACTAACCTGGAATTGCATTAAGATATACGACTACGACAGGGACGATGATCGGAGAAGTTGGAAGCGAAGAAAAATGGCGCTTGTTGTGAGTCGACAAGAATAACGAAAAGGCATTAATCAAGACGTATGGGTATGGGTATGGGTCGACAAAACGGGTCTATTTAATGACACCTCATTTTCACATCAGATAAAAAATTAAAGAAAAATTACATGTTTACCGACTACCTGATCTTTAGGTAAAAAAGAAACAAAAAGTTTAAAATTTAAAAGTTCAATATTAGTAAATTTGAAAGTACAATACATACAATAGCAAAAGGTGTAAAGTTTGATACACTTTTATGAACTAAACTTTATAAATATATACATTTAGAAGGGAATACTTTTGTCTTCTAGTGTTTTACAAAATTTATCTTTTAGTTATTATTATTATTATTTATTAGCAAAAATATTGTCTTTTAGTCATTGTTATTATTATTAAAACATAATTAAAAGTTATGTAGTAAATAATCATATATTCTATCCTTCTCTCTTATTATCAAAACCTAGCTAATATAGAATACTTAAAAGTTATGCATAAATAAACATATATTTTATCCTTATTTATCTTATTATTAAAAACTATTAAATTAGATATAACACCCGTCGCAACGCGCGCGCTTATAACTCCTTGTTACATACAAAAGGTAATCCATAAAATTTCTTTCCAAAAAATTTGGAATATGGTTGACACATCATGTATAAATAATATATAAAAATTACGTCATATTTAATAATACGTACATTGTTTAAGTTTATTTTTATTATTATTATTTTTTAAATCAAGCATATACCAATACCAATACCATTACCAAACCACCAAAGTACATTCTAGTGGTAGCAAAATCTTTCTATTTTGCGAGACTTTAAATGAAAGGTAACCCCACAAAACTATACAAATAGTTCCAGCTTAACTCCCTACCAACAAACTTGAATCATATGTATATCGTATTAATTAACACATAAACAATGCATTTCCTTCACTCACATACCAATTACGGTATGTAGTTTAAGCTAACAACGAGAGGCATATAAATGGGTAGTATTTTGTATAGGACAAAGAGGTCGATCTTCTTTTCTCTAAAAAAACTAATAAAATGTTGACTATAAATATAAATTAATAAAACCCTCGTGGTCAAAATTTCTCTCATGATTCGTGAATGCATCAACTTTGACCAAAATCCACCTTTCTTTTTCATACCATCGTCCTAATACTTTGATTATTAACAAAAGCCATGGATTTGCTTTTCTTTAACCTGCAAGCATGGGTGGTGCCGTGTTTGACAAGGCACAAAACGATGAAAAAGAGAACGAAGATATTGAAGACACAGAAGAACACGAAGTGAGGAGGCATGTGACGATCACTCATGATGACAATGATCGGTATCTTTAGTAATATTTCTCATAAACATATACGGTAAAATGCGCAAAAATACAGCAAAGTATATCAATACTGTCATTGTATGCAACGAACTTTATTTTCTACCTAAAAATACACACAACTTACAAATTTGGTTCATTGTATACAATGAGTAACCTGATTACTAGGTTACCGGTCATTGATTGTATACAATGAACAAAATTTGAAAGTTGATTTTATACAATGAACAAAATTTGAAAGTTGTTTGTATTTTTAGGTATCAACTTTCTTTTAGTTTTGGAAAGGTAATCGGTAAGTTACCTTTTGTTATACGTTACTTGTATACAATGAACCAAATTTGTAAATTGCTTGTATTTTTAGGTAGAAAATGAAGTTGATTACATACAATGACAATATTAACATAGTTTGTTGTATTTTCACGCAATTTGCCTAAACATATATAACGAACAAACTTCCGATGACTGCTCGTGTTTTGGGTGTTACATTTTGTTATTGATGATGATGATCATTTTCTATTAATTGTACATTTTTAAGTATGGCGGCATGGCGCCACCACTGTGTTTTATATACTACATTTACTTGCTATTTGCTAAATGCCTAAATCTATATTTATGGTTTCACTTTTTTTTCTTTTTTATTTTCTTTCAAAAAAAAAAATACGTACTTGCTAGCTAATTAATTAATACTCGTTACAACTTAGTATATAATCACTAGCAGAAATATTTTTAAATAGAATTTTCAACGCATTTTTAATTAAAGGGAAATAAGAATTCAAGTTGGTGATAAATTTCATAGAAATTTCTAAGAAATTAACAAAAGACATTAAAGTCTTTATAAAATCACTTTGAAATTTTCATATATATATATAGAGGCAGGATCAAATGAGAACACTTTTTAATTGAAGAACGGTGAGAACAGTTTTTATCCATTAGATTAGTTCAATCAATGGTTACTAAAAATTAAGAGATTTTCCATTTAAATATAAATCCCAAATACATCAAAAGGGTATTTTAGGTATACATTTATTATAATTTTTTATGTTACATAAAAACAATTAAAACACCCCCACCTTTCCATTTGACTGGATCGAATACATTTTTTTTTCTATTTTTATTTTTATCTTTTTTTTTCACTTATACGATTTGTCACTTGGAAGTAACAATTTATCTTTTCTTTTTCAAATTCAAATATATTTTTCCACCCTATGATGTAATATTGTGGCATCTGTTATAGATGCAATAATATTTATGATATAATGCAATATCATTCTTTTTTTTTAACTCCAGTCTCATTCACATATACCAAAATATACACATTCATTTTTGAATTAATTTCTTATTTTTTCTTAATGTATCTCTACTTTATAATGACACGATCTAATCCAATTTAAGTTTTAAGTTTAGCGCAAATATTGCTTTTGATGTTCGAGTGTGTTTGTTCATGGTTGACTCATGGTTTACTTTGCATCTATTTTCATAGTTGATTGCATCTTGGTTTTTGTTTAAAATGGTTGTTTGCATATGATCTTCTGCATCTTCTTTCACTTTTTCTAAATCTTAGGAATTTGCATCTATGGATACAGACAATTTGCATCTACGAATTTTTCCAAAAAATATATCGAAATTGATATCATATTAAAGAGAATCAAAAGATGAATTTAATAGTGTAATTTTTTTAAATTAATTTTCATTATTGTGAAAGTTATATAGTTTTTAAATATCAATGGGTATAAAAAAGAGAAGTTTTAAGTAGGAGTAAAAATATGAATTTTTTTAAACTTCCAATCTTACCCTTATGTGTTAATAAATATGATTGGCTCATATTTGTTCTCACCGTTCTCCGCTTAAGAGGTATTCTCCCTCGATCGCTCCTATATATATATATATATATATATATATATATATATATATATATATATATATATATATATATATAGTAAGGTTATATAAAGAACCTCTCTTAAACATAGAACCTAAAGAACCTTCCTGATAATGACACGTGGCACATAGTCTAGGGGCAAAAAAGGAAAATTGAAAAATTATATATGTCGCCTTACACCTCCTCCAGCGACCCAGCATATTGAAAAAAAAAATATCCCCAATTACTTTAAATGATCATAACTCGTTCGTTTTTAACAATTTTAACATAAAAATTATACCATTAGATTCAGTTTTTCGTCCTCTTTCAAACAAGACCGGACTTGATATATTTCTGAAACTTTTTTTTTTGAAATGCAAAGTTTGCATTTTGAGCTGGGTTCATTCAAACTCAAAATGCAAAATCCGTAGTTTGCATTTTGAGCTGGGTTCATTCAAGCCCAAAATGCAAAATTCTTAGTTGCTTGATTCATTCAAGCCTTAATGCAAAAGCTGTAATTTGCATTTTGAGCTGGGTTCATTCAAACTTAAATGCAAAATGCAAAATCTGTACAGAACATGCAGATTGCAAAAACATGCAGAATGCAAAATACAAAAAACATGCAGAATGAAGAATGCAGAATGCAAAAAACATGCAGAATGAAAGAATGCAAAATGCAAAACACATGCAGAATGCAGAAATGCAAAAAACATGAAGAATGCAAAATGCAAAAAAACATGCAGAATGAAGAATGCAGAAATCAAAAAACATGCAGAATGCAAAAAAAATGTAGAATGCAAAATGCAAAACGTAAATCCGTATAAACATGCAAAATGCAAAAAACGAAAAACGCAAAATTTATGATCTGAGACGAACCATTTGCGACGACTGCAATGTCATTAGCGACGATTTTGCTTATTTGCAACGACAGATTTAACTTCATCGTCGCTAATTTTTTATCTGAGACGAACCTTTTGCGACGACATTCAGCTCATTAGCGACGACATTCAGCTCATTATCGACGACATTCAGCTCTTAGCGACGAGCTGCCAAAATGCAAAAAAATGGTGTTTTTCCTGTACAGTTGCCAAAATGTAAAAAAAAATTCATTTTCAATTTTTTTTTAGAAAAGTATAGGAAGAGTGATCTTGTTTGAAAAAGGATTAAAAAACTAAAAAATGGTATAATTTTTTTGATTAAATTCACAAAACTTAAAAAGTTATGGCAATTTAAAGTTTTTGGGGGGTTTTTTTTTTAAATCGTGGGTGTTGGGGGGGAGATAATTACATTTTTGCCCTATTCTTTCTAAATTAATACATAATAATTACAGTTTTGCCATCGATCAATCTCATCCATTGATATTGATGATCCAAAGGTCCAGATTGGTTCTTTAGGTTCTTTGTTTAACACATGGTTCTTTATTGATCCAATTTCTATATATATATATATATATATATATATATATATATATATATATATATATATATATATATATATATAATTGGATCAATAAAGGCCCCTCTAAAACAAAGCCCTCAAAATCCTCTTCCTGACCGTTGATCACGTTTTCAGTAAGAAGGGCATGATCGACTTATTATTCAATTATAGACTTGGCAGTTACCATCCACGTAAATGTTTCCTTTTTTCCTGTCACGTTCGTTTTATGATCTACGACGGCTACAGAAGCGAATTATGGAGGCATCTGCGTGGATTTTTATTCCGATCAATTGGTTATCGTGGATGTCGTCGAGCTCGTATTCTAATAATGTTGAATTTGATGATGATTATGACGGTAATTTTTACCTCTGTTTTTATATTATCAACCATAATTTTGATTTTGTCATGAAATTGGTTTGTTTTCACCTGTTGTTTTTTAGATGATTAGTAATTAAATGTTGATTTTGAACGTTTTTATGAATATTGTTGCGATTTTGTGATCACTGTTGCATTAGTTCATTGTTCATGCTGATATGATGCGATGAACGAAAATAATTTTTTTGTTACATCATATTTTTACGATAATTAAGATATTTATCGGATGCGTTGTTTTTTGAAAATGTTGTCAAAGATGCGTTGTTAGGCTTTTTTTTATCATTTTCGTGTATCTGTTTCTGTATGAAAATGATCTAAATGTTGTTACAGATGTGTTGTGAGGTTGTTTTTATCATATTCATATATTTTGCATGGTTTGTAGCTGTTGCTTTTTTTATATTATTTCAGGTTTGGAATCTGTTCCTGCATCACTTCAGATTGGTATTGAAAAAGTTGATGCAATGGGAGTTAGATTTTGGATTTCAAATGTTGGTGACTCTCAAAGGCCCTGTTTGAATATGTCATTTGATTCATTGTCGAATGCTTGGGTGTTCTACAATGAATATGCTAGGGTTGGTGGGTTTGAACCCATCAAATCGTCATCAAAGCCCCCTGCTGGTAGATCATCTGTTGTTGCTGGAATTGTGAAGTCCAAAGTTTTTGCTTGTGCGAAAGGAGGTAAGAAACCTGTTAGTACTAAAAAAGACGATAAATCAAATGAATCCCAGTCTGAAAAGGTTGATTCGTCTGTATTAAATGGTTCTGATTGTGTTGATAATTATGAAGACGTTGGTAAGGACATTAAAAAACGAAGAAACGGTCCTCCAAAAAATGTGATTGTCTTGCAAAGTTGAAATTAACGTTGGGTAGTGATAATAAGTATTATATATGTAAGTTTACCGGAGCCCACCCATGAATTCCGCATATGCACCCTGCCACACTTGATCCGCTCACTCTCTACATCCATGAGTTCCACTTATCAAATCAACGGCTAAGATTGGTTCTCACAGTTTTCGTATGAAAAACATTTATCGTTTGAACCCTCCTATATATATATATATATATATATATATATATATATATATATATACACACACCAATCTTAGTCGATGATTTAATTAGTGGAATTCATGGATGTAGAGCGTGGAGCAGATCAAGCGTGGCAGGATGCATGTGAGAAATTTATGGGTGGACAATGACATTGAAGGAGGGAAAATTGGACGGCTCAGATTAGTTCTCGCGGTTCTCGAACGAAAAAGGGTTCTCATTTGAACTTTTACATATATATATATAGGTAAAAGTTCAAACGAGAACTGTTTTTCGTACGAGAACTGCGAGAACCAATCTGAGCCGTCCAATTCCCCTCCTTTAATGTCATTGCCCACCCATGAATTTCTCACATGCACCCTGCCACACTTGATCCCTCCACGCTCTCCATCCATGAACTTCCCATATCCAAGGAACGGCTGAGATTGGTTCTCGCAGTTCTCGTACGAAAAACAGTTCTCGTTTGAACCCTCCCCTATATATATATATATATATATCAACTGACCAAGGAATTAACAAACAAAGTCACCACTCACTAAAGTATTAGTTAAATTGTCATAAGATGGCTTTGAATAATTAAATCCATTCCATTCTGTCAGTTTGAATAATTAAGATGTGTATATATTTGCAACAACTTTCTAATGATTTATTTTGTATAAATCATTCTAACTCTTTTATTAATCATATATACCAACTCTTTTGCAATTGGTTTCTAAAGCGGAAAGGACCCGGGAGTTCTGAGCCAAGATTGAATTTCTTATACGCATGTAATGAATTAAATCAAATGATTTACATATGATTTCAACTAAGATTTTCACTGATTTAACTAGTTTATAAATTTGTACATGCACGGGTCTTACGATACAATAAAGTTATAGAAAAATCCTTGAAGTAGGTCACTTTTTGTAAATTATACGAAGATATAAACAAATTATACTAAAATACAAGCTGTTAAACAAATTTTCATGAAAGAAAACACTTTTGTATTATTAGTTTTATTTCAACGACATAAATAATATTACCCAATCCTGCTATACAGGGTATGGGGGAGATATAATACAGACAATTATACCTCTACCCATAGGTAGAGAGATTGTTTCCTTCAAAGGACATTCGACAACGTTGAATAGAAATCAATAAATTAATTAATTAATAGCAATAGAAATACGACTAAATATAATTAGCCAAAAAAATGACTATGAATAACACTTGTGTAGGTAAGTCCTTAATATTTAAAACATTAGGTTTAGTTTCTTAGTCAGATATTAATTTTTAAAGACAAACTCGATCCTTATCCTATTAGCTACCAAGTGCAAACTCGTTTGTTCCTAAACGTGAATCGTAATCCTTCTTCTTCATGAGAGTCTATCTGAAACCATGTCCTCAAATCGAGAAAGAGAGAGCTCATGCATATCCGCTTTAGTAGAAAAATATAAGTTTAATAAAGGATGACATATTAAGTTGAATAAATCGCATCAAGTAGAAAAACGTAAGATGTGTATATATAAAAAAATTTAAAATACAAACCTAAGTAACCAAATCATATTTTTTAAAGTACTTTATGACACTAATTATTTTGTTTTGTTTGTAACATTATCATTATTGTCACAAAACAGACTTTTTCATATTTTTTATCTTTTAAAGCAAAAATAAAACTGATAATACAAGGCTAGCAAGTCCTCTCGTTGTGATATGAATATTACAAAGATATACTATTTAACCGGAAAAGATAACTCGGTTTTTTTTAACGGGACTAAAGTACGTATCTGAAACTTATTAAACTATAAATAAAAAAACAGAGAAAATATAGAAGCGGTATCTGATGTTTAGATGTCTCATAATATTATGAGTGCAAGTCCTGCGATACATAAAAATCATGTAAATTTATGATTAACTTATGGTGTGTGTTTAACCATTAACAAAAAACTAAAAGATCAATCTTAAATTTTGTAAGGTTTTTTGATTAATCAAAACTACATCGTTTTATAGATTTCGTATCTAAAGTTAGTTCTAAAACAATTTCGTATTCATTTTCCCCGTTTATATCACTGAATAAAGGTTTTTTTGATAATTTAAATTTCCATGAACAAACGCTAGCTATATGTTATTTAGATTAAAAAAATACCCATCAAATTCTTTTCCAATAACTTTGGAATATGATTGACACATCGAGTATAATAATAAAAATTAACATCACTTTAATAATACATTGTTTAAATTTAATGTATTGGAAAATACATGAATCATATCTATGATAAATAATTAGCACATAAATAATGTATTTTCTTCATTTACGTACTACCAATTACAGTTTGCAGATTAAGCTAAGAAAGAGATCGAGGCATATTAATTTGTAGTACGTATATATTGTACAAAGAGGCCTTCAATTCGATCGATCTTTTCTCCAAACAAATGAATACAATTTTGACTATAAATCAAGTCAAACCCTCGTGGTCAACATTTCTCTCATGGTTCTTGAATGCATCAACTTTGACCAAAATCCACCCTTCTTCTTGGCATCATTTTCCATAATCGTTTGATCATTAACAAAAGCCATGGATTTGCTCTTCTTTAGTTTGCTTGACAGGAAAGAAATATGCCCTTTGCGATAGCCTGCATGCATGGGAGATGCTGTGTTCGACAAGGCACGAGATGAAGAAGATGAAACCGAAGAAACCGAAGACACCGAAGAACACGAAGACGAAGAAGAGGCGTATGTGACGACCCGCGATGACGATCTCGATATCTTTAATAATCTTTCACGTAAACACAAAGAACAGATTCCCGACGATTGCTCGTGTTTCGGGTGTTTCTTGCATTTTGTTGTTGATGATGATGATGGTCTCTTTCTATTGTTCATTTTGTGGACGTTTTTAAGTGTGTGTGTGTGTGTGTTTTTTTTCTTAGCTAGGTTTAACTTTGGTTCAATGGATTGTGGTGTATTTATAGAGTTGTAAGGTTAAGCTTCGATGAGGGTTCAAGGGAGTTTCGGTGAGAGTTGCGTTAAAATTACTTTTTTGACCATTTGTGGTTGTGAGTTTTTGAAAAGTCAAGTGAGGCTATTAAGGCTAGTTTAGATTGACTTCAATAGTTCAATCTATTGCACGTATGGCTCCACCGTCTTTTATATATTTATTTATATTTGCTATTTGCTATATATATATATATATATTTATGACTCTACTATTTTTTTTACTTTTAAATATAAATAAGTATAATATGTATATAATCACTACTAGAAGATAGCTAGGTTCTCAATGTCAAATAAGTTTTTTGTAAGGAATAAATTATGTTAAGAGTTTTTTTAAAATATAATTTAACGCATTATTTTCTGACAGGAAATCACAATTAAAGTTGGTAATAAATTTCATAGAAATTCCTAAAAGAATTAATAAAAGACAAAACTATGAAATCAATGGGAAAATTAGTCAAATTTCCACAAACTTCCATCAATCTCGGACAACGGAAACTTTCATATATAACCTATTAGTAAGTTACTACTTTCTTGTAAAGAATTAGTCCTTTGTAGACTAAAAAAAATGTTTACTTCGGGTCTACGTTTTTCGAAGTAAAGTTTAGGGGAATATCAAAAAGACATATATAGATAAAAAAATTGATTAATAGTTTCAACTTCCAACCAGACGAAGTTGTAAATATTGAGATTTTACTATAGGTTTAAAATTTGAATTGTGTTAAGACTTTTTTTTTTTTGGTACACAGTCCATTTTTCTTTTAAAAAGAGTGGCCGTCATCCTTTATTCAGTTTTATCATACACCTCCAGCTATTTTTTTTCATAATTTCACTCAAACTGTATTTTAATTACCAAAATAACAAAAGTCATTTCAATCCTAGATTTACTTTGGTCAATGGTCTAACTAGACTGTTTTTTATACTTATTAGACCATCCGCATGGGGGGCCTTCTAGTGCCTAACACCATCGCATAAGGGTTGGTTAGGGCGTGTTCCAACCTTTGCTAGCCCTCCAGCCAGCTTAGGCACCCCCTGTTTTTCTTTCTCTTTTACTCTCTTCTCTCTTCACATTATATATATATATATATATATATATATATATATATATATATATATATATATATATTGATACCAATTTGATATAGGATCTTTAAAAATTAATAAAAACAGTAAGGCAAGCAAATGTATGAATAAGTACCTTCTTTGATTAAACAATCTTTATTACACTTGTCTTTACGACAATCTTGACATAGATCTGGAGATATGAATATTTGGAAATCTAAAGATTTTGAACATTGTGAAGTTGAGAATCTAAGAGAGGGTTTCTTAGAGGGTTGCATAACATTTTGTAAAACTAAGGGATATTGAGGAAAATTTGATAAAGTTTTATTGGTGTATGGTCTAGCTCTCCATTCTTGAATAGTCATGATATGAAATATTTGAGCTTTACTGTATTCGATCAGATCAGTATCATTTCCATGTTCATCTTTCTTGTAAGAATGAATAACTTTAATAGATCTAGTATCTATTAATATAGCTTGATAATATTCTCTTGTTTTGTGAATATCTCCATTAAAAAAGAATGAATCTTTTGGGAAAATGAAATCTGTTAAAGTAAGAAAACTTCTTGCATGTAATTGCAATTCATAGTCTTCTAATATTTTAACAGTTTGAGAAGTTGGATTATTAACATATGAGCTAGCTGTATGGTTTGAAGAAAAAGATCTGGGTTTCTGTTGAAACGGAGAAATAGTAGTAGTAGGTTTGACAAGTGAAAAACTTGAGGATCCTGGTATTGAGATAGGTGTTTTGACTAACGATGAGTATGATGATTTCTGTGAAGGAGGAGTGATTGGGGAGAATCTATTTTGAATAGGCAAAGGAGTAGGTGTTTGGCTTTTGAATGGGGAAAGAACTGATTTTTTCTTTTGATCATGAGTAGAATTTTGAGTATTACTTTGAGACGTCATTTGCCCTGTAAAAATTCTCTTGATAAGAAATCTGGTAAAGAGTTATTCTTGCCTTTGATAAATTCGATTTGGAAATCAAAATTGCTAAGCAAGGCTTGCCATCTTGCAAAAATTTGTTTTGAAATAACATTTTTAATATCATTTTCTAAAATAGGCTTTGCAGATTGACAATCAATTCTTAATAAAAATGGTTTCATATATAGATCATCTTCGAATTTATTAATACATAAAACAATGCTTAAAACTTCTTTTTTGACTGTTGAATAATTTTTTTGAGTATCATTCCAAGCACCTGAAAAATATCTAACCAATTCTTCCTTAGCTTGATCATTAATTTTTTGTTTAAGTATACCACCAAATCCTAGATCACTAGCATCTGTTTCAACTATAATTTTAGCATTTGGTTGAGGAATATTTAAACATGGTAGATATTTGATTTTTTGCTTAATTTGTTTGACAACATTTGTATGTTCTTGAGTCCAAGGCTCAGGATTCTTCTTGAGTCTTTTATATAAGGGTTTACATATTGTCCCTAGATTTTGAAAGAAATCATGAACATAATTTAAGCATCCTAAAAATCTTTGAAGTTGTGTTTTGTCTTTGATTTCGTCAGGAAATTTATTTGCAAATTCTAAACTTCTTTGAATAGGTCTAATGGTTCCATTAATAATTTCATGTCCTAAAAATCTAATTTGTGTTTGAAATAAACTCATCTTTGAAGCAGACACAACTAATCCATTTTTATGAATTAGTTCATAAAATATATTTAAATGCTTAAAATGTTGATCAATGGATTTTGAAAAGATTAAAACATCATCTATATATACAATAGCAAAGTTACTTATAGGAATTATAATGTCATTCATGATATTCTGGAATTCTGAAGGAGCATTTTTAAGTCCGAAAGGCATAACATTCCATTCATAATGTCCAAAAGGAACATTAAAACCAGTTTTGTATTTATCTTGTTCATGAATTTGTATTTGCCAAAATCCGGATTTCATGTCAAATTTTGAAAAAATATTTGAATCATGTAATCTTTTTAATAAATCTCTTTTGTTGGGTATTGGATATCTTATCCATTCCAATACTTTGTTTAATGGTTTGTAATTAATTACTAGTCTTGGGGCACCTCTTTCAAGTTCAGCGGCATTCATCACATAAAAAGCTGAACATGACCAAGGAGATTTAGATGTTCTTATAAGTTTTTTATTTAATAATTCTTGAATTTCTTTTTTACAATATTCTTGTAATTCTGCAGACATATGAATAGCTCTTGATTTTGAAGGTATATCTTTTTCATTAAAATCTTTTATATATGGTAATCTAACAATATGTTGCTTTCTATCCCAGAAAGCGTTTGGAATATTAGAGCAAACATTTTTTTCAAATTTTTCTTTTAGTTGTCTAATTTTATTTTGAGTAATCTTTTCTTTTATTTGATTAGGAATTCTTAATATACTAATTTCATTTATTAAATAGTTTGCTTGATTAATTTTATTATTCAAGTTATTAAGTTCTGTAAAAGCAATTGGTTTGGTGAACTTAAAAACTATTTCTTTGTCTAAAACTTTAGTACTTATTCCGGTTTCGTCAATTGTAATAGGATAAAGTTGATTAAGAAATGGTGTTCCTAATATTAAAGTAGAGGTTAAAGTTTTTGAAAGAACGAGAGAGGTTTTATAACAAAAATCATTGTTACATATGTGAACATTTGTAACTTTGTATTTAATATTTAAAGATGATCCATCGGCAGTAGAAGCTCGATTAGTAGTTTTTTTATAATATTTAGTTGGAATAATTCCTTCTTGGATGCAATTAATATCAGCACCACTATCCATCAATGCTAGAACTGTTATTTTGAATTCATTTGCTATACAAAGATGTATGTAAGTATTCCATCTTTGATATGATATGACTTTTGGTATTTTATTTTGACTTTTATTAATTTTGCTGATATTATTAGTATCTTCTTTAGTGTCAATTTCTTTTTGTTTTTCAACTTTAATTAATCTATCCTTTATTAATCTTATATCTGTTTTGACCGTTTTGAGTTCTTCTTGTAAATCTTGAATTGTACTCGTAGTTTTTGGTTTTGAAAATCTTTGATAAATTTCTTGGAGATTAAAAGGATTGTTATTATAATTGGTTGTTATTGTAGTTGATTCAACCTCTTTATTGTAATTAATAAATTTATTCATTAACTGAGTTTTTATAGTTTTATCTTGAACCTGATCTATTAATTCTAAAAAATCTCTATCTTTATCTGTGATGACATTTATTTTATTACAAGTACAATTTCCTATACATTCACATTCTGATTCATTATCAGTTTCATCGGTTGAATAGTTTTGTAAAACCTTTAAATCATTATTATCGTAATCTGATAAGCTTGATTCAGAACTCTCATAATCATTTAAAAATAATTTACTTATTTGGATTTTTAATTAATCGGAAATATCTAATTCATTTATAGTCTTCTTAACATAGCAATTTTTTGCCATATGACCAGTTTTTCCACATTTATAACAAATAATAATATCTTTTTGATTACCTTTAAATTTTTGTTTATTATTAAATTTTTTGTAATTTTTCTTCTTATTAGTATACCCTTCTGTTTTGTTAGGTTTAGAAACATATTTTTTATTTGGAAAACGTTTCTTATAAAATTGTTTCTTAGGTTTAGAAGAAGAAGGTTTAGAAATTGGTTGATAACCATATTGTTGACAAAAATCTCCTAATTCATTTTTACTAGTGATTTTATCCTTTTTGAGTTTAGCTTTTAATTTTAAATCTGAGCATATTGATAATCCTTCTTTATTAACATAACTAATTATTTCTCCATAGGTAAGATCTTTATAAGGAATTTGATTATTATATTTTTCTCTTAAATTATTTCTAATTTTTTCAGCAAATAGGTTAGGTAACCCTGCAATGAATCTTTCTTTCCAATATGCTTCTTTACAATCTGTTCTTAACATAACTTTTGTTAAAAACATATCTTTATACCATCTGAAATCTTGAAGTTTTCTACAAGTTAAATTGAGTAATATTTCAGCACTTTTTTCTTGAAGTAATGTTGGATCTCCTATATAATTTTTTATTATTGCATAAATAAGAGTTGGAATAATGTCATCTTCTTGAGTAGTAACAGTCTCATTATTTTCTTGTTTTATAATTACCTTTTTTGCATTAAGTATATGAGTTCTTTCTTCATTAGTAACATATGAATCCCACCATCCTTTTAAATTACCAGTAAATCCAGAGGTTAATAATTCAGCTATTTTCTTTTGGTTATTTCCTTTTATTAAGTAAGCATTAGAAGCCATATTCATTTCTTGAAGTGTATTTAAGATTTGATGTTCAGAAAATCCATCTATGTTCCATTCATAAACAGATGTTCCATCATAAGCACTTCTTTGTAAAGTGAATTCCTTTTCTTCATATTGTATATCTGGAAAACTAGGTCTTGGGTAGTAGTTTAAAGTAGTTGGTCTATTGTAAGTATTTGTATTTGTATTTCTAAGTTTGTTAACATTTATTAAGAATTGTTCTTGTAATTGAGAAATTTTTACATCATTATCTGTAGAGTCTTCTTCAGATTCATCAGTTTGATTAATTACATTAATTTTTATATCACTTAATTTTTGTTCTAACTCATTAACTAATTTTTTGTTGTATCCTAAATTAATTGTTGAATCAATTTGTTGTGGTGTAAAAATGGGTTTTTCTTCATAATATTTTATTGTATTACTGTTTTCAGTTTTGCTGCTTTCTGTCTTATTATTATTACTTTCAATTCTATTAAGTTGTTGACTCATAGTATTAAGGATTTCATTTGTATAATTATTTTGATATATGGTTTGTTTGGTTATATCTTCTTTATTCATCTTTTCATTAGTTGCGATAAATGGTGTAGCTAAATATTTATTTTGAATTAATATTTTGGTTTTTGGAGGATGAATAGCTGTTATTCTTTCTTCTGTAATTAAATCTACATATTCTTGAGTTATTTTTGGAGATTCGTAAACATTTAAAAAAGGATATGATATATTGTTTTGTTTGCAATATATTTCATACCATTCAAAAAATGTTAAATGAACATTATTTTGATTTATATAAGTTCTCCATTCTAATTGATATATAAATTCTTTTTTACTATCATTAATAGTATTATAATAATATTCTCTTTTTTCTTCATTATGATTTGAATAAAATTCATTTTTAAGATATTCCATATTGATGTATGATTCAGTCATTTATTAATGAATTAATTCTTTTAATAATTCAATTGTTAGAATTAAGTTGTCACGAAGACGATGATTTAATAAAATTTCTTCGAAAAGTGGTGAGTTATCCCAGTAAGATGATGAGGCATCAGTAATTTTATTAGCTCTAATTTCTTCAGTGATATCAAGTTCGAGCCTTTCTACTAAATTATGAAATTATTAGTGGAGAAAATGTTTTTAGCAAATTTAATCATATTCGAGTTTTAAATATACAAAAAACTGCTCATACAATACTAATAAAAAGATTAAAAAGATTAAAAACCCAAATTCACTAAAATGAGTTCATATTCTAACAATATATATATATATATAGGGGATGATTCATGCGAGAACCGTTGTTAGTGTGAGAACCGCGAGAACCAATCTTAGTCTTTCCTTAGTTATGGGAAGTATCATGGATGGAGAGCGTGGAAGGATAGGGTGTGGCAGGGTGCATGTGAGGAATTCATGGGTGGGCAATGACATTGAAGGAGAGAGAATTGGACGGCTTAGATTGGTTCTCGCGGTTCTCGCGCTAACAACAGTTCTCGCATGAACTTTTATCTATATATATATATATATATATATATATATATATATATATATATATATATATATATATATATATATATATATATATATATATATAAAATGGATCAATATAAAACCATTATTTAAACATAGAACCATAGAACCAATCTAGACCATTGGATCATCAAAATCAATGGTTGAGATTAAGGATGACATAATTGTAATTATCTCCCAACAAACCCACGTTTTTAATAAAAAAATACCCCCCAAAACTTTAAATTGTCATAACTTTTTAAGTTTTGTGAATTTAAAAAAAAAATTATACCAATATTTTAGTTTTTTAATCCTCTTTCAATCAAGACCACTCTTGCCATATTTTTCAAAAAAATTTATGAAAATGCAAATTTTGTTTTGCATTTTGGGATGCATTTTCCGTTAGTTCTTGTTTGCATTTTCAGTATTGGTTTCAAAATTTGCATTTTTGGAAGCATATGCATAACTTGCATCTTCGATTTTTGCATTTTCGGTTTTTTTCATTTTTGCATTTTCAAAAGAAACCCAGGTGAAAATGAAAATTTTAAAAAATTTGCATTTTAAAAAAAAATAAAGTTTCAGAAATATATCAAGTCTGGTCTTGTTTGAAAGAGGACGAAAAACTGAATCTAACGATATACTTTTTTTGTTAAAATTCTTAAAAATGAATGAGTTATGATCATTTAAAGATTGAGGGTTTTTTTTTAAAGTTTGTTGGAAGGGAGGGGGAGGACACGTGTCAACCTCTAAGGTGGTTATAAGGGTTCTATGTTTAAAAAGGGTTCTATGTGTATCATTACCCTATATATATATATATATATATATTATAATTAAATATTATATATGAGTTGATATGGGTTGGAGGTGGAGAGATGTGAGGTAACTCTATGTAAGTCTATTATATGTACCGATGGTCTTAACTCAACACCCTTTTCATGGATCCCACATCTCTCTCTCTCTCTTTCTATATATATATATATATATATATATATATATATATATATATATATATATATATATATATATATATATATATATATATATATAAGGATTAGGATCAAGAGAGATGTGAATTAAGGAGAGATGGGAGAGAGGGAATCACTGGCGGATCCAGTGTGTTGGAAGTGGGGGGAAAGGCCCCCAATGGTTTCTAAGGAAGTAAATGATACTATCAATAATTTTAAAAAAAGTAGTATATATATGTTGGATTTTTAAACTAAGGCCCCCTATTAAATTATATGAGGCCCCCAAAACTATGATAGAATGAAAAAGAAAAGATAGAAATGCTAGCCCAAACTAACCTTGTTGGCTTGTTACTTTCTTGTTTTAAAATAATTAAGTTATAAAATTGTTTATATAAATATGTGAAAATGTGCGCTCGTAGTTATTGGTGTTCGATTCTAACCATATTGTATAATGTTTCGTTGATGGGTTAAAATTATGTAGTTATGAATTATGAACTTTAATTTGGTTGAATTGGTGAACGATGAAGTTACGTTATTAAACGGGTGAATTTAAATTTGGTTGAATTGAGTATTATGATAAAAGTCATTGTTTGGACCTAGAGAATATGCAACTTTGTGTATGTTTCATATTAGAGTTAGAGGTTGACGAATCCCTCTGATCTGTCAAATTTCAATGTGAGTATTGTGAGAGATAAGTTATTAAAAGGGATGGTAGGGATTTATTGTAAGTTGTTGAATACCTATATAGATTAAGAAAACTATATAACATGAGTATGGAAAAAAATCACCGCATAATTAAAAACCCGACCCGTTTTAGTATGTATAACAGATTTAATTTTTTCAATTTCTTATCCCAAGTCTTATTCGTTAGTGCCCCCATTGAACAGATTTCCTGGATCCGTCACTGGAGGGAATCCTAACCGTTAGATCATTAGATCTTGTAATTAAAATAATTAGTTTGTTTAGAATAATAATTAATTAAAAATTGGTAGTTAAGGGGTATTATAGTCTTTTGAATATTACTCATCTCCTGAAATCACGTCTCCTGTAAATCAAAATTTAAAACGACAACACTTTGATTCACATTAAACAAACAAAACATACATATTGATCAATATCATCACGGAGAAATAATAAACAATGATTCAATATCATTGATAAACAAAACACAATGACTCAAGCACAACATGATAACCGTGATACACAAGTCTGACTAACTAGGATCTATAAGAAAACTCAAACTGTCGTTCAAACAATCATTCACAAAAAAAAGATCGAATTGATGCACAACTCGTATCTTAACATTCATACATAAAAATATCAAAAAGAAAGAATTGATGCACAACTCATAATTCAACATTCATATATATAAAACGATGCACTATGAAATCTTATGATCAGATCATGCACTAATCTCTCGATACACATGAAATTTCACACAAATATAAACCATAGCACCAAAACTCACCAAGAACAAGGGGATTCAGAAATGATCATCAAATACCATCTAATCATTAATCAACTCTTGATACACATGGATTCAAACATCAAATTTGATTCACTAAGTGGGATTGATGAAGCAAGACAAACACAGATTTAAAAATCTCTAATTACCCAACCAAGGATTCAAACATCACGTTTGAACCATACACCAAAAATATCTAATTCACCTAAGTGAGATTACAATCACATAATGAACAAAGACGAAACAAATATCAAGATTGATGTGGAAGATAATAGCAGATCTTCCAGATCTTAAAAAAACAGAAAGAAGGATAGTAGGGTGGTGGTGGATGCAAGCGGCGACGACTTCACAAAGGGACTAGGACGGCTTCTACTTCACCAAGATGATGGTGGTTTGGCATCCTGCTCGCCGACGACCACCATGGTCCATGGATGTGCGTTTACAGAGGAAGGAGGCAGGGGACGACAGCGTTGGCTTTATGGTGGCCGGCGGATTAGGGCAACAATACGTCGCAGATGATGATCGTGGTGACCGGCGAAATAAGAAATAGCCGGTTTAATTTTGTGTTGACAGTCGGCAATGGCTGTTCTTCGAGAGAAATGGTAGGTGGAAACGAAGAGTTTCTAGAACCCTAGAGGATTAAAGAGAACTTGACAGATGAATAAATGGTTACACTACCAACATCCATCACACCCTTCACACAGCCACATTAGCGCCACGTCAGCTTCCTATCATTTTCTCAACACATCACACAAACCCCTGCATCCATCACACCCTTCACATCCTTTTTCTTTTTTCTTTTTTTCTTTTTTTAACATTATTTAATTTTTAAAACAATATAATTAAAACATAATAATTATAAAAAACACTAAATAATAATATAAATTCAAATATTAAAAATTAAAAAATACATAACTTAAAAAAATAAAAATAAAAAGTACATAATTTTTAAAAAAAGAAAAATCTACCACTCGTATTTTTTCTTGATAATTTCCTTTCGTTTGTTGAGAATAATTTTGATGAGAGAAAAGATGATTGTAGAGAATATATGAGATGAGTAAAATTTTGTATGAAAAAAGGGTTTAATATAATGTGCATTTATAGGAGATAAATAGATTAAATAAAAAAAAAAAATTTGAGGAGAGAAAAGATGATTGTAAAGAATATGAGATGAGTAAAATTTTGTGTGAAAAAAAGGGTTGAATATAATGTGTATTTATAGGAGATAAATAGATTAAATAAAAAAAAATTGAAAACCCACCTCTCTCACATGCGCGACCAGGCTCACACAAGTGAGCGTGAGTGGCCGGTCACACAAGGCCATTATGGTGTTCACCCATGTGAGCAGCCCTCACACACCTCTTCACATGACCGATGCGGATGGTCTTACAGACTTACAGGAGAGAGAACGTGACCTAGAGAATAAGATAAATAGATAGTACCTAAATTACCCTTGAATTACAATTGCCATGTGTCAACACCATATTACCTCTTTTCCATCTCTCCTTAACTTCCCTCTCACTTGAACCTAATTCTCTCTCTCTCTCTCTCTCTCTCTCTCTCTCTCTCTCTATATATATATATATATATATATATATATATATATATATATAAACAAAAGTTCATGCGAGAACCGTTATTAGCGCGAGAACCACGAGAACCAATCTAAGACGTCTAATTCCCCCTCCTTCATATATATATATATATATATATATATATATATATATATATATATATATATATATATATATATATATATATATATATATATAGTTTAAATAAGAATTATTGTAAAGTGGGATAATTAATGTTAGTCTTGATTAATTAAAATAAATTAATGGCTAAGAATTTTTTTATAAATCATTAATAAGAGTTATTACAGAAAAATCAAGTCGTACTTATTAATAAATGTCCACCCAAACGCAATTAATCGTTTAGACATTCATCTATAAAACCATAATCATATAATTAGATCGGAATCTGAAGATTCTAGTTGTATGTCCAAGTTTTTTTTGTAAGTAGAATATGTTAGAACATTTGCTGAAAATATATATGTAACAAACACTTTGTTTAATTTCCTACTAATTTCATTAGCTTTTAAAGAAACAAACTTATTTTACAGGAAATCCATAAAAATACATTTTAAGATTCTGCAAGGAATTTTGAGTGGACAAGAAAGATATTCACAGTTTCATTATATAAGAACAAATATATACGTATATTTAGGGTCTAAAAACCCGATAAAGTGTAATCTCCTATATATAACATTAATTATCGTCAAAAACTAGCAATAACGTATAACAATAATAATGGATACATTAAAACATAGACTGATGTCGTATAGAAACTTAACTTTAAACATTATACAAAATCGCATGATTGTTATATATCAATTGTCATATGCTATTACTGGCGATGATTTTGAAGAATATTTACAAATGTCTAAACATATTTTTAGAAATTAGGAAAGCCTTTTTTCATGACATTTAACGCTTATATCAAGTACTAAGAGAATGCATATAGGCATACGTAATATGTTTGGAAGCATTGATTGTATATATTAGGAATATTGTAAGGAGGGGTTAATACACAAGAGGTGATCAAGGATAAGGTCATATTTGAAGTAGTTGCATCTTATGATTTGGGAATTTGACATGCTTGTTTTGCGTGTTTTAATAGTGACATCGAATCATCATCATGAGCTAGTCACCTAATATTCAAAGACATACTTATAAACACCACTCATGGTCATTTATGGGCTGTCAATTTGGGTCGGGGTCAGGTTAATAGGTTGTCTCATTTTTGTGTCGGTTTATTTTTGTGTTACGTTCGTGTCAACCAATTTGTGACCGGGATTCATTTCATGTTGGGTTTGGTCCGTGTCGCTATATTTCGTGTTAAGTTCGAGATGTGTTTCAGGTTGACCCACTTTCTTGCAAAAGTAACACATCATCAACTTTAGACAAGTCCATTTAAAAAACTTATGTAACCAAATAACTAGATCGAAACATGTTTCAAACAATAGGTATATTTTTATTATTAGTTTGGTTTTAGTCGGATAATCCAAAATTCAATCGGCTAGGGTTTTCGGTTTGACTTTTTTACATTCTACTATTCAAGTATTCTTCAAAAAGTCATGGCGGTAAGCCGTTAAGATATGAATATATGATATTATGATGTGGCTCCAAAATTAAATTTTCATATTTTGTTTTATTTCTTATTTTTATAAGTTTTATTATTAATTATTATTAAAGTAAAGAAGGTTGAACAAGTCAACTTTAGGTTAATCGGGTTTACGTGAACCCTGACCCACAAATTTTCATGTCGACCCAATACTGACCCAAAACTTATTTTCGTATGGGGTTCGTGTTGACCCACTTTATGTTCTGGCTGGGTTTCTGGTCAGCCTTACTAATGGGTGTACAATCATGGGAACAAACATATGTCCAACAAAGGATATCACCTTGCAGATAGTGTATATCCGGATTATACAATGTTCTTGAAATTATTTCCGTATCCATACAATGCCAAAAGAAGGAAATTCAAATGAGCTAAAAAAAGTGTAAGAAAATACGTCGTGTATGCATTTGGGGTCCTCCAAGAAAATTGGTCAGTTGTAAGGAAATATGTAGACCTATATGTCTAGGCGTGTAAAAAACCAGACTTGATTCAATTTTGGGTTAATCAGGTTTCAAATGTCTATTCCGGATAAACGGATTAAAAGTTATGTTATTCTAGTTGGGTGACTGTATAAAAATAAAGTTGGACGATCCAATTAAGAATTCTGACTTTAAAAAAAAGTAATATAAATTTATAACTAACCATAACTTGTAAACTTTGATGCGATTAAAAGGCTACAAATTTGTTACTAATTGGGCCAAGGCCACAAAGTGACTTCTCTACAAGGGCACATGTGATGTGACATGACCCCAACTTGTTCAATACGTATACGACATAATACATATTCATAAACCAAAACCAATAACACTTATAGCTTAAACACTAAATATTTTGGTGTAGTGTCTTATTGACCAAAGGTCATAGATTCAAGTCTAAT